>VZTU01032718.1:41880-81598 GCA_013400835.1 Zapornia atra
CCAGGCCTGGAGGTTGGTGTCCCTGCCTGTGGCAGGGGGTTGGAGCTCTGTGATCCTTGGGGTCCCTTCCAACCCATGCCATTCTATGATTCTATGATCAGGCTTGGCTGTTCCTCAGCCCTCTTCTTGACTTTTCTGGATGTGTGCACCTACATTTTGTCAGCTGTAAAAGGCTTTCCGAGCTGGGCTTGGCTAGGATCAAGAGAGTGCTACTTATATCTCTTTCCATGTTGCTAGGGCATGACATGGGTCTGTTTAGTGCCATAACTGACTCTTGTGAGCTTATCTAACAGCAGGTTATGCGGGGTCTCAGGGTGGGTGTTATGCTGAAAGGTGAATTTGGGGGGTTAGAGACAGTCACACACGTCTTCATTTGGATCCTCTGCAGGTGAGGAAAGTGTCGAATGAAATTGCTCACACAGCCAATGAGAACATCACTCAGGATGAAGAGCTCTCCCTCATCTTCATGCACTGGGGCCAGTGGGTCAACCACGACATAGACTTAGCCCCTGCCAGTGGGGCAGGAGCCAGCCCGGAGCTCCACTGTGAGACCAGCTGTGCCTTCAAGTCCCCTTGCTTCCCAATTCAGGTACGCCAGCTTCCACTCCATCCCACGCTGTCCTAAGGGACAGCAAAACCAAACCCAGCGGGGCTTCCCTGGGCACTGCTTCTGTCTGTCTGCTCCAGTTCCCCCCTGACGACCCGCGGATGCTGAGGTCCAACTCCTGCATGCCATTCATCCAGTCGGCCTCCGTGTGCAACCCCAGGACGTTCACTCGTGAGCAGATCAACGCCGTCACCTCCTTCATGGACGCCAGCACGGTGTACGGCAGCGAAGGCGCGGTGGCAAGGAGCATAAGGAACCAGACCAGCCCCCTGGGGTTGATGGCTGTGAACCAGAATTTCACTGATGCTGGGCTGGCATTGCTGCCCTTTGAGAACCAAACAAAAAGTGTTTGTATTCTCACCAACCAGAGCTTGAACATCCCCTGTTTCAAAGCAGGTAAGGTGCACCTGCCCTACGAGGAGAGGCTGGGGGAGCTGGGCTGGGTCAGCCTGGAGAAGAGAAGGCTGTGGGGGGACCTCATTGCAGCCTGCCAGTCCCTGAAGGGAGCAGAGACACAGGAGGGGAATCAGCTTGTTCAAAGGGGAGACAATGGCAGGACAAGGGGGATGGATTAAAACTAAAGGAAGGAAGGTTTAGATTAGATATTAGGGGGAAGTTCTTTACAGAGACAGTGGTGAGGGGCTGGAACAGGCTGCCCAGAGGGCGGGTGGGTGCCCCGTCCCTGGGGGTGTCCAAGGCCAGGTTGGATGGGGCCCTGGGCAACCTTGTGTAGCTCCAGGCCTGAGGTTGGTGTCCCTGCCTGTGGCAGGGGGGTTGGAGCTCTGTGATCCTTGGGGTCCCTTCCAACCCAGAACATTCTATGATTCTATGATCTCTGGAGTAGTTTTCAGTGGCCCAGGGAGTCAAAAAGGATCATTATGATCAGGTGCCTGATGTCTCTCTTTATTTGTATTAGGCACTGCAAGACATGATGGATAAGGTGAGAAACAGGGGACCCTCTCCCAAATTAAAAAAGAATAATAATTCAACAATAATTGTTTATTTAAACACACAAACAGTATTTTCTTTTCATTTCCCCAAAAGAGTTACTTCAAATCATCCTCCCTTTCAAAAGCCTTTTCAAAGGTATGAGAAATGTTTAAAACTCCTCAGTGATTTTTTTTTTTTGCCTTCCTACCTAAAATTCTCCATTTAGTTTTCAACTCAATCAACACTAGCAATTAAAGGCTCTTAATCAATTTATTTAAGCCTGACTAATTTAGGCACAATATTAAAAAAAAAAATTATAAAGGTGAAGTTTGCAAAGTTTGTGTAAGAATACAGAGTGCTCCCATTGCATGTTATTTTCTCTTTCTCTGCACACAAGAGCCTCCTGGCTGAGTGAGGAGATGCTCAGTGCTTCTCTCAGAGGGTCTTCACTGCACCCCCTCCAGCTTTCTCTCAGCATCTCTGCTGAAGGAACATCCAGAGACCTCTCAGAGGTGTTCTTACGACTTGGGTGAAGGGAGACAAACTTTCAAAGCCAAATGTTCCCAGCACTGATTGTATCCTTGAGGTGTGGCAGGAAAGGGAGGCAGACAGGGGATTTGTCACAAAATGAGATACTTACCCCTGCTTCCCAACCATGTCAATAGAGCTTACATTGCCCAAAGGCTCTTCCCCAATGATTCTAACTGATTAGGACAGAGAATGCCTTGTCCATGATGGCAAGAAATATCTGACAGGAATGATGGCTGCTAGGAAGCTTGGCTGTGAGCATTACTGCCAGTGACACTGACTAGCTGTTGGTACTCATCTGTCCTAAGACAAAACCCTGCTGCTGAACTAAAAAGCCATTCTCAGAATTCCTACAATATTTCAATCTGTAGGTGACAAGCGGGTGACTGAGAACCTGGGGCTTTCAGCACTGCACACCATCTTCCTGAGAGAACACAACCGCCTGGCCACAGAGCTGAGGAAACTAAACCCTCACTGGGAGGGAGAAAAGCTCTACCAGGAGAGCCGGAAGATTGTAGTTGCCATAAACCAGGTACTGATCACTGCTCGCCCTTGGTCTCCTGCATACTCAGGAATGGGGTTCTCCCCCAGGAAAAGGAGGAGGCCCATGCTTTGTAGGTCTAGTGGAGTAATCTGTGGGAGTAAAAAATTGGGCCACCTGAGACAGCATGGGTATCCAGAGCTGCTTTGTTGGTTTTTTTTTTTAACAATGTATGAATTATTTATTATATTAAATAAATTTATTATATTAAATAAATGAAGCTCTCCTGAAGGGAGCTTATAAGCAGGAGGGGGTTCAACTTTTTAAAAGGGTAGACAATGGCAGGACAAGGGGGATGGATTAAAAGGAAAGGAAGGAAAGGTTAGATTAGATATTAGGGGGAAGTTCTTTACAGAGAGAGTGGTGAGGGGCTGGAACAGGCTGCCCAGAGAGGGGGTGGGTGCCCCGTCCCTGGGGGTGTTCAAGGCCAGGGTGGATGGGGCCCTGGGCAACCTTGTGTAGATCCAGGCCTGAGGTTGGTGTCCCTGCCTGTGGCAGGGGGGTTGGAGCTCTCTGATCCTTGGGGTCCCTTCCAACCCATGCCATTCTATGATTCTATGAAATGTAATAAATTATGCCAAACTCATGCCATTGCTACAGCTCTGTTGTTTCTGAAGGTCTTAAAGCCCTCTGCGACTATACCGAGGGTTTGTGTTCCTGCTCTGCACTTGGCTTTGACAGCATTTCTGCTGACAACTGGCTCTCCCATTATGCTTTTTAGATCATAACATACAGAGACTACCTGCCACTCCTGCTTGCGGAGGAGACCAGCAAGTGGATCCCTTTGTACCGTGGCTACAGGAAGAACGTGGATCCTACAGTCTCAAACGTTTTTTCCCTGGCATTCCGCTTTGGCCATACCTCAGTACAGCCTTACGTAGCCCGTCTGGATGACAGCTTCCAGCCTTTGGGTTCACTGTCCCATGTCCCCCTGCATTTGACCTTCTGTGCTACGTGGAGGATTGTAATGGAGGGTAAGAAGGTGGGGCAGCCAGCATGTGGTGATCGGCAGAGAGCAACACACAATTCGATATGAATTTTAGGTGAAGCCATTTTATGAGGTGAAATCCCCCAGATTCTAGACCTTTATTACTGCAAACGTGGCAAGCTAAACAACTGCTAATTGGTTACACACACTGTTCACACCACACTGATAGGTTTATCAGAACTCGTTATAATCACTAACCAATCTTATAGCTAAATATCCTTAGTTTACCTTTAATACCTAAAAGCATCCCCACATCTGCTGTTTGACCATCTTATTATGGCTGGTTCTTAACCTGTTCTGTTACTCTCAAGCACCTTCCCATAACTGCTTCTTGCTTTAGGGTAGCCTGTACCTCTATAAAAAGGCTCCTGTGTTTTGAGAATGTGATTATTAGGATCCCCTCAGCATGAGGAACTTTTCCTGTCTCATGGGAACAGAAGGATATTGTCAGGGCCTAAATCTTGGGAGAAGAGAGCTAGGCCGCTAGCAGGCCTGCTGTCTTCCCTGACACCAGCAGGCCTGGTGTAGTCCTGAAGCAGACACTGGTGGAGGTCAGCTGATAAAGACATGTGAGCCTAGACCCCCCAAAACTGCTTTATCTCCATCTGTGTTGCTGGCCTCTCATGAGTTACAATGCTGCTCAGTTTGGAAGGCGCTCGTGACATCCCTGGGTGCTCTGCTGAGTGGGGGGCAGCGCTGCAGAATTGTCACCAAACACAGCCTAACACTGGTTCTGAGTTGTGCCTGGGCAAAGGAGCCCTGCCAAAACCCATGTCCCATTACACTCCTACCATTGAATATGATGGAGCCCCAGCTCCCCCAGAAGCAGCCCCCTCAGAGAAGGATTCAGCATCACACATTTCTGTGCTTTTTCATGGCACAGCTTTCAGTGTTGTCTTCCTCAGTTTGTTGCACAATAACTTCATATCCTGAAGGTGTCGGTGATTAACCAGAACACATAACAATTAAACCTTCTTCCCAGGTTGCTGTACACCCCTAAGTTCAGCAAGACCTGGCAGTGAGAACATTGCATGTCCACTCAAAGAGCGCAGCCGCTCACGCTCTTCCAGGAGTTATGAGCCAAATGTCAGTCAACCAAAATTTAGGCCAATCTAAGCTGTTATACCCCCCTGTAATTAGCAGGCATTGCCAGAGGGGGATGCACCCAGTGTAATTGCTTCCCAGCAGTGGCCATCTCTCTGTGACTCTAAAGGAGTTATGGGATCCTGCTTGGGATCCTGCTCTTCTGCAGCTGGTGTGTGCAGGCATCATCTTTGTGAGGAAGACAAAGGTCATTTTGAAAGGTAGTTATCTAATTAATTACAGAAAACATAGGAAAATACCCACATGTGCCAAATTTTCTTGTGTTTTACTAATACTGTTGTCTTAATGGCTATCTGAAAGATGGCCAAACAGACATCCATTGATTCTAACATTGTATTTAATGTTTTAATATATATTATTTGACTATTATCCAATTATAAACAAAATCCACTGCAAAACCTAACCCTTGGGTAGAATGCTGTGTATCAGTACATGCTGGAGACTAGCAGGCTGGGGAGCAGCTCTGCAGAAAGGGACCTGCAGGTCCAGGTGGCCATCAAATGGGTTTAGGGCTTCAGAAGGGAAGGTTGAGGGATGGAGATGGTGTATACAGGTATGTACAGGGACCTGCAGGTCCAGGTGGCCAACAAGTGGGTTTAGGGCTGCAGAAGGGAAGGTTGAGGGATGGAGATGGTGTATACAGGTATGTACATAGGCACTAGGTTATGTTGAAAAGGAAATACAGGGCTAGGTGAGCCTCTCACAGCCCAGTGTAGAAAAGACACTGTGCTCTGTTTCAGCTGCACAGAAAGGACCAACAATGATGGAACTTGGTACAAAAAAACCCTTCTCCTGATTTGCAATGAATGCAGGTGGCATTGACCCTCTGATACGGGGTATGGTGGTCGATCATGCAAAACTGGGCAAACAGAACCAGCTGCTTGTGGAGGAGCTCCAGAACCGCCTCTTTGAACAGACATCAATCATGGGTCTGGATCTAGCAGCCCTGAACATGCAACGGGGAAGGGACCATGGCCTTCCAGGTAAGGACACACAAGGCCACACATCCTATAAATAATGTTGTTGGTTTTTTTCTTCTGCTGTTTATAGTGGTTCCATGTAGGTACCAAGTTTTTCCATACCAGTGGGACGAAATGGTACCTTAATTTGAGTATGAAGGATGGCTAGACAGTCAAGCTCAGGGGAAAAAATGTCTCTGTATTATAAAGACCATATAAAGGCTTGGAAAGGAAAGATGATAGTTGGAATAGTGTAATAAAGAGGGGTAGAAACAGGGGTGTAATGCACAGAGAGAGCACATGAGGTAGAGGGGGTACAGATGCAAGCACCTGAGTTCAGCTTTCACAGGGGCTAAACACACCATCTGTGCTTTGTTCTTTGCCAATTGACTGCTTGTTTTGTGTCTTCAGACAACCCAGAGCTCAGAGCAGAAGTGGCTTGCACCCACAGTGATGAACTGCCTCCACGTGCCGGAGAACAGGTGCTCGTGGGTTAAATACAGCCAACAGTTGCTCTTTTTTTAGGACTTTGATCCTAGAAATTTTGCCTCCCAAAACTGCAAAGGCTGGTGTGTTCCCCCTCAGCACCAGCCTGAGCTGGCTGGATGCAATGACCATGTGCAAAGTCAACCCAAATCATTAGTGTGTGCATAAGAAAGGCCTTCTGAAACAATGACTGTCCAGACAGTGATGGCTTCAATGATCCTTCAATGCCATGAGAAGAAGCAGATATTGCTCACAGGCCTAGTTTAGCTCCTGAGCCTAGCTGGGCCTAGGCGGGGAGACACGGGCCTGATGAGTTGCTGCTCCTGCTCTTGCAGGTTACAACGCCTGGAGGGGCTTCTGCGGGCTCTCCCAGCCTCAAACTCTAGAGGAATTCTCTGAGGTGCTAGGCAATCCTGAACTGGCCAAGAAGTTCATGGAGCTGTATGGGACACCGAACAATATTGACCTCTGGATTGGGGCAGTGGCAGAGCCCTTTATTCCCAAGGGCAGAGTTGGACCCCTCCTGGCCTGCCTCATTGGCACCCAGTTCAGGAACCTGCGTGATGGTGACAGGTAGGCAGCTCTGAGAGCAAACCTCCCCCAGGGCATTTATAATGGGGAGAAAAGCTGACATGCCATGCAAAGCAGTAATCCAGCCCATCTCCAGCACACCAGCGAGTGTTCCCAGCAAGGATCGCTCCTTGATTTTAGCCCAGCTGTGAGAGAATTCTGTTTTGCAGCCCATTCCTTCAGGCCCCTGTGGTTGAGGAGCATCAGCTCCAGGCCATGGGTGATCTGCAGTAGTCTCTGCCTGAGGTGACATTTGCTCTCAGGGTACTGAGGATGAGTCACTGTGTCCCAGCAGCCCAGTGCTGCTGCATGGAAGGGACAGGCTCTCTGCACTGGCAGATGAGTGCCAGCATCCAGACCTGGACAAATCCCAGGGGCACCTCTTTCCTAAGGGGTGTGTCAGCTGCCTGATGAATCAAGGGGGACCTGAGCAGAGACGTACCTTGGCCAGATTCCCATCTTGGCAAGCAACAAGCACCAAGTGCCTTCAAGGAGACTACAAGCTGCTTCTGAAAATGTCATTGCAGATTCTGGTGGGAGCGACCAGGAGTTTTCACTTTGGAGCAGCTGGATGCACTGAGAAGAGTCTCACTGCCAACAGTGATCTGTGACAACACCCGTATCAAAAAGATACCCAGGGATGTGTTCAGGGTCAACAGTTATCCTGAGAACTTCACTGACTGCCATGAGATTGACAAGCTTGACCTCTCACCCTGGAAGGAAGAGCCTTAGAATGCCACAAATGGTAAGCAGTTGTCTGAGGTCTGTCAAAAATCAAAATGTCCTACAAGGTCAGACTCTTGTGTGCCTAAAGGAATGAAATAATTTAAGGTCAGCACAGTGGCTCTGCCCCCAGGAGCCCTTGACCTTCCATCCAGTCCCACTCAGACACTGGAGGCAGACACGCTCTTAGCCCAGTCTGCTTGTGCTCCATTCCCTTCATCGTTCCTTAGTAGCCTGCCTCTTCCTTTTCATCTAGATGGGAAATCCCTGAAAATCCAGTCTGTTCTGGTCCTTGTGAACATGTCCTTCCCTAAGAACCTTATTCCAGGACAACTGGAGCCTTCCTTCACAGGAAGAGTGTCCATGAAGAAAAGAATCAGAACTAGCCAGCCCCCTCCAAATTCTTCCTTTGCTGCTCCAAGCCCCTGCTCTCCCCTTGCCTCCCCTCAGGTTTGAAAGCACTTAAAGGTATAGCTGGAGTTGTTTTGAAACTGCATGGCCTGACTCATCAGTAGTTTAATATGCAGTCAGAGGTGATGATGTGTCACATCATGAAAGACAGCAAAAGTATCCTCATGGGTGAGATGAGGAACCAGCTGGGTCCTCCTGCTGATGTAATGTCTCAGCTGTAAATAATGTCAGGACAACAGAGACTTGCAGAAGACAGGTACAGCCTGAGTGGAGCAGAAGGGATTGTATTTTCCCTTCTGGTAACCCATTTATAGATGAGCACAGTACCTGGGGATCACCTACCCTGTCCTGCAAGGCACAGAGCATCCCCAGGCTGTTCCTCTGCTGCATTATTAGCTGTGTGTATAAGACAGACACTGCTGTTCAGGAGATACATTTGCACTTGCTATAAAAGCTCAGCTATGGTGACTTCACAGCCTTCTTTAAGAGCAGAGTGCAGCTGATACTCACCTTTTCTCTAAACAATAGAGGCTTCCAGTTTGCTTTTATGAACTGAGTCTTACAGTCACTAAAACTTGCTGAGCTGCTTCCTGTGGCTCTTCTGCCACCATGCTGAGAGGAAACTGAAACTGAACTGTGTTTGCATAACCCAGAGTTAGTGAAATCCCAGGATGTTGAAAAGGAGCTGCTAAAAATGTAACATCTTCACGTGCCAAAAAGTTGCCCCAAAAGCCCTTGTCCAACAGGCTTTTGCTGTCCAAAAGCCCTTTGACAAGGCTGGGAGGACCGTGGTGCCTCAGGGGACAAGGATACAGGGGTGACCTGGTACTCAGTTTCCTATTCACCACTGACTATTTTAACCTATGGAGTCAAATAAAAAGATGGGGAGATACATTATGTCCTGGCCTCTTAGTAACTTCTTCTGCTTGGTTGACAGTTTCTAATCCTGCTCATCTGACCTGTGTTGGAAACTCCTCACAGTGACACCCAGCTGCTCCTGGGAAACTCCTGCCCCTACAACATGCTCAGCCAACTGCTGGAAACTGAACCTGGGCACATAATTTCCTGGAGAGGAACTCAGGACTGTTCCTACTGCTTTATTTGTTATACAGTGATTTTTGTGTCACTTATTTTAAAAAGCTTCACAGAATCATAGACTGGTCTGGGTTGGAAGGGACCCCAAGGGTCACAGAGCTCCAACCCCCTGCCACAGGCAGGGACACCAACCTCAGGCCTGGAGCTACACAAGGTTGCCCAGGGCCCCATCCAACCTGGCCTTGAACACCCCCAGGGATGGGGCACCCACCCCCTCTCTGGGCAGCCTGTTCCAGCCCCTCACCACTCTCTCTGCAAAGAACTTCCCCCTAATATCTGATCTAACCCTTCCCTCCTCCAGCTTCACTCCAGCCCCCTTGTCCTGCCAGTCTCTGCCCTTGAACAAGCTGATTCCCCTCCTGTTTCTCTGCTCCCTTCAGGGACTGGCAGGCTGCAATGAGGTCCCCCCACAGCCTTCTCTTCTCCAGGCTGAACCAGCCCAGCTCCCTCAGCCTCTCTTTGTAGGGCAGCTGCTCCAGCCCTCTGAGCATCTCTGTGGCTCCTCTGACCCCTCTCCAACAGCCCCACATCTAAAGCTTCCAGTAGTATAAGTCACCAGACAGAAGGGTAATGACATTTTCTGTTCAGAGGTGTGTGAGACTTGTGTAGGTGCTGGATGCTTTATGATTCTTTAAAGGGATAATCCAGACAATTATTTTTTTACTTCCCATACTAAATAGGTGTCAGATCTGGAATTTGGTGTGCTTGCATTTCAAAATCAAATCCCTTATCCTTTGCACCTGCTCAGAAATCAGCAAGTTCATGTAAACATCTCAAAAGCTTTTCTTACCTCCTCCTGTTTTGCACAAAAGCATAAATTGGTTAGTGTAGGAGCAGTGAGATGTCAGCCACTGGAGGATCACAGCTTGAAGCCTAGAGATACCTCTGTATTTAAATCCTATAGAGAATATGTGTGGATTTGGGTGTGCTGGACATTAATAAAATACATGGTATGCACTCATCTACCTTTGGCATCGATTCTGGTATGTCAAATGTGTCCAGAACATTCTTTGGCTATTGCTCACAGCTAAATATATCAGCATAAAAAACCCAAAGCATAAACTGGCTGATATGGAAACCACAAGCATCAAGGCTACAAATTAATTGGCTGGCTGGGATAATCACTCACAAGACTGTATTAAGTCAATAAATACCAAACATGTAAAAAACTTAGTATGTTTTCATCTCTTCTTGGCCCAACTGGGAGGGAAGGAGAGGACTGGGAACAAGAAGGTGTCAGCCTAAGGTAGAGCTGCAAGTGAAGCTTCTGGCTGGAGGAGGTGTCCTCTGATGAGGACAAATGAAAGAGATGCTTGGTAAAATTCCTGCAACTGCAGCACCAGCACGTGTGCTTTCCCATGGAGGGGGGATGCTGGCAGGTCCTGCCCATGCCAGCCCCCTGCCCTGTGCTGCCCACCCATTGAGGACCACAGGAGACCCACAGGGCTGCCCCAGGGTGAGCCAGGGAGCTTGGGGACTGTGCTGCTCCTCGAGCCCTCAGCGGGGAGAGGCTGTGGCGACCCTCAGCAGAAGGCAGCAAGACCATCCTCTGACACCCAGAAGACAGGACAAAGCCAGGCAGCATCCAGAAATCAGGAGTGGCATCTCTTGGAGTATATTTGCAGTGAAAAAAATGTATTGGTTGTGTTAAAAATCAGGAGATCATCAGGGCATGGTCAGGATGAGAAGCAATGCATCCCTGCTGTCTGCCCCTGGTTCCTGCGTCCCCAGGTAATGCTCCCCTCACACTTTCCAGATCTGCCCAAGCACTGAAAGATAAATCATGCTTTGCTTCAAACAAAGGCTAAGAGAAGCAGAGAAGCCACCAACCCCTGCAGACACACGTAAAGTCTTTGATTCCCCTCTCCCAGAGCTGCCTTCACCTTCTTAGGGCAGTCTCCTGAGTCCAGCCCATGAAGAGAGGCAGGAAATGGTGCTTTCTCCTGCATGTGCTTCCAGGGGGACTTGGCAGCCAGTTTCCCTGGCAGGATGGCCAAGGGGCTGGGGATAAATGCCTCCACCTTGTTCGTTTGGAATAGGAAAAGTTGACTATAAGCTGCTCACAGGCAGAGTCTAGTGCTGCCTGAGGTCCAGCTGGACAGAGGTTCTCAGGGTAAGGCTTAAAAGAAATGCCCCTACCCACTGTGTGTCTGTCCATGCAGGAGGCACAGCTCCCTGGAAGGAACATGGCAAACGTTTCACCACCTCCACGTGCAGGCTTCTCCTCCTCTGTGCATGTTTTGCCTGTCTCTGGTGTGTCCAGGCTGCAGTCCATGGTTGTCTCTGCTGCCAAACCTTCCTGTGGTTGCCATGCCCTGCTGCACACACAGCTGGAGCTGGAAGATAGGAGTGCTAATGGGAAGCCCCGTTGGTCATTGCTGATATTCCCTGGTAGGTGGTGAGCATGGACTCACGGACCTGCTCAGTGAGCTTGGGAACATTGTCCGGGCCCAGGCCGAGGGTCTCCACTTCTGGCAGGACCTGGATGATGCTTTTCCCTGGAAGAGAGCAGGACAGGAGGGTCAGAGTGGAAGAAGGAAATTGTAGTGCAGGAGACCAAGAGAAGATACAGCAGAGAGGTCTGTGCTGACCAAGGAATGAGACAGAAATGAAGGGAAATGCCTCTTTCTCACACTAGCAGTGGTGTGGGAAGCCAGCCACATCCCAGACACACACAGCAAAAACACAAACCAGGCTTTTCCCAACCACAGAGACCACAAAAATTATAAATACAGAACTAGGTGAAGCTCTCCCCTGTGCCAGTCCTGCATCCAATGCCACGATTCATGCAGAATAAATTTCCCCAGTGGAAAGACCTCAGGGTCCTGATCACAGTAAAGGGGATGAGATGTCTGCAATACAACAGCCTGGCTGTGCCCTGGTCCACAGAACTGAATTCAGCAGAGCCTTTCCCTCCAGAAACATGCTCTGGGAGGAGAGAAACCGTGCCTGGGCCTTCCTGTTTGGCTGAGGTGTGTCAGACTCCTGTTGGGAAGCACCTGACTGACTGGTGCAAACAGGAATAATATACTGGGGAGCTGTCATCATGTTCATCTGCTCTTGCACCCAGAGCCCTTGTTCTGGCCAGCAGAGACAAGATGCTGCCTGCACAGACACCCACCTGAGGCTCTGGGGAGCGTCTGGGTTGTTTTCTAACTTCCTTGCATGTCTTTCCACGTGTGCTGGATCTCATCAGATCCAGCAGAGTGGCTGGCAGAGCCATGCAGGGGAGGCAAAACACAGGCGGAGAGAAAAGCGTCTCACCGGAAGAGGCCTTGCTCCCTGGCTGCACATCTTACATAGAATCCCAGAATCCCAGACTGGGCTGGGTTGGAAGGGACCCCAAGGATCAGAGAGCTCCAACCCCCCTGCCACAGGCAGGGCCACCAACCTCAGGCCTGGAGCTACACAAAGTTGCCCAGGGCCCCATCCAACCTGGCCTTGAACACCCCCAGGGATGGGGCACCCACCCCCTCTCTGGGCAGCCTGTTCCAGCCCCTCACCACTCTCTCTGGAAAAAACTTCCCCCTAATATCCAGTTTAAACCTTCCTTGATTCAGCTTCACTCCATCCCCCTTGTCCTGCCAGTGTCTCCCCTTTGAACAAGCTGATTCCCCTCCTGTTCCTCTGCTCCCTTCAGGGACTGGCAGGCTGCAATGAGGTCCCCCCACAGCCTTCTCTTCTCCAGGCTGAACCAGCCCAGCTCCCTCAGCCTCTCTTTGCAGGGGAGCTGCTCCAGCCCTCTGAGCATCTTCATGGCTCTGAACACTCTACATCCCAAACTAGTCCCAGCATCTCCAGCAGTCTGCTCTGCTTCACTGGGCTGACTGGCTGTGCTGAAAATGCAGCTCTGCTTGGGCATAACAGACCCCCAGAAGGCACCAGCCTTGCTCCATGACTGGTGGTGTGCACACACTGGAGCTGGGCTTTCCAGAGGCTCATCTGGACGAGCTGTCCTGACCACTCGCTGTGCAGGAGTCCTGAACCACCTGTGATGCATCTCCAGAATTTCCCACCCACCTTGTGGGAGGTACAGCCAAAGCTAACTGTGGTTCTTTCTCCAGCAGTGAAGGTCTTATCTCTTTTACAGCCCTCAGGAATAGGGCTTAGAGGTCAGCTAACCACAGACTCCCAGGGGGAGGTTATTATAAAGGCAGATGTCCATGCAACTGCAGAGAGCCTTTCCTAAAAAGCTGGGGGAGGCTGTGGAATCTCCTTCCCTGGAGTTACTCCACATTCAGCTGGATGAGGCACAGAGCAAACTCATCTTGCTTTGGCATTGGCCTTGCTTAAAGCAAAAGGTCCAGCTGCTCCAGAGATCCCTCCCCACTGCCTCATTCTCTGATGTCCCAGGGGACCACTCGATCTTGGTTACCCAACTGAGCAGGAAGGTGATGGGGAGGAAATGGGCTGTTATGGGGAGGGAGTGACCACAGCTGACACCCCTGCTCATGCTCTTATCCCCTCCCCACTGTCCGGGGGCTTTCAGTACCGAAAGGCTTTTGTTCGTGGTCAGCCCCAGGTGAAAGATGACTAGAAACAGACAATGCAGTGATTAACATCTGCACCTCCCTCTTCCAGCTGCCTGCCTGCATGGGAATGACTACACCAAGGGACAAGCAATGGCAGGAATGAGGATTTCAGATACAAAATGCTCCCTTAGGAAAGAGCAGGGCTGGCCTGGGGGAAGGGGGGAGGTGGCAGAAACTCCTTTTGTGGTGGGCATCAGGAAAGGAACAGAAGGAAAAGGATGGGGTACTTTGCTCTGTTAGACTCTGAAACATGTTTTTTCTCTCCATTTTTCCTTCTGGAACCCAGGACTACTGTAATTTTTTCCCCATAAAATTTTACCAGTGACTGGCATAAATTTTAGTCACCATAAACAGATGAAACACAGAAAGAACAGGGCCATGGGAGGGGACACACTCTCAGCATGACTTCTGCTGAGAGTTCCATGTTTGCTTTTGCTCCCCAACTTTCCATGCACCTGCAGAGCTGAGGAAACCATGGTGTGGCTGGGGCAGAACCTGCCCCAGGACTCCACTGCTCCTCAGGGTTCCTCAGGCATTGGACAAACTGGGAGAACTCCAAGGGGACAGGCAAAAGTGATGCCTGAATCCTCTCTTCTCAAGAAGACAGACACTGCTGTTGCCTGGATGCTCTCTCCATACTGCATGTGATCTTCTGCTCACCCACCTCTTGGCTCCCTCCAAGCCAACACACCAACACCCAGCCTGCTCTTTGCCCCAGGTCATCCTTACCTGGTGTAAATCTCTTCTCCTTCTGGTCGTAGAAGTCACAGTAGGAAGAGATCACCACAGGAATAATGGGGACCTGGAGGGGAGACAGTCTACAGTGAATCCACAGATTTCCCCATTCAGCCCCTAGAAAGGCTGCTGGTGAGTCCTGCACCTGGCTGATAATTACCCCAGTCAGCTTCCTGGCAGCCACTTGGAGGGACATTTACATCCTTTCACTGTGTCACCCAGTGTTCTCACTGCTGGTGTTTGCATTTTCACCTCTGTGTTTAGGCCAGCAATGCACAGGTTGCCAAATTAGCATGTTCAGTTAAGCAGAAACTACCCCAAAAGGCAGATCCAGGGCTCTCCTCAAGGGCTCTCCAGTTTTTTTCCCAAGCTGAGCCATGAAGTTTTTCCACCTGTCCCAGGAACAGCCCCTTCCTGTGGCACCTGCTGGGTCCCTGCTGGGTTTCTGGATATGTGCTCAATCCAAAGGGAAGCTGGGGACCAGGACCCACAGCCCTGGATGTGGTGGACCACGGTAGGCAAACCATACCCTGAGGGGCAGTAGGAAGGTGACTCTCACCTGAGCTTTCACAGCCAGCTGGAAGGCTCCACTTTTGAAGGGCAACATGGAGCCGCTGTGGTTGCAAGTTCCTTCAGGGAAGACCAAGACACAGATCTGCAGGAGAGAGAAGACACTGAGATGGAGGGACCTCTAGTTGCTATTCCAAGCCACTGCACAGGCATACTCCCCTGAGACTGATCTGTCTGCTCCTGACACCCACTTCCTCCACTCTAAGCACTTGATAAACACACTAATCCCACCACAGATGCTCTTTCTCTGTCCTCCTCAGTGCTCAGCCCAGAGACAAAAGATCCCTTTCCAGCCATGTCAAGGCTCATGTTTTCCAGTGGCTTCTCCCCTGTCGTGGTTTTGCGAGGTTGGGTGCTGGAAAAGAACAGGGGTGCAGAGAATGGCTGCTGTGAGGAGCTGCAGGAATTCTCTGGAGCTCCAAAATGTAAACAATCCAAGGCCAGAATCATTGTTGACCAGGGCCAGGCCAGTGAGAGATGGTCACAGCGCCTCTGAGAATCACATAGAGGAGAAAACAACCCGGAAGCAGCTGCATTTTGCCAGCGGAGAAGGGAGTGAGATGTAACGAGCTGTACAGACACCAAGGCCGGGAGGGGGAGTGGGCACCCCAGGTGCTGGAGAGAAAGATGCCCCTGCAGCCCGTGGAGAAACCCCATGGTAAAGGCCCAGACCCCACCTGCAGCCCGTGGAGGGGCTCCACGCTGGATGGAGCAGGTGGAGACATAGAGAAGACGCTGTGACCCTTACGCTGAAGCAAGCCCCTGCCAGCACTTGGAACCTACAGAGATGAGAGAGAGAGAGAGAGAGAGAATTGCACTGGTACAGGTTTGCTGGGGGAGGCTGGTGTGCCCCGTGTGAGGACTGGGACTGAGAGACATTGTGATTTATTGCTGCCCGCCACAGCAGGGATCCAGGCGGAGCAGCTGATGAGACACACGGAGAAAGTTCGTGGAGGACTGTCTCTAGTGTGTGGGACCCCACAGTGCAGCAGGGGGAGGGTGTGTGGAAACGGATTTCTCCCCCCCGGCCGAGAAGGAAACCAACTTGCAAGGAACTGACTGAAGCCCCCGTCTCCCAGTCCCTGCCCCCCTGTGCTGTGATCGGGGGGAGGAAGGGAGTGAAATCATGACTAGATTGAAGTCTGCTAAGGAGGGAGCGGGGTGGGGAGGTAGAGGTGTTTTAAGATCTGGGAAAGGAAAACAGCTCATGAAGTAACCGAGAACCCCATTATTATTTCCTAGTCCCTGCCCCCCCCTGTACTGCGAGCAGGGGGGGAAGAAGGGAGTAAAATCATGGCTAAAGGGAATTCTGCTTAGAATGGAGGGGTGGGGGGAAGGTGCTACTGAGAACCCCATCGTTCCCCAGTCCCTGCCCCCCCTGTACTGCGAGCGGGGGGGGAAGAAGGGAGCAAGATTCTGATTAAAGTCTGCTAAGAAGGGAGTGGTGGGGGGAACGTGTTTTTAAGATCTGGTTGCATTGGTTTTAAGATTTGATTGCACTCCTGACTCCGGTTCTTCACTGTTCTTTCTAGTGCAGTGTAATAAATTAGAATAGCTCTTTCCTGCACTGGGTTGAGTCTGTTTTGCCCATATCATCACTGATAAAATGATCTCTCCTTGTCCTTATCTTGACTCCTAAGGCTCTTAATATATCTTTTCTCCCCTGTCCACCTGGGAAGGGGAGTAATAGACTGGCTTTGGTGGGCACCTGGCCTCCAGCCAGGGCTAAACCACCACATCCCCAAAGACTTCTCCCCACTCACATTTTCTTTGTGCAGGGACTGTGCCACCTCTGTCAAGGTGGTGATAGACTCTTCCTTCCTCTTGCGGTCGATGAAGATGAGCCCTGCAAACCAGCAGGCGATGCCGAACGTGCCCATGTAGAGGATTTCCTTCTTGGCAACAGGCACGCAGCGGTGGGGTAATATGTCCATCATCACTGGGAGGGTACAACAAGGACAGAACTAGTTGCCATCTGCACTGAGATTTCCTGCAGGCTTCAGGCTACAGCCCCCTGTTTTGGGAGATGCTGTGCCTGCAGCGCTTCTCCAGCTTCATGGGACTAGAAACATGATGGGAAAGAGACCCTGGGTGTCTCTAGATCAACCGCCCACCTGGAAGGGGACTATTGCTGGTACTGAATGAGACCAGCTATGGCACAGCTCTGGTCAGCTGGCACTCTCAGTCCCATTCTCTTGGAAAGAACGAAGCCCATTTAGCTTCAAAATACCTGTTGGGCTCTAATACCCCAAAGATCAGCCCTGGCTTGGGGCTAGCTGGTAATGGACTATGTAACAGCCACTCCTGTCCCTCTACCTGTGGTACTTGGGAATTCATCCTCCCCTCCCATACAGGCAGTTTGGGCCAGGAGCAGGAGGCAGGACCACCACATACCTATAATGTCAAGGGAGTTCTGGTGATTCAACACGAGGACGAAAGGTCTCTTAGTCCTGAGGTTCTCCTTACCCTTCACCATGATCTTGATCCCAAAGATGTATTTGAGTGGCAGCAACGACATGCGCAAAAACCTGGAAAAGGGGAGCAGAAATAAGCCAAAGAGATGCTGAAATTGGGCAAAGGAACCAAACACTGGTCTTCCAAACCATCTCACAGATGGCTCCATCAGAGTCGTTTCCTTCTCTGCACTCCTAGGTTTGACCTGTGACTTTGAGAAGAGCAACTAGTCTTGTCTCTTCAGCCCATCAGGTTGTTAGAGGAGACATACACTTGGTAGGTTTCTTCCAGCCAGGTCAGAGCACTTGCCTAGCAACTCTGGCTACAGCAATTCTGTGGATCAGCCAAATATTAGATAATGACCAAATTCACAGTTTGCACCCTACCTCCCTGCCCAGCTCACTGAACCAGGAATGCAGGCTGCCATAGGCACACCTAACTCCACTCCTGCTGTGGGGAGAGAGGCAGTGCTGCCTCCACCTGACATCAGCTGGCAATGCTGGTAGCCAGATTTTAACAAATACTGGGAAAATAAAGGAAAAAAAAAATTAAAATTCAGGCAGAAAAGTCAAGAACTGAAGAAAATTTCCTGAATTGAATGACATTCTCAATTAAGAGATATGAGCTCCCATTGTAGCACATGACAATGAAATGGTCAGCCCTGTCTCTGAAGCACTTGAGGAGGCTACAAGCACTGTGCTGAGTCAGCTTCTAGCCCCCACTCAACCCCCACCCCATGTTACTGCTGCCCACCGCACCAGGGATGGACAGCAAGGGGTCTGGCTCAGAGACTGCCAGACCTGGGGATGCCCAGCTGGGATTGCACTGATGGGGACATCAGTGACAACATGGGTCCCTGCACGGCACCGTGGCGATGCCCACTCGTGCCTGTTTGGGTGGGCACTGCCTCAGAGCAGGGTTGAGGAAGGGAAGAGCAGCTGCAGAGGTTTTCTCAACACACCTCAGGAAGAGAGCGATGTGGAGGAGGGAAGTGCAGCTCTGAAGACCACACAGAAGTTTACTAAACAAAAGCAAACTACTTCACCTGTGCGATGCATCCAGTCTGTTGGCATCACCTAGTTTATCAAATTGCTGTCACCTTTTCCCCTGTTCCCTTCCATCCTTCATCACTCTTTCTATCAACTCAAATACAGCACTGAAACCCACAGCCCTTCTCCCAACTGCAGAGCCTGGGCACTCTCCACACCAATACACAGCCAATTCCTCCCTGCTGCAGCACAACTCCCAGGAACCTTCAAGACAGAGTGTGAGCTCACTGCCCACCCCCAGAGCAGAAGGAAGACACAGGCAACTTACTTCAAGTTCTCCACACTACGTCCACGAGGGATACTGATCACAATAACCAGAATACTTAGCATGGAGAGCCACAGCTTGTAGAAGGTCATCTTGCAGAAGTATCTGAATGCAGGATTCACCTGGTAAAGGACTAGAAAAGCGATGAACAGAAAAGTAAAGGGGTAGTGAAACAGCAAAAGCTCCATCCTTCCAGCCTGGAGTTAAGCAGAGGAGTGTTTCAGAGAGCAGTAAATGAGTCACGAGCAGCCGAGGTTGCGTAGCAGAGTTGGGATTCTCTGGATCAGCCCCATGTGGGTGGTGCAAAGCTGGAATAAGATTTGGGAGTGATGCTCCAGAAATGCTTGGAGCTAAACTAACTGTGGAAAGCCTCTTTATCAAGGGATCTCCACCAGCGGCGTGTGTAGGAGCTGGCTGGCAAGCAGGGCAAACACGCAATAGCAAGCATGCCTATGTGCAGGGTGTGTGTGGCTCTGGGCTGGTAGAGCAAGGGCTGGATGGAGGGACAGTTCAGGGGGGGCTTTGGGTGTAGGGACCCTGAGAACTGCCAAGCAAATCTGTAGAGGGAGGGAGAGGGATGTGTGATGCTGCTGTCCCACCCCCTGTGCAAGAATTCAGCATTTAAATCAGGAAAACACCAGTATAACCTGGGAGTGCTCCATCTGCATTTCAGCTCCTAAAACCACTGCAAGGATAAGGTTGTGTGCAATGACCAGGCTGAATAACAAAAGCTTTGTGTTCCATCTTCCACCCAGCTCAAGCAGCTGTCCCTGAAAAGGGGTGCCAGTGTTGTATTCCAGCCAGAACTGACAGCAGCACATTCCCAAAGGGAATGGGGAGGTCTGAGGACCCCTAAAATCACATGGACTGTCCCTTGCAACCTACAGAACACGAGCAGGTCCCTCAGCACAGGAAAATGGACAAGTCACTGCTGCAAATACTTTCAGGGAGGCTGCAAGGAAAGTGTGTTCCTGCAGTGTGCAGCGCACCCCAAACAGGTATGGATCTGCAGCAAGCTGATGACACCCAAAGGAAGACAACAACAACCCTACACTACAGCTGAACCACGGGAACACACGACCCTGAACCTGAGGGGAAGGCAGGAATCTGTCTCCAGCACAAGTGGTGGTCTGCACATGGTCAGAACAAAGCACAACCAGAGAAGGACCCACACAAGGAGATGAACAAGTCTGGGGCATTGTGAGACTCTCAGCACGGCCAGCTGGTGGGAGGAGAGCTTCTCCATGGCACAACCAAAGTGAGGAACAGCCAACATCGGCTGGCATCGCCCAGCTGAGCCATGCAGAAAGGTAACTCCACACACTGGGAGTGCTGAGGACAGGCATGCTCTCCAGGAGACGTGGGATAGACGAGTGTGAAGCTGTGCTACTGGTCATTTGGGGCTTGCAACAGCTGGTAAGGATCTCTGATGAGTATTGGTAAGGCAAGGACGTCAAGAGGTAATAAGGTGTATGTCATTCCCAGCTCACCACAGAGAGACAGTCATCTCAGATCCAACAAAACACTTCAGCTCTGAACCCACAGATACTAAAATCTTCAGCTGTTGCAAGGATGCCCAGCACCCAGAGCCACCCTTTCCACAGCTGCCAGGTCTTGCCTAACCTTCAAGGTGTTTTCAGAAACTTAGCTGCTCAGGTGACTCCCTTTTGCCCCTGGGCCTTTGCACCCTCTTCAGAGCCTGGCAGGATTGAAGTGAATCTTAGATAGGGTGAGGAGAGGCTTGCTCCTATCACCAGCTTCCATCATGCAGCCTAAATGACTCTCCCACTCATCACCTCTGCTAAGCCACCAATTGGCCAGAAGAGAAAGGTGGAGGTAGGGAAGGTGATGTAACCTAATGGGAAAAGGCTTAGAAAATTGTCACCCTCATGGTAAAACAAGGAAAGCACAGAAGGGAAGGGGCAATGGTATCCTGGGCTCCATCAGCAGAGGGGTGGCAGCAGGGACAGGGAGGGGATTGTCCCTCTCTGCTCTGCCCTCCTGAGGCCCCAGCTGGAGTCCTGTGTCCAGAGCTGGGGCCCCCAATACAAGAGAGATGGGGAACTGTTGGAGAGGGGTCAGAGGAGCCACGAGGATGATGAGAGGGCTGGAGCAGCTGCCCTACAAAGAGAGGCTGAGGGAGCTGGGCTGGTTCAGCCTGGAGAAGAGAAGGCTGTGGGGGGACCTCATTGCAGCCTGCCAGTCCCTGAAGGGAGCAGAGGAACAGGAGGGGAATCAGCTTGTTCAAAGGGGAGACACTGGCAGGACAAGGGGGATGGATTAAAACTAAAGGCAGGAAGGGTTAGATTAGATATTAGGGGGAAGTTTTTTACAGAGAGAGTGGAACAGGCTGCCCAGAGAGGGGGTGGGTGCCCCATCCCTGGGGGTGCTCAAGGCCAGGTTGGATGGGGCCCTGGGCAACCTTGTGTAGCTCCAGGCCTGAGGTTGGTGGCCCTGCCTGTGGCAGGGGGGTTGGAGCTCTGTGATCCTTGGGGTCCCTTCCAACCCAGACCAGTCTGGGATTCTGTGATTCTGTGACTACTGTCAGGACAGCCACGTGAGTGAGAGACCCGAGCTGCCTAAGTTAAAGATCAGGATTGACTTATGAGTGAGAAAGTAATGATTTCAGGATGAGAAAAGAGGACTGGATTCTCAAGTGGGAGCAGTTCCCACTGGAAAGTGCTGGCACAAATAGCTCCACTGGAACAGACCAAAGGACTGCTCAGTGCCAAGGACCACCTCAGCCACCCAGTCTTCTAAAGGAGAACACTACTAAAAGGAACTCAGCTAGTGCACACAGTTACTACTGAGTTAAATAGAGGCATTAACATTGATATTAAAAATGTCAGAGGGATTTCAGGGTAAATTTATGAGAGACAGATCATCAAGACTGAGGAAGCTGTGTTAATCATGCTCCAGCTGCTGCTCTGTGGTGAATCCACACATCACTGCCCTGCAAGGCACAGATTAGCTCTGAATATCTACTTATGAGCAAAAACATAGCCAGAAAATTTTGTAATGACAGGAGGAGAAGAGTTTCTACA
Organism: Zapornia atra; assembly: GCA_013400835.1. Lineage (NCBI taxonomy): Eukaryota > Metazoa > Chordata > Aves > Gruiformes > Rallidae > Zapornia > Zapornia atra. The sequence continues at coordinate 63,472 of VZTU01032718.1, forward strand.
GGAAAATATCTCTTGGCTCATGAAGATTTCCATGGTGTCCAGACAGCCTGCACAGAGATGTTATGTGACAGGCTAGAACACCTTGTGCTATAGGACTTGCACCCATGGAGGTAGTGCACAGTACAGCCAGGTGAACTGTGGCCTGGAAAATAAACACTTTATCACTGTAAATGACAGAAAAATTGAGGTGAGAAGGGGCCCCCTGAGGTCTGCACTCCAACCTGCAACTCAGGGATGGCTTAACACCAAAACCAGAGCAGCTTGCTCAGGGCCTTGTCTAGGCAAGTTTGGAGGATCTCCAAGGATGGAGATCCCAGTAGTTCCCTGTTACCTGTGCCCACATTGCACCACTAGCACAGGGAATAATGTTTTCCTTTGTCTCTTGGGAACTTCCTGCATTGCAGCCTGTTTCTGTACTGTGTGCCTCTGAGAAGTGTCAGGCTTCACAGCTACTCATTATGAAGGTGAAGACTGAAGAGAAATCAGCCCCTCTCCCCTTCAGCAGACTGAGCAAATCCAGCTTTCTCAGCCTTTCTTTGTACATCATGTGCTCCAGCCCACTGCCCACCTTGGCTGGCCTCCACTCAAGTGAAGCGTGGTCATCACTAGGAGAAGGTCCTGTGCAAGGTGGACTCAGGACAGACATCCATCCATTCTCAGAGCTGAAACATCTGGGAGAGGCTGAAGATGGGAAAGAAAGTGAAGAGAGGCACCAACAGAGCTGAGAGGCCAGTCTGGAAACCTGAAATGGGCAGCAGAAGCTGGGCAGGGCAAATGATCCTGTCCTGGATCCTCCCAGCTGCGATCCCCACCTCAATGGCTCTGTCAGGGTAGGAAGGCTCTGGGCAAGCCTCCTGCAGCAGCTCCCAGCCATGCAATTCATGGGCAGTTTGATCAAGTTGATAAACCATATAAATGTTCTAAATGTTAGCCCTGTGCACCAGCTGAAATTGGGAAAACAGATCCCCTGTGCTCAGCAGGCACTGGAAGATGGTGGGTGATTTTGGGCCAGTCATTTCCTCACCCTTAAGTTGCTGAAGTGAAAAGGTAACGAATATGAGTGAGACCTCCCCATCCCCACAGATGCTGGAGGCACATTTGTTATCAGACAACTAACACTAGAAAGCTATCAAGAGGCTCAGGCATCCCCCAGGTAGTGGGGCATCTCACACTCATCAGATCTGCTGGCTCTCCTGGAGCTCTCAGCACCAGGAGCTTATCCAAGAAACAGTGGGCTTCAACCCAACCAAGGGCATGTTTCCCTGCTTTCTGCCTTCAGAACATGTCCAGGCTCATGTTTATCAACCCACACAAGTGGGGTGTTGCACAGCCCCAGCACTGCCCCTCCACCCTGGCAGAAGTCAGTACCTGAGGCCTGAGTACCTGAGGAAAAGAACAGAGACCTGTTCTTTTTCTCCAAGGGTCTCTTCCCAATTTGGGGGTGATAATGAAGAGATTATCATCAAGCATTTGTTGGAACTAAATCCCATGCCAGCACCTTTCTCCAAAGAATATTTCATAGGACACAGAAGTTTGGGTCAGAGACTTCAGCAAGAAATACCTTCTTTCATGTAAGACACGCAAGTTCTTGACTCTGCTTTATCCAGCATCCCCATACGAATCCTACCACCACCCTCCACTCACCTGTGGCTACTTCACCTTTAACAAAGTGCAAGGAATGTGTCCTTGGCTCAAAATTGCAATTTATTGATCAATAGCAGTATCACAGCAAACTCTGAAGGAAGAAGAGAGCAGTTTTGATGCCTTCCAAGAAAAGATATTGAGGGGACAAGGTTGGAGTAAGACTAGATCAGCTTTTACTTTCCTGTGCTTCCAGACTGTTCTTATCTCTGCCAGGATGCATCCCATCACCTCCACAGCCCAAGCTGCAGGAATAACTTGTCACAGTGTTCCACCACCCTAAATGATGCCTTATGTTTCCAGTAGTCATTCCAAAGCCCCCATCTATTTCTGTGTTGATTGGAAAGGATGGTCCAAACCATGATTTGGACAATGTCTTCCCAAAACACAGTGTACATGACATTGCCAAAGGTGGTTGGATTGGGAGCCAGCCTCTGGACAACTCCTTTCTCTTTGCTTTGTGATACTGAGGGATCTGTACAGATGGGGGACAACTTTTCATGAAGTTTTTTTTATTGCTGGGTTCCATCTCACTGAAAAGGCTTCATGCAAACTAAACTGAGCAAGTGACAGCAATCATGCCCAAACCTTTCAGGCAGTAAAAGCTTACACACAGTAAAAAAAAGTTAAAAAAGAAATTCAATCTCAGCAGCTTCCCAAGTCCAGACTTCTCAGGAATCCTCAATGCTCAGCATTAAAAGTCACCAGATGCTTCTTCTATAGGAGATAAAAAGCAATGTGTTAATGAAAAAGAAAAGGCTTTGCCATAGCTCCCTGTTATCTTGTGTGATTTATTTCCACAGGTTAAGCTGGAAAAGAGGGACTGATAACTCTGGCATTAGTTCTGCCCCTCTGGGGACCCCATTAGTTCCCCTCTGGGACTACAAGATCCTACAGGCACTATGAAGCTGGGATTTATGGCTGTACCCTCCAGCACTGCCAAGCTGACAGTCCCACAGCCCTGTGGGGGATGGAATGAAACCTGCTCATGGGAAGTGGGAGCTGACTTGAGTTGTCTGGCTCTTCGTGGTGGCTGTTAGCTGCAGAGATGGGCTCCTTCTCCCAGCTTGGGTAGGTCATGAAGGGCACAGAGCAAAGGCAAGATGGTGTTTTGTTAGGAAAAGGCAGGGCTGTGAGACTCCAAAGTTGCCAGGGCAGAGCCACCCCCCTACATCGACTTCCCAGGCCTTCCAGAGAGCCTCCAGAATTTTAGAAATCCTGAAGGCAGCTGAGGGAAATGCTGTAAATCCAGGCAAAAGCTTTCCCAGTGGAAATCAACCCCCACAATCTCTTCCATAGGGTGGGAATGTCTGTGGAGTGCAGAGGTGCTTTTGGCCTAACGAGGTGGTTGGTGCCTGGCAGCCCGCTCAGAGCGGCGCAAAGGACAGACCAACTGCCTAGACAGAAGGACCAGCCTCCCCATTCCAGGCATCACCTCCCATGGAGAAAAGCACAGGCATGAACAGCAAAGAGTGAAACTGTGACAGTCAGACAGCCCCAGAGCAGTGCAGGCAGCTCGGGCCTGCAGTGCTGATGCTGGAGAATCCCTGTGACCCAGCTGGAGGGGGCTGCACGCCCTGGGCAGCCTCCTGCCCTGGGCAGGCTCCTGCCCTGGCCGTGCCTGGGTGAGCAGCACCACAGGATCTCCTGGGGCTCACAGCTTTGCTGGAGGTGCTCAGGGAGCAGGGGGTGTCTCCTGAGCACTGCCTGGTGTCTGGCTGGAGGCTCTGAGCAATGCTCCAGGAGCTCCACAACAGCCCTGGAGCGACTCAGAGTGGGCCTGATGGCATGAAGGGTTTAAACAGGCACCTGGTATGTACCTGGCACGTGTGTTCAGGCCTGTGTCAGGCAGGTCTGGTTTAGAGCCCAGTTATCCCATGTTTGCAGGCAGGAACTGCCCCTCCTTTGAAGCTTTTACCTTGCTCTGGGCCTTCCTCAGTCTTCCTTGACCTCCAAGCTCTGAGGTCCAGCTTTGGGATCTGGCTGCAGCTCACAAAGCCAAAAGGGTATCTGTTGGCCCTGAAGATGTGTCTTGGTACTTTAGAGATGTGGGTGTTGTCACATATGATTCGTGACAGGGAGATTCTGGCCAGTGCAGAGCGCTGCTGAGGGGTGAAAACCCCTCTGTTCTCCCACCAAAACCTGCAGGAGGAAGAAGATGACACAACAGGTTTTTTTTCCTTCTGGCTTCTTCACATTCAAGACTCCAGCAATATTATTTCTCCTTAACACATTTCTTTTTGCCAAGAACAAATTTGAATTTCTGTTCTTTAAATCAAAAGCCCTGACTCACCAGCTGGATCATTTCACTTGCTTTTCTGCCACAGACATGTAATAAAGATGCCATTTAATTAAAGCCTTGCCCTGTCTTCCCTCAAATGAGGCACAGGGACTCTCTTTTAAATAGAAATGTCTGCATATAGTGTACACAGACTGTGGGTACATCCACATGATTGCTGTGCTGGAACCAGCCCTATAATTACAGACTTTAAAAAGAAAATAAAATAAAAGGTTTCTTTATCCTGCCATAAGAACAGGATTTCTAGATGTGCAGCAGACTGTTTGCCTTTAAGCTCCCAATACTGGGTTTTAAGCTCACAGTAAGTCTTTCTAGGCAGAAAGGTTTCCCAGAAGCACGGGTCATCATCCCATTTTCAGGTGATGTTGCTAGAGAGTACAGGGGCTTTGCTTCAGAAGCCCAGCTGGAAATGGGGTGAGTGCACCCTCAGCAAGTTTGCAGATGACACCAAGCTGAGTGGTGTGGTTGACACCCTAGAAGGAAAGGAGCCATCCAGAGGGACCTTGACAGGCTGGAAAGATGGGACAGGGGAATCTAATGAGGTTCAACACAGCCAAGGGTCAGGGGCTGCACTTGGGCTGGAGGAATCCCAGCCATAGATACAGACTGGGAGAAGAGCTCCTGGAGAGCAGCCCTGCTGAGAAGGACTTGGGGATTGTGGTGGGGGAGAGACTGAACATGAGCCAGCAGTGGCTCTGGCAGCTCGCAAGGCCAATGGGATCCTGGGCTCCATCAGCAGAGGGGTGGCAGCAGGGACAGGGAGGGGATTGTCCCTCTCTGCTCTGCCCTCCTGAGGCCCCAGCTGGAGTCCTGTGTCCAGAGCTGGGGCCCCAGTACAAGAAAGATGGGGAACTGGTGGAGAGGGGTCAGAGGAGCCACAGAGATGATGAGAGGGCTGGAGCAGCTGCCCTACAAAGAGAGGCTGAGGGAGCTGGGCTGGTTCAGCCTGGAGAAGAGAAGGCTGTGGGGGGACCTCATTGCAGCCTGCCAGTCCCTGAAGGGAGCTTATAAGCAGGAGGGGATTCAACTTTTTAAAAGGGCAGATAATGGCAGGACAAGGGGGATGGATTAAAGCTAAAGGAGGGAAGGTTTAGATTAGATATTAGGGGGAAGTTTTTTACAGAGAGAGTGGTGAGGGGCTGGAACAGGCTGCCCAGAGAGGGGGTGGGTGCCCCATCCCTGGGGGTGTTCAAGGCCAGGTTGGATGGGGCCCTGGGCAACCTTGTGTAGCTCCAGGCCTGAGGTTGGTGGCCCTGCCTGTGGCAGGGGGGCTGGAGCTCTGTGACCCCTGGGGTCCCTTCCAACCCAGACCATTCTATGATTCTATGATTCTATGATTCTATGACTCAGTTCTGTGCCTGTTGCCCCCCAGCAGCTCCAAGGAGCAGGAGGATTTCAGGTTTGCTGAAAACACAAGTGTCAAAATATTTTTGGCCAGCAAGCAACCCCTCAACCCCCCCATGTCTTGGTACAGGGGAGGCCCAAACACTGCCATGTGTCAGACCACAGGGTTCCAGCTCAGAACTGGGGTGGAAAGGAGAACTGGTGAAAGATCACCTCTAAGACACAGGACACTGTGATGGTGCACTGCAAACACAGGAGATGGGGAGGTGGACAGATGTTTGACTTCTGCAGGACACAGCAGCCCAGGAGGAGCAGTTCCACCCAGAGGGGACAGGGATGCTGCTGGTGCTGGGGAATCAGCTTAGACTTGGCTTAACCATGAGAGATCAATTAATCTCTTTTACTCCCTGCAAAGCCTGTGTTATTCCTTCAGCAACATCCCTCAGTCTGCCCACAGAACTACCCAAAGCATGACCCAGCACACCACCAGCAGCTGAGCATCTCCTGCCAGTGCAAGCCATTTAGGGTGATGAAACCTGACAGCTTTTCTTCTGCTTGGCAAAGGCAATCTGGTTTCCCCACTTTAGAGCTGCACTTGGTTTACTTGTTAAGGTATTTAACAAGATATTTTTGCTCTGCTGGAGTGAGCTGCTGTTTGAACACACTGCATGCAAACCATCAGCATGGAGAAGGGCAGTGTAATTTGCACAAGTAGCAGCAGTGAACAGGCTGAGAGTGAACACACTTAGCTGGGAAGGGATCTTAGTCTCAGATCTTAATCAGCATCTAGCCAACATTTCAGCTTGGAGAAGAGAAGGCTGTGGGGGGACCTCACTGCAGCCTGCCAGTCCCTGAAGGGAGCAGAGGAACAGGAGGGGAAGCAGCTTGGTCAAAGGGGAGACAATGGCAGGACAAGGGGGATGGAGGGAAGCTGAAGGAGGGAAGGGTTAGAGGAGATATTAGGGGGAAGTTCTTTATAGAGAGAGTGGTGAGGGGCTGGAACAGGCTGCCCAGAGAGGGGGTGGGTGCCCCATCCCTGGGGGTGTTCAAGGCCAGGTTGGATGGGGCCCTGGGCAACCTTGTGTAGCTCCAGGCCTGAGGTTGGTGGCCCTGCCTGTGGCAGGGGGGTTGGAGCTCTGTGATCCTTGGGGTCCCTTTCAACCCAGAGCAGTCTGTGATTCTGTGATTTTGTGATCTACACAGGGAATATCACCAGAAAGGGAAAGAAATATTTGGAGGAGTAATGAGAAAAAGAAAAGCAGCAAACAACTGGAGCAGTTTCCAAATCTGCATCAAGAAAAATCACATAAGCTCCAGTCTCCCTCTGTCCTTTGGAGTTTGAATGCCCAGCTCTGACCTTACCTGTCCCCATCACGAATGTTCCTGAACTGGGTGCCAATGAGACAGGCCATGAGAGGCCCAACTCTGCCTCCTGGCACGAAGGGCTCTGACAGCGCCCCGATCCAGATGTCAATGTTCTTCGGTGTCCCGTAGAGCCGCATGAACTTCCTGGCCAAACCATGATTCCTCAGTACTCCAGCCAGTGCCCTCAATTCAGAAGGCTGTGAGAGCCCACAGAACTGCCTCCAGGAGTTATAACCTGCAATAGTTGGGTGTTGGAGCAGACAGATCAGTAATGTCTTTGACCCTGGAAAGATCCTCTTCTCCCTTTCCCCAAGCCAGGTCACAGGTAGGCTCCCAGTATGTTTAAAGCATTTTTCTGAATTTTTCTGTATTTCTGTTAATGTCACTGATTTTCCCCTCCTCCAGAGCCAGTTCATCCTCTCCAGCATTTCAGTGCTGCCTGTGGAAGGGCCTTGTCTTTTCAAGGGATCTCTGCTGGTGGGAGTTGCTCCACCACCGCTTTGCTCTTCCACTCAGCAGCAACGTGTGTGCCTGTGCACAGGCTCCAGAGCCACAGTGTGTCTGGAAAAACCTCCTGGAGATGTGGCCAAGATCCTACAGGAGACCCAAACCCTGCTGAAGCTGCAGGAGGGATCTGGAGGAGCAGCCCCAGGGCATCTCAAGTAGCAAAGGAGAGCTGTGTTCAGGCACCTGGTCCTGCCTGTGCTTTGTTCTTAACCCTGTGCTGTGGGTGCTCTGATGAAGGATCTGGGGATGCCAAAGGGCTGCCTCCTCTTCACTGGCACCCAGGAACCCTGAGGAGCTCAGGGAGCATACAGTCTCTGATACCTTCAGATAGAGCCACAGGAGAGAGGTCCTCACAAAACTTATGGATGCTGCCCTCACTGGAAGTGAACCTGAAGGAGATGTCCCTGCCACCTGTTTCTGTACAGCAGGATAGTGGACAGGTATGTCCCCACAGCTGCTCCTACTCCAGTAGGACCAGCCATCCCTCACCACAAAGAGAGCTCAACATGGCCCAAGTCACTTCAGGTGTGAGAGGGACACTGGACTTTGTCAGCTGGACTGATTTTTCCTGTACTGCAAGCAGCTGAAAATCAACTGGACTGCAGCTGGGTTGTAGTTCTGCATCTTGGTGGACAGGGCATGTACCCACCAAAGGGCAGTTCGTGACTCGGTGTCTTATCCAATGACAGCCTAAGCACAGGAGAAGTCTGTAGAGCACTAATGTGTCCTGCTCCCTGCCAAGTCAACGAGCTGCTAGGTGCAGAGATGATGCTGCAGCACACATCTGCTGTGAACAGGGTGGCTAAAAACTGGGGAGAATTCAGAGGAAAAGATACAGCACGTGGTGTCTGGCTGACAGCAGTCAGACAATCCAAAGAGACTGAGAACTTGCTGTATCTGAAAAAGAATTAGGAAGCTTTGGGTTTGGTCTTGTTTATACTGTTGTCACCTTCATAGGCTGTCAGACATCAAGGAGTACAGCAGCACTGGGGGGTGGGGTGGCCCCAAAGGCTAAGCACAAACTGGCTCACAGGTACATGCCAGTTCCAGTGCAGCAGATCAGCAGCCAGAGCTATAAATCCAGGCTTTGTGGCTCAGGTCAGGTTCTGCACCATGCTGTTCCCATGGAAGAATCCAGAGAGCAACCCCATGACCCAACCATGTACCTGGCTGTATTGCAAACCCCCTCTCTGGGCTTAAAACCTGTGAATCCAGCACACTTTTCATCACAGGTTCAAAGTGAGCCCATTGCATCTCCCAGGATGTTACTGACACAGCACCTCCAGGCACTGGGATCCAGCGCCGCGCTGTTGGGCAACAGCACATCCCTGAGCGAAGTCCTGTCAACAGCCTGTTTCTCAAGGCAAGCTTGCAATGCCACTACTCTGGTTTTGCATCATGTGCAGCCCTCAGAGTTGTTCTGACATGCTTTTTGTTTGTGGGGTTTTTTCTTTTCTGGGACACAGCCTTTATAAAGGAGGAAGGATATTCCTGACATCCACTGATCTGCTCTCCCAGTCGTGTGACTGGGCTGAACCACTGCAGATGCTGGGAGAGAAGTCACAGGGGACTTCTGGCCCTGATTTCACTCCTGTAGACCTGATGCTGAGCTACCTTGCAAATTTTGCCATTTGAACAATACAAATGAGTCAGTTACTGAACAGATGACTCTGTTTTTTGCAATGCCCCATGTGCCTCCGTGTGTCTTCTCCAGCTCCAGCCAGGCTCTCATTTCATTGCTCAACCTCCTGTTCACTTCCCTGTGCTTGTACAGAATTGATTAAAAGGTTTGGGAAAGAGTAATTTCAATCAAGCACGGGCTGGAGATGTTTCTCAATGTTCAATCACAAGACAGCCTGATACCCACTTGTTTGTCTTGGGAAGCTGCATTTCCACAGCCAGCTTACCTGGGAGGCCATGGTCTCTGCTCCTCTGCATGTTAAGTGCTGCTAAATCAAACCCAATCCTTTCAATGCCCTCAAACATCCGATCCCGAAGCTCATCCACAACCATCTGCTGCTGTGTCATCAGCTTGGCCTGATTGGCCATCAGGCTCCGGAGGAAGGGGTCAATACCACCTGCAATGGTGACACAGGGACTTGTGAGCAGTGCAGAGCAGCAAGTGTGCAAGAGGCTCAGGAGACAGAACTTGCATTTCATGATAAGCTTCTACAACAAGAGAATCAACTTTGCTGCACTTGAAACACTTTGAATAACCTTCTCAGAGTAATTAAGCAATCGGTCTCCTTCCTTCATAATTAGCTGGGTTGCATTTCACTGTTGGGAAAAACTCTGCTGGCAGTAAAAGTGATTTAATACATTTAATGCAAGCTGCATTTAATTTTAGATGTTTTAATGTTTAGATGAGACCTGAGGATGAAGTTCTTCCCTTTGAGGGGGGTGAGACCCTGGCACAGGTTGCCCAGAGAGGTGGTAGAGGCCCCATGCCTGGAGATACTCAAGGTCAGGCTTGGTGAAGCTCTGAGCTACCTGATTTACCTGCTCACTGCAGGTGGTTGTACTAGATGACCTTTAATGGTCCCTTCCAACCTAATGCATCCCATGATTCCATGACTGAAGTTTGGCTGCAGCAGGAGCTCAGCCAGAGCAGGCAGAAAACGCTGAACGAAATAAACTTACACAACAGAGCTGTAAGAGAGGCTTTACCTTCTCTGATGATCCTCCAGACAGCAAAGAAGCCATTTCTGAGCAGAATTGTGGGACTTATGGGCTGGTAATTGTGATTTAAGCGGCCAACAGTTGGGGGAACTGAAGCATGAGCAAAACGAAAAGCCAGGGTGAAGACGTTGGATACTCGAGGGTCCACAGACTCGTTGTAGCCCCGGTAGCAAGGAATGAACCTCCCAAAACTGGTTCCCAGGAGGAGAGGCAGGTAGTCCCTGTAGGTTATGATCTAGGGGGAAACAAAGGAAGTGAGAATCATTGATGGCTTGGCCATGGGTTTCCCTAGAAGTAAAGTTCCTGTTGGTGTCCCAAAGGCCAGGAGCTGTCACACTGAGCTTTCTTGATGGGCTTTACGCAGGAGATTTTGCTCACATGGGTGTGGAGCAGAGAGATTCCTTGGGGCCAAACCTTTCCTTCAGCCCATCAGCCCTGCTCCCAGCTGCCTTGGCAGGCCAGTGAGGATCCTTTCGGGCACTGGGGAGGGACATTTTTGTCCCCTTCAGCTCCACGGCCTTGGTTCAAAGCCTTTTCATCCCCTGGCTGTTGTACCGTGCTACCAGCAGTGCAGCTCCAGGCACAGACACAGTCACTGCGTGCTGCTGCCTGGGCTCCTGGTTTCTGCAGCCATGCATGGTGGGGTCTCTACACTCTCTAGCAGTGATGAGATTCATATGAATATGCAGGGAGTTGCATGAAAGCACAGGGTGGACATACCTGCTCCAGGAACATTAGGAAGCACAGACACTGCTCATCCTCTGCCCATCGGTGCGCTGAGCACCTGGAATTCAGGTGTCCCCAGACACACTCCTCCCTGCCTCAACAGCTTGGCAGGTCAGAGCAAGATGAAAGCCTGCCAAATCCTCCCAGTTATTCCCTCCTTGTCCTAGAGGTAGGAGCCTGTCAACAAGGTACCACTGCATTTCCTCCTCCCTCCCACCCTACATACTCCGGATGACAGAGTCAACAGCCTTGGCACAGATGGTATCACCACCCACAGGAGCTGTTTTAGTCCTCCCATAGCAGAGGTTTCCAACCCTGGTCTCATGTCTCTCTGGGATACTGAGAAAGCTGCACAATATCATTTAAAAAAATCAGATTCTTTGTCATTAGGTGAAAAATGTATTAATTGTCCATAGGATTGCAAGAAGATGACACCATTGATCTAAACTGTGATGATGGAGACAATGCTTTCAGTACAGTTGTTTGAGTCCCTCCACATTGGCTTACCCAACATGGTTATTCAACAATACAATAAAGTTTAAAGCAACAGTTTTAAAAATTTAAACCTTTTGATATTCCTACTTTTGTTTGTTGAGCCAACACACAAGACAGGTTTCCAATTAGGCATGACTAAACACTGCCTCTGGAAAACCCATGTCTTCTCTCTTAGGAGATGGCCTGTGAAACCTCCTCTTGCTTTGATGATGGTCCTGCTCCAAACCAGAGGCTGGACAGGAGACCTTGAAAGGTCCTTTCCAAGAACAGAAATATTTCTGGGACCCTAGGATCTCATTCAGGTCTGTGGTGCAGCACAGTCCAGACAGGTTCTTTGCCCCGAAGCAATAAGGACAGAGGAATGATATGGCTGTGTACACCCACCAGCACATGGAGCTTCTTGAGAGGAGGAGCAACACGACCCAGAGGAATTTTAGTCCAGATATCCAGTACCAGTTTTATCCTGTGCCAAACACTGGTTAGAAAAACTTTTCTTCTGACTTTTCTGTCCCCATGTTTCTCAAACAATTAAAAACCCATCAAGCAATTTGGAAATTTAACAGTAGAGAGACATCAAAGCTTTGGGGAGCTCCTCTGTGCTTTGTATTTCAGGTTATCTCCATGTGATTTTTCCTTTGGATGAAAGGGGTTGGTGGAAAGGATTTGGCCATTTGCACCCCAACATACTGCACCTTTTGGACACCCCCAACTAAGAAAGCCCATCATGTTCATTCTGTGACATCACAAGACGAAGCAGCAGAGCCACGACATGGGACATGGTACCTGGATCATGGCACCCAAGATCTTTCGTGCCTCCTGGTAGAGCTTCTCTCCATTCCAGTGGGGGTTTATTCTCTTCAGCCCCCTGGCCAGGCGGTTGTGCTCCCGCACGAAGAGGGTGTGCATGCACGCCAGCTCCAGCATCTCGCTCGCTCGGGAATCACCTAGGAGTGAGCAGGATTGCCCTGCAGTGACCCACATGTGCTTGGCTGCTGCCCTCTGGGAGGAGGAGAATGTCACACTGGGAAGCAGGCACAGAGAAAGCTTCAGCTGCCTCAATACCTACGCTGTAAAGAAGCTGGGGGAGAAGGAAATGAGGGTCTGGGCCCAGAAGGTTTGGAGAGCACCACTGAAAAGCCAAATTTCTGCTGAGGCAGCCAAAGCCAAGATGACACCGTGGTTGTGCTCAGCATCGCAGAGAGATGGGGAAGTGGTTTGGGGTTTGTTTGTCAAATAAGGGCCAGGAGCATTCACTTAAGAAACTAAATACAAATAGGTGTTCTCCAGGCTCCTGTATCAGGGAGACAGTCCTGCAACACAAGAGAGAAATGGAAATGGGCAGAAGGAAGTCAGGATGGCCAAGGGAGCTCTGAAAGTCAGGAAGCCTCCTTCAAACTACAGCCAAAGCAAGGTGGCAGCCACAGTCAAGCTCTCTGGTGAGTGAAAGTAAAAGCAAAATGAGTCACAACTGGAAGGAATAAATTACAAAGAGCATCACAATGAAATATTAAATCCTCTTCAAACATCTAGGGCAGGAAACCCAAGAACAAGCAGGTGATGAGAATATAAAGAGGCACTCAGAGAAAAGTAAATATGTCGTGTTTAGTCCCTGAGTCCCATAGTAAATAGAGGGATTTGCTCTTGCATCCAGCACAGAGCCCTTTTCATTCACTGTCAAAGGCTGTCTGTGAGGGACTGCGGAAGGAGAAACAAAAGCAGCACTGTGAGGTTTCCCTGAGCAGAATGTGCCCACCCAGGGCTCCCAACAGAGCTCCCAACAGGCTCCAGGAGGGAATCACTGAGCCCTGTCAGGGGTTCCTGCACACGCAAAATTTCCACAGTTCTCAGGGACCGGAAAAGTCCCAAATGAAGCCACTGCATTTTCAAAGGAGCTTCTCAACCAGCCTGAACTGCTCACTAGGCACTCAGTGATGGCTGTGAACCCAGCCAGGGAACAGCAACTGCTCCAGCAGCCCCTTGCTGCAGAGCCCAGGGAGCCCGCCCTGGGAAGTGCCCATCATGCCTGCATGTTCCAGTCCTCACTGGGCATCTGCCTTTGGCCACAGGTCGTGCCTGGTCCTCACCAAGGAGAGGCCTGCACAGGACTGGGGAAGCAGCTGGAAACACCAGACGTGGCAGACAGAGAGGTGTGAGAGGCTGAAGGAAACATAAAACACCAAGAGCTTCAAAGGAGAGAGCTGGAGGATGACACCAAGCAGGGCTCTCCCACTGATCCACCCCCAGGTCACGATGGTACATGGATGTTGTCCATGGGGATGTTGTCCAGAGGAGTGTGGGCCAGATATGTATGAGGCCAAGGGAACAGAAATCAGCTCCACAGCTGATGAGGCCTGTTGTGCCATCAAGCCTTCTCTAGGGCTGCCATGAGCAGCCCAGCATGGCCAGAGCCAGCAGAAGTTAGCCAGGAGTCCTGCTCTTTGAAGGAAAAAGACCAGGGAGCAAGACACTAATTTACAAGGTGTATTGGAAACATCCCTCCCTGGGGTCCTGCAGGCTCCAGGCAGCTTCCCAGTGCTGGGCCACAGGGCCTGGGTAGAAGGGAGCAAAGCTCAGGGCTCCAGGAGGTAAGTGGCTTTGTCTCTGTGGGCTGGGGACAGAAGACGACAGCAAAGAGCAGCAGATGGGAAGGCTGTGGTGGCTGTGCAGTGTTTTGGCTGGAGGGAAGGCATGGCCCAGGACAAATGAGGTTATTTTGGGTTGAAGAAGTGGTCAAGAGGATATCAAAAGCATGACAAAGACAGATAGAGCAGGAGGCTGTCTTGATGGACTGAGGACCTGTGTTGATGTCCTGGCTGGCATGCTGCCAGCATATCCCCAGCCTTCTCAGTGGTGGGGAAACTTCTTAAAGGCAACCCTGGTCTGTGGCTAACTTCATTCCCAGTCCCACTGGGATCTAAGCTCCTCTCACAACACAGCAGACACATGAGGAAAAGTTCCACGGAGGTACCCAGCCCAGCACCAGCACACTGGCACCCATCCTGCTGGGAGAGAGACAGCCACCAAGCACAGACAAGCCACGGCCTTCAGGCTATCCTGCTGGCACTGGTTCCCAGGTCACCTCCAGCAGCCCCACGTGCTCTCTGGGCCCCACACCAAAGCTGCTGAGGAGATAGGACAGCTTCACTGCAGGCACAGAGCCACAGAGAAGACTTGGAGACAGAAGCAGTTGCAATTGCCCTTATGATTTAATGCATCTGCTCCCTGTGTGTTTTGAAAGACGTGCCAACTAACTTGAGTGACAAGTTTTTATCAATACTTTTACTACTTCTAACCCCACACAGCCAGCTAAGCTAGATTCTACCCTTCTTCCACCAAATATGAAGTCCAAGCTGAAGAAGCAATTAATCACACAGGAGAGTTTTTCTGAGGGAAATGGAGTTGCTCTGGCAGATCCTACAACACAAACATATGAGGACACAGAGACCTTTCTCCTACCTAGCACAACCTGTCTCAGTCTTCCATGACGCTTTGCTATGCTCTATTTTCTACTGAAATAAGAAAAAACCCCCAAAGAAAGAAATGAACTGAAGCTGGTGGAACTGTTTGCCCTGGATTTTAGGGTGAGGGGTGCCAGCACTCAATTTACCTGCAAGAAAGCAAGGGATTTTAGCCCCCCTGTTAGCTATGAGACAGGGGTCCTTCTTCATGCTGCCAAAGGGCATGTAGGCCTTGCCCCGGTCCGTGTAAAGCTGGTTGACAGCCAGCAAGCCCAGCCCGCTGCGCCGGTCCCTCAGCCGGTTGGCCAGCGGCCCTTCGCTGCCGTACACCACGCTGCCGTCCAGGAAGGAGGTGAGAGCGTTGATCTGGTCCCGAGCGGCCCCGCCGCGGCGGCACACGGGGGCCGAGCGGAAGAAGGGCAGGCAGTCTCTGCGGTTTGTGATCCGGGGGTCGTTGGGGGGGATCTGCAGGGAGATGAAAGAGGAACTCATCAGCTGGTCAGGGGTGCAAGAAACTGCACGGTGGTACTACAGGCAGGTCATAAATCCCAGGTATGAAGGGTCAGGCTGACAGCAGAGTCAGCTTTAGGAGTCCAAGTCCCAAGTAAGCTGGAGCACAGGGAGTTCCACACCAACATGGGGAAGAACTTTTCCCCAGTGAGGGTGCCAGAGCACTGGGACAGGCTGCCCAGGGGGGGTGTGGTTGTGGAGTCTCCTTCTCTGGAGACATTCAAATCTCCTCTGGACGCCTATCTATGTGATATGAGATAGGGAGCTGCTTTGGCAGGGGGTTGGACCCGATGATCTCTGGAGGTCCCTTCCAACCCCTACGATTCTATGATTCTGTGATGTACAGATGAAAGCCTGGAGATGCCCACGTTTCCATAAAGCCCTACAGATACCTGAACTTTTCCCCTTGAATGTATACATATCAAGTGGAATCTTTAAAGCTCAGGTGCTGAGTGAGCTGGGACTGTTCAGTCTAGAGAGAAGAAGACTAAGGAGGGACCTTTTTAATGTCTGTAAATATCTTAGGCATGAGATGCAGGGGGAAATGGCCAGCCCCTTTTCAGTGTCTGTGGGGACAGGACAAGGGGCACTGGCTACAAATTGGAGCACAGGAAGTTCCACACCAACATGGGGAAGGACTTTTCCCCAGTGAGGGTGCCAGAGCACTGGGACAGGCTGCCCAGGGGGGTTGTGGAGTCTCCATCTCTGGAGAGATTCCAGCCCCGTCTGGACGCCGCCCTGTGCAATATGAGCTGGGGAGCTGCTTTGGCAGGGGGTTGGACCCCAGGAGCTCTCCAGGGCCCTTCCAACCCCTACAATTCTGGGATTCTGTGATTCCTATTTCATGGAAGAGTCTAGTGTCCATATCTGTATCACAGACAGCTGCCATCCAGACCTTGTGACCCTACCTCCATTCTCAAATGCACGTTGGGCAAACGCTCAGTGATGCTCCCTCCCATCATGGTGTTCCTTGGAAGGAAACACAGGTACAGGGGTGAGCCAGAGCTGTGGTACCTCTTCAAAGATTGGGTTGCAGGGTGCACATCACAGAGCATTTACTGGACCATAGGCTGCAATGTGACCATTGCAGTAAGTCCTCAGCCACGATGGAGAGATGCTCACTACTTCTCGGTCCTTGCAGCAAACCATCACATGGGCCTGGGTTTGCTGGGGTATTAGCACCCATCAGCTCCTGCCTCTGACATGTTTGCTGTAGCTCAGGCATCACCCATGCTGCCTTTACTCTGTACCTCCACAGCACAGCCATATTGTTGAGGGAGAAGGGTAGATGGTTGGAAACAGGGGAAAGACAGGCTGTGGCTGCGCCTGACATGTGGGGACAGACCCGGGACCCAGCACTGCACCTCACAGAAGGCAGTCTGACCCCCTTGGCCTGCTCTGCGAGGACATCCCTCTGTGGCCAAGAACTAGGAGAGGCACCAGAATCTCCTGGTTGAGAGGTAGACACCCTCTTCCCCACAAAAACAAGGCTGGCTGTACCTGGATGGGAAAGCAAGGAGGAAGCTTGGCGCAGCTGGTGTGACAGTCCACCTGGCCACTGAAGGTGACTCTGGCTGGGGTTTCTGGACTGAAGTCGAGGTCATGGTCAATGAACTGGCCCCACTGCATGAACATGAGTGATCTCTGCTGGTCCATCCTGAGCTGCCCAGGGGGGAAGCGGACAATCTCGTTGGACGCTTGTCGAACCTGGAGGAGATGAAGGCAGAACACGTGTTGGGGAAGTACCTGTGAGAGTGCACAGGTCACCAGCAGAAATTCCCAAGAAAAGAGCCCAAATCTCTGAGCTGGAAGGTGTTACCAAGTGCCCCTCTTGCTGAGCACTGCGTTCTCCTGGCTCCAGACAGGCCTCTGAGCCTCTAGGCCAAGAGTGGCCCATGATGGACATATAGAAGCAGATAAGCAGACTTGTGATAACAGTAAGATCTGACCCAATTGTGATAAAAAGCTGTGATAAAATGTTTATCATGTTACTTGAAGAGGTGACTGTAACAATGATGCTTTGTCTGTTCACCTTGCTTTGGTAGGTGAACCCACACCCCTTGTATGTAATCCCTACCCTGCTGTTAATCACCTCAGGAAGGGGAGTCAGGTTCCTAATTCTCTTGTACTCTGCCATACTGATTTATGACAAGATGTCACCTATGTTTGTCAGCCTGGGAGGGTATCCATACGTGGCACTTCTGTCACTTCCAACCCTGGGGCCACATATCTTAGCATTATTTAATAATGACACTCAATTTATGGGGAAGATGGGGGAATGCTTCCTCCTCCCCTTTTTCCTTCAGGCTTGTTACAACAGCCTCTAAGAACTGATTACCCCTGGGAAGTTCAGACTAGCATGTATCTGTTGCTCATTCTCCTGAATGTTCTTTAAGTGTTACAAGAAATTGCTGTAAGAACATTGCCAGATTTTCCCTGGGCCTGAAGTTCCAGGGGTGGCATGGTGCATGGTATGAGCAAATATCCAGACAAGGAAAACAAATCCATAGGCTCTGTGGCTACCCAAACCTCAAAACCCAACACTGTAGCTGAGCCAGAAAGAACCCCTACAACAATCACTGTAGCTTCTCAGACATCAGAGAGCAGCTTCTCCAGGCCCCACCTTGGGCACCAAAAAGGGCTGTGGTGGTTCAGCCCCAAGCAGTGGCTGAGCACCACACACTGCTTGCTGGCTCCTGGAGGAGAAACAGACAGAGCCCCTGTGGGCTGGGATATGGACAATTGGCTGACAAAATCCCCATGAAAGGGAACAGTAACAGCCAATTACACTCACACCCAGTGCTAACTGACCAATACCTTACTGACCTGATGATTACAGAGTACTCCCAACAGGAAGGATGGATGGACGGACGGACGGATGGACCGACCAACCAAATACCCTGACCACACTCAGACTGTCCTAGAGGAACCAAACCCCCAGCCCTCCCCAACCAGCCCCTTTTATGGGGAAGTGATGTCAGGGGGTGTGGAAACAGCCCGGGCTGACTCAGCTCAGCTCACCTGGGCTGACTCAGCTCACCTGGGCTGACTCAGCTCACCTGGGCTGACTCAGCTCACCTGTGCTGGCTCTGTGGGGAGCTGA
>VZTU01032719.1:6587-29981 GCA_013400835.1 Zapornia atra
AACAGACCCAGCTCACTCAGCCTGTCCTCATAGGGGAGATGCTCCAGGCCCTTAATCATCTTCGTAGCCCGTCTCTGGACTCTCTCCAGGAGATCCCTGTCTTTTTTATACCAAGAAGCCCAGAACTGGACACAATACTCCAGGTGGGGCCTGACCAGGGCAGAGTAGAGGGGGAGGATCACCTCCTTAGACCTGCTGGACACACTCTTCCTGATGCATCCCAGGATCCCATTGGCTCTCTTAGCCACCAGTGCACACTGCTGGCTCATAGCCAACCTGTCATCAAGCAGGACCCTCAGGTCCTTGTCCACAGAGCTCCTCTCCAGCAGGTCATCCCCCAGCCTGTACTGATACAGATGGTTATTCCTCCCCAGGTGCAAGACTTTACACTTGCTCTTGTTGAATTTCATTAGGTTTCTCCCTGCCCAGCTCTCCAGCCTGTAAAATCAACCACTGTCTTCTGGTGGAATGACAAGAAGGTGCTGGTGAGGATGGGGCTACTGCCCTATGACTTATGGTAGCTGGGATCCAAGCAGGCATCACATCTAAAGTAGGTCAAAAGGACAGGCTCCTTCAGCTACATCTCCCATCACCATTCTTGTCATACCTTCTTGTTACACCACCAAAATTGCCAAATTTTAATTTCCTGCACATTGCAAAGCACTTTGAGTGGAATAACTTTTTTTTTACCTAAACTCTGCCAAAATGTTTTTGCTCTGGGACTACAGTAATGGTCACTGGGGTGCAATCAAAAAGATGGTCAGCCAGTCTCTTGCTGTTGGAGATACAGCAGCAAGAGACACAAGATAAGGAGCTGCAGCCTCTTCCAGGTGTCACCAACTACTGCTGGTCTCTGTTCCCATACGCCATAGGGAGCAGTGATGTCGTAGCAGTGCTGCCCAGTTGCTGCTGGTTCTGCCATGTCCAGTGACTTTGCGCCCACTGAGCAGCACATTTCTGGCTGTATGTTGCTGCTGTTATCCCTACAATGACATGAAGTCCATGCATCCAGGCTGTGGAGCTCTTGTGAACACTGGAAGAAGGGAAACAGGGAGGGGGGGTTGTTGAAGCTCTGTTAGCTATCTAGCCTAGTTCCCAAGGACATGCAAAGCAAGTTGGCAAAGCAAAAGCAGGCCCAGTCTTTGCTGAGCAAGCTGAACCTGCATTTCGTGTTTCCATATAGCACTTGAAACTCTTAGCCCAAGGCTCCACCACTTTTCTGTATCATGGTTTAGGCTTCTTAAATTTCCCTTCTATGACACAGCTGCTCACAAAGCTTATCTCCCTACTACACAGATCATTCCCACTTCTTTCAGGTCAAGAATCCTCAGGCCTTTCAGGAAGGCAAATCAGAACACAATGAGGCTGTCTGTTTTGCTTTCACATCCAGTGAGAAACCAGAAATATGTCTTCCCACACCATAATGAAGAATATTATACCATTGCTAGAATCAAGACCTGGGCTAGATATTCCTTCCCCCTATTCTGAAATGCCTCTTTTGGGAACAAACAGCAGGTGAATAAAGATGTTTGTGAGGCGTGGGAGAAACATCTCAGAATATATATATATAAAAAGGTCAATTTTCACGAATCTGAGAAGCAAGCAGATCCATGTGCATGTCCTGGTCCCTCATTAAGGAATCTGTAGAGTCCCTCAGCTTGGGAGAATCATGGGAAAAGTCTGTAAATGGAAAATGTAGAAAGAAAAAGCATGATAAATGCAGAATATAGAGAAACACTGTTACTGATGGACCTGTATTCTAGTTCAGCACTTAGTCCATAAAGCTTTAATACACAGCTCCTTTCAGCAGATCTCAGCATTCTTCATAACCTTCAGCTTATTTATGGTTCCACATCAGAGTAACAACTTTATTTTAGGTGGCCAAGATGTTGATGATTGTGACAGGTTTGCACCTGGAAGAAAAGGTCATATTGCCTTGACACAAGCATAAGAACTGCTCTTGGACAGAGTTGCTCATTGAGAGTCCAGGTACACAGCTGGAATGTGCTGAATGCTGCGTTACGTTATCCAACAAGCATCAGTCATGCTTCCTCAATGAGGAGTGCTGGTACAAATTCTGTCAGCCTTCCCTCCCAATATATCCTGCCTGGCATGAGTGGTGAGATCTCAGCCAGGGCTTAAGCTCATCAAAGTGGTCCACCACTCTTCATCCATATCAGAAATGACAGCTGATGTAAAAGCTGAGAGTCATCAGTGAATTGGGTGCACTGAAGTCAATGTTCCTCTCTAATCTTTCCACTGTCTTCATACAAAAGCTAAGCCAGGATCAAGGGGATATAAATTAATGGAGGAACACAAAATGATTCCAGACTATAGATCCCTGCTAATCTCCTCTCCCAAAAGAAACACTGGAACTGCACACTGTAAAATCACAGGTGCTTCCCTAAGATTTCTTCCCTCTTGCAGCTAGACACATACTTGTATGTGAACTTCTAAATACTGATACAGCACCACATTCTACTGTGTTCTACAATGGACAGTATAAACTAGTGTTCAGTAAAACTGCTCAACTGTGCTTATTCACTTCTTATAGTCCAAAGATCCTTATGAGCTGTATGCATACATCTATACCTGGTTGGAAATGCGTTGGAGCGTTGGAAATGGAAGTGAATTCCTCATAGAGCCATTTGGTGTGCAGCTATGCCAAAGGACACTAAGATTACAGTCAGTATGTGTAATTTTGATGCTTCTTTATGTCTGACAGCCTGTCTTGCAGCTAGCTGTCTCTATATGAAGGGAGGGTTGTTTGAAATTTTTGAAGATACTTTGAAAAGCCAACAAAATCCTCTCAGCAATCCCTCAATGTGGAATCATACTGACAGCATGGAGGGGCCATTGATAGGGCTGGAATTTCTACCCTGAGAAAGTAAGAGCAGACTGTCATCTTCTGGGTGGATCAGCTTTCTAAGGGAATGTGAGGCACAGTCTGAAAGTAAACATCACAGATACTTTTTGATGCAGCAAATGGCAATTCTCAGCAACTGGGTGTAATTTCCAAGTCCTGATGGTCACAGATCATGTGTGCTGATCCACAGATCTTTCTTTTCTTATCTCTCTTTTCTCTCTTGATACATTCATGAGCTTTTTCACTTTATTCCCTCTAACCATAGAATCACAGACTGGTTTGGGTTGGAAGGGACCCAAAGTCCGTCCAGTTCCAACCCTCCTGTCGTGGGCAAGGACACCCTCCACTAGACCAGGGTGCCCAAAGCCCCATCCAACCTGGCCTTGAACACTGCCAGGGAGGGGGCAGCCACAGCTTCTCTGGGCAGCCTGTGCCAGGGCCTCACCTTCCTCAAAGAGAATTCTTTCCCAGTGTTTAATCTAAATCCACCCTCTTTCAGTTTAAACCCAGTGCCCCTTGTCCTGTCATTGGAGTTGGATGGTTTCTTGCTCTCTGGTGGCGTGTGGGCACAGGAGGCACAAATTACACACCAGCTTGTTGCTACTTTTTAGAGCATCTGCAAGGAAGTCCTGGGTTGGTAAGAACCAGTGGAGAAGGCTCCAGCCATTCTATGGAGATAATGTAGCTGGCATGCAACAGAGGTAGCACATGCTCAGGACAGACAGGATTTTTGAGGGATTTATCTGCCAAACTCTACCATATTACTAATGAATAGGGTTTAAAACCCAGCCAAATATGGGCAAATGCTTATGTGTCTGGCACTGGGATGCCTCCAGCCTGCCAACCTTCAAGTGAAAGCATAGAGAAGCTAGCATTTCCAAAAAGGAATTCTTACAACCAGTTCATTAACATTGGCAAAACAATGTCTTTTTTTCCTAATCTTTTTTCTGGGAAATAGCACAACCATTTTTGTTAAAACTTTCCAAAAAAAATCTCAGCAGAGGCAGACACCCAGCATAAAAATTCACAATATAAATAACCAGAATGGGGATTTATAATTAGAAGCATCAGGCAAATTTATAGCATTGGGTAGCATCGTATCCATAACAACCATCTTTATTACTGTAGCCCCAAAAATGCTGCTTGGGGACCACAACTCCACTGTGTTAAATGTGTACAAACACAATGTCTACAGCATTGTTGTCCCAAAGAGCTTACAAACTCAAAATTTTGACAAGAGAAAACAGATAGATCCAGATCTAGTGTGAGTGGCAAAGCACCTCCAGCTACCACCAGTCTATGTGTTGCGAGACTTTTCATAGGTCTTTGGAAATACAGGAGCTTTAAAGGGAAATTAGAATTGATCAGGGGATGATGAGGGAGTTTTAGAGATGCTCACACAGGCACGGGGTCAGGATAGGAAAAAGCATGGTGGAATTTAAGTGAAATGACTCAGTGGTGCTGTGGACCTCTGGGCAGGTGTCATGCAGTGAGGAAGGGGTGGTGAGTAGAGGGAGAGTGAACTGGAAAGCAAACCAGAGCCAAGTCGGACACTCGAGAGGTTACCCCTGTCCCTGTGCTTGCCACATGTGCCCATCTCTCTGCACAGAGCGGGCCGTACGTCTCAAGGAGCACTACTGCCCTTCCCTTTTGCTTTCTTGCCACCACAAAAAGCAGGACACAGGGAACACCTGCTTCACTGTTCTGTCCATGGGAAGGCCGATCGTTCCCTGAAGACCTATTTATTGTCCCGCAAGAGAGACTGAGTTAGGGTAAAATACACCTCATCAATAGCTGTAATTAAAGCGCGGGGGGTTTTTTGGGTGTGGGATAGAAGTGACCTTGCCGGCGTGATTTTAAAGCCTGCACCTCTTCCCCGTCCTGGGCTGTGCTCTGCAGCCTCCTTCTCCGCAACACAGGCGGCAGCTGCGGCCCCGGGGCCGTGCTCTGCGGAGGGTGGGCGCGGAGGTTTGCTCCCCTCTCCCAGGGACGGGGCCACGGCCTCAGCCCAGGGGGACGGGGCCGCACCAACACCCAGGAGTTGGGAGCCACGAGTCAGGCTGCGGTAGAGCTGCGGGAGGGCGAGTGCAGAGCGGCCGGCCACGCGCGCCTCGCAGGACAAGCTGCGCCCCGCCCTGGCTCGCAGCACCCGCGAAACGAGCCCGGGAAGCGGCGCGGGGCGGCTCCGAGCGGCGGGGGGCGCTTCNCCAGCACAGCCCGCCGCACACACCGCCGCCCACCATCACCCACCACCTGTGCCTGCTACTGCCTGAAACCACCCATGACTTGTGCCCACCATCACCTGCCACTGCCCACCATCGCCCATGACCTGCGCCCACCATCACCCACCACTTGTGCCTGCCATTGCCCGTCATCACTCGCCACTGCCCACTGTCACACATGACCTACACCCACCATCCATCACCCATCATCTCCCACAACCTGCACCCACCATTGCCCACCATTGCTCTGCGCCTCTCACAGCATGAGTGGGTGGCAGATGCCCCCCTGCTGCCAGGAAGGCTGGCTGCTCACGTCCAGCATGGGCCTTGGAGAACAGGGCGGCAGGTCTCTCCCTGCACACAAAGCACGTGAACAGCACATTATCTGGAAGACAAATGGTGGTGGAGATCCTGCCCTGAGCATGGCACGAGCACAGTGGTCTCTGCCATGCCCACTCCAGTCCCTGTGAAGAGCCGAGGCAAGAGGGTGCTGAACTTCCTTTGGCATGAGTCCTCTGCTGCATGAGCTACTCTGGTCCCACTGCCAGTGCCCTCAAGCCGAGCTCAGTGCCATCTTCACACCCACTGGTGTGCCCACAGCTGCTCGTCTCTGGTTAGCTCTTGCAGGTGGCTTCAAAGCTTTGCCTGCAAACCTGCAGCATCTTCAGCACCAGTGATTTAGACCTGAGCAAGACATTCATAATGGACATCACAGTTTGCTTTTCCCTGCAGAGAGCATCCCTTGCTCTATTTGGCTTATCATCTTTGGCAGGAAGAAGAGTGCTTTCAAAAGCTTAAACCTCTTCTTCAGAAGCAGTGAGGGGCTCATCTTCCTAAAACAGTCATTCAGCAGCCCCTGGACTTTGGCCGAGAGCTTGCAGTCTCCTAGCCCCACAAAGGTGTTGCTGTGGGGCATAAATATTCCCTCCTACAGCAATCAGCTGTTGGGACCCAAATGGCCATCCCAGTGTGGATCAATGGAGGGGCTGCAGCAGCATGAGATAATCTCAGATGTTTGTTCTCATCAGAAAACTGATGGAGTGCCAGTGCCAGTGGCCTGGTGTGAACTACTTTGCTGCAAATGCTTGTCTTTGGCTTGCACTTCCAGCTTCTCTCTATTACAAATCCATAAAGTTTCAGGGGAAAAGATTATTTTCTGATGGATTTCACCATTATCTTCATACTGACTTCACTGAGAAAAGGAAGTCCTTCAAGAAGGATCAAGAGGAGAAGAATCCGTAGCTTCCCTTGGCAATTTGTTCCAAGGACTAATTATCCTTTTAATTCATTTTTTATTATGGATTTCTAATTTGCATTTTTTCTGGCTTATCTACAGTTCTGTATTTTTTTGTTTACTAGTCAGTAGAAACTCAATCACTTATTTTCTCAGTCCTTCTTCTATTATTATTATTATTATTATTATCTAAACTGGCTCAGCCCATTACATTTGGCACTGTAGGGAATATCTCTAGGGCTTGGGCATTTTTCAATATCTTCTCCAATTTTTCACTGTCCACTCTGAAGTGTGAAGAGTTGATTTGTACAAGTATATTCCAGTTCCAGTCTGATCAGGAAGACTATGAACAGAAGAAAGTCCCTAGGCCCATGACTCCAGTATTGACATATTTAGACATATCTATGACCATACTGGCTCTTTTCTTGGGGTTTCACACTGAAAGTTTACACTTCTCTCTTGTCCTACTTTGCAGCACTCCTGCTGATTTTTCTGCAACTATTGCCAACACTTCTTCTTGATATACTACTTTCCCTTGACTTTAATAAAAGTCAATTGATTTGAAAAGATGTGGCTTAAGAAATTATGTCGTTCACCCTCTAAACATCTTTTTTTACCACAGGACCCCATGTGATGGATTTGCAGTGGTGTCTGTGAAGTCAATATGTGTACATTTCAGGTAGACATGAGCATATCGTCTACCCTCGCTGTCAGAGGCTGAGGCACAGCTGTGGTCTGGCAATTTACAGCATGATGAGCTTTGATGACTCTGTGCATGTCCTTAGCCCATAGCAAACATGAGAGAAAGCATTTCAGCTTAAACCTCAGTAGAAGACATGTGCACCATTTTGCATATGTACTTTTAAACCACTGAGAACAAGAGTTCCTTAACCCATGAGAAGTCACTGTTTATCCTAGTTCTGAGTTAGGGATTTAGTCCAGAACCTCTTCCCTTAGCACACCTCCAGGACTCTACCTTCTCTGGAACCACCAATTTGAAATAACCAAACAGCACAAGAGATTTTAAAAATAGAGAGAAAATGTCTTTGAAAGGAGGTAAAGAAGATTTGAATAACATCCACATTTCAAGAGAAGTGAATTGCTTGCATCTGTCTCCCTGTCCATTTTTTGTCAGGTCTGCCAATAGCTGCTGTTATCTCGGCAGAGACAATCTCTGCCTTGTGGCCAGAGATCTTCCTTTTCAGATCTATTCTACCCACAGAGACTATTCCTGCTTTCCAAGCCAGTTTTCTCCAGTTATTTATACACTGTTTGCGACAAAGTTTAACTATTTCTGAGATGAAATATATAGAACTGCCTCACACCAGCAGAGGCGATGCACTGACTGGAATAATGGTGCACAGTCACAGGAATTCCACTCCTTTAACTTGGTTGATTTCAGGTTTAATTAATTAAACTGTACACCAAAAAAAAAAAAAAAGAAAAGTGCTAAAATATCCCACTGAGATTTTAAAGACTCTTAACAATGATTAACTGCTATCTTAAAGCCACTTAGCTACTCACTTCTGAGACCTTACCCTACAGATCCTTCTCTGTACAGAAGACAAGTGCCCAAATCTCCACTTTAAATCCCCTCTTTTTATTAATGTTCCCTCCAAGCACCTTTTAGACAATATATGAATGGTGGCTTCAGACCATCTGTAGTGATCTTGCTCTTTATCAAGAGTCCCTGTGTGCATCCTTCCACCATACTCTGAGATAAAAGTCCATTGCAAATCACTTGTGAATAAAATAAGGCAGAGGTGAAACTGAGCACTTGGAGCAAATTATACACTCTGGTCCTCATCTTGGTAGGACATTCCTTCCCAGAAATTAAAGCTGGAATGTAAAAGCTTGTCTTCTTTTCCTTCTCTTTTTCTTTTTTTTTTTTCCTTTTTCCTTTTTCTTTTTCTTTTCTTTTTTTAAATAACTAAGTATTTAGCCATTTTTGGTACAGTTAGCACAATAATGGCCTAGGGTCAGCAGAGTATAAACAGTCTTACTAACTGCTTGCTCCTGTGAGTGCTTTGCCCCTTTCCAACTTCAGCAGTTAAAACTCGGGTGTTTATACTCTGCGAGTCCTGCCTGTGATATCCCTGCCTTCAATGGGTCTGCACCCCACGGAATATGAAAGTAGGAAACTTTCCAAGTGGATGTAAGAGTGAAGCCAAAAGGTCATTCTTCTCTTTCAAAATGTGTCATTCTGAAACCCTATATAGAAGGCATTATCCAAGTGACAAGCAGGGAGAATTAACCTAGACTTTCTCCTTGGAAGGGACAAATCAATTATTCCTTGTCATGAATAGAATTTCTTTCCTATACAGAGGGATCTGGACAGGCCGGATCGATAGGCCGAGGCCAATTCTGTGAGGTTCAATCAGGTTCAGTGCTGGGTCCTGCTCTTGGGTCCCAACCAGCCCAGGACACGCTGCAGGCTTGGGGAGGAGCGGCTGGAGAGCTGCCCGGGAAGCGGCAGGGGCGGGGAGCGGGGAAAGGACCTGGGGTTGTTGCTTGAGAGCCGGCTGAATGTGACCCAACACTGTACCCAGGTGGCCAGGGAGGCCAACAGCATCCTGGCCTGGATGGGGAATAGCGTGGCCACGAGGACTGGGGAAGTGATCGTGCCCCTGTGCTGGGCACTGGTGAGACCGCACCTCCAGTGCTGTGTTGTTTTGGGCCCCTCACTGCAAGAACATTGAGGGGCTGGAGAGTGTCCAAAGCTGGTAAAGAGTTTGGAGAACAAGACCTGTGAGGACCAGCTGAAGGAACTGGGGTTGTTTAGCCAGGAGAGAAGGAGGCTGAGGGGAGACCTTATCTACAGACACCTAAGAGGAGCTTGTAGCCAGGTGGGGGTCAGTCTCTTCTCCCAGGTAACAAGTGACAGGACAAGGACAAACAGCCTCAAGTTGTGTCAGTGGAGGTTTGGATTGCATATTTTGAAAAAAATCTTCACCAAAAGGGTTGTCAATCATTGGAACACACTGCTCAGTGAAGTGGCTGAGTCACCATCCCTGGAGGTATTTAAGAGACATGTAGATGTGGTGCTTAAGGACATGGTTTATTGGTGGACTTCACAGTGCTAGGTTACTGGTTGAACTTGTTCACCTTAAAGGTCTTTTTCAACCTAAATGATTCTACAGCTCTATGATTCTTACTATACATCAGTCCAGCTGCTTGGCAGTTTTTGTCAACTGTGCTACAACTGGGCACAGGTGAGGGTAGGGGCAGTAATACGTTGCTTGCTTGTTGACTGTGCCCTGACTTCACTGAAAAGAAGACAAGATACAAGAAGACTCTCCACAGATACCTCTATGACCAATTTTGACAAAAAACCACCACTCTACTTAGGAAAGTAAAACTGCCCCGTGCTTCCAGGAAACCAGACCTTCTAATTTCTCAACACTGGTGTCATAGAATCATAAAATCATAGAATCATAGAATGGTCTGGGTTGGAAGGGACCTCAAAGATCATAGAGCTCCAACCCCCCTGCCACAGGCAGGGCCACCAACCTCCAGGCCTGGATCTACACAAGGTTGCCCAGGGCCCCATCCAACCTGGCCTTGAACACTTCCAGGGACGGGGCATCCACTACTTCTCTGGGCAGCCTGTTCCAGCACCTCACCACTCTTTCTGTAAAAAACTTCCCCCTAATATCTAATCTAAACCTTCCTTCCTTTAGCTTTAGTCCATTACCCCTTGTCCTGCCATTGTCTACCCTTTTAAAAAGTTGAATCCCCTCCTGTTTGTATGCTCCCTTCAGGTACTGGAGGCCACCCCCCCCCAGCCTTCTTTTCTCCAGGCTGAACAAGCCCAGCTCCCTCACCCTCTCTTTGTAGGGGAGGTGCTCCAGCCCTCTGATCATCTTCTTGGCCCTCCTCTGAACCCTCTCCAACAGTTCCACATCTTTCTTGTATTGGGGGCCCCAGATCTGGACACAGGACTCCAGATGGGGCCTCACGAGGGCAGAGCAGAGAGGGACAATCACCTCCCTGTCCCTGCTGGCCACCCCTCTTCTAATGGAGCCCAGGATACCACTGGCCTTGCGAGCTGCAAGAGCACACTGCTGGCTCATGTTAAGTTTCTCATCCACCACAATCCCCAAGTCCTTCTCAGCAGGGCTACTCTCAAGAAGCTCTTCTCCCAGTCTGTATCTATGTCTGGGATTCTTCCGACCCAGAAGAATCATCAATTTATTCAAATTTCCTCATTGCTGAGGACCTTTTAATATTGTCCTGTGGGGACAAAGGTATTTCTGGATTATGTCCTGATTGCACTTTTCCTCAAGAAATCAATTCTCTGTCTCTTCCCTTTCTTCCCTTTTGTGTGTGTGTTGGGGCACACTACCCAATTTATTGTGAATGGTTATAAATAGTAGTGTTTGCACCTTTATAATTGTCTTAATCCCGAGCCCCAGGAGTCCCTGCATGCACATATCACATACATTAATCCAGAGAGTTTAGTCTAAATTAGATGTATTGCATCTTTCAATACCTTTTGCTACCATACCTGGAGTTACCAGAGATGGGGCATCTGTGGGTGGTAGCTCCTACCAGGATGAGGGGGTGATCCAGGGTGAATGAGCCATCCTTATGACGAATGGTCTGAAATTTTGACTACTTGGAAGCATTAAGCAACCTGACAGCTTGTCCATAATTAAAAGGCTTACTAAGATAGCTCTGTGATAGAACGACGGCACCACAGAGATGCAGCAGGGCTTTTTTTTCCCCTTTTTTTGCTGCTATCATTTATATTAACTCCCAGAGGAAAATCAGTTGTGCTCATTAGGAATTGTGAGTCTAAATGTCAATATGCAACTGCAGAGTACAGAAGAAAAAGCTCTTCAGGAATAATATCCTCGCTGTACAGAAGAACACACAGCAAAACATTTTTCCAAAAGGTTAGTCTGAAGCCAGTGGAAAGGCAGGAACCAGCCATTTTAGAAATGCCTTTGTTGTCATTTGTCTCTTGTAGAAAGAATTTTGGACACTGTCTTCTCTTGAAAAAAACACTCATTATTTGTTCTTCATTGCAAAATATCCTGCAGTAAATCTGTGTCGCTGTTGTTCATATCAATAGAAAAGAGAAAGGGAAAGAGAGAGGTAAAAGACATCTTAACTAATTCTAATCTTAAAGGTTAGACATTCAGGAACACAGATATTTGCCTTTTCTCCCCCTGAACTCTTTATCTTCCCATGCAATTGAGATATAAAATAAATTACTTAAGAACAGTAAGATAAAAATAACTTCTGGTGAACTGCATTTTCATGAAGTGGTTGGTTAGAAAAATATTGATGTTGAAACAACTGTAGAAAGAAAATCAATAATGAATGCAGCAGTTTGGAGGAAATTCTTTAAAAATGGAGCTCCTTTTAATGTCCACAGTGAAGGAGAAAAATTGGTGTTATTATTACCCATCCAAAATAGCCAACATATTTTGTTTGATTAAATATCATCAAATCCTGGAATGGTTTGGGTTGAAAACTACCTCAAAGATCAGCTAGTTCCAACCCCCTTCCATGGGCAGCGATGCCCCCCTCTAGACTAGGTTACCCAAAGCCCCATCCAACACTGCCAGGGAGGGGGCAGCCACAGCTTCTCTGGGCAGCCTGTGCCAGGGCCTCACCTCTCTCACAGGGAAGAATTCTTTCCCAATGTCTAATCTAAATCCACCCTTTTTCAGTTTAAACCCATTACCCCTTGTCCTATTACTGCACTCCCTGACAAACGGTCCCTCTCAGTCTTTCCTGTAGGCTGTTCAGGTACTAGAAGGCAGCTATAAGGTCTTCTCTTCTTCAGGCTGAACAAACCCAACTTTCTCCAGCCTGTTTTCATAGCAGTGCTCCAGCCCTCTGATCAACTTTGTGGCCCTCATCTGGACTTACTCCAACAGGTCTGTGTCTTTCTTGAACTGGGGACCCCAGAGCTGGACACAGTACTGAAGGTGGGGTCTCACCCTCACCAGATCAGAGTAGAGGGGCAGAATCACCTCCCTCGACCTGCTAGTCATGCTGGTTTTAATGCAGCCCAGGACATGCTTAGCTTTCTGGGCTGCCAGCACACATTGCCGGCCCATGTTGAGCTTCTCATCAACCAAGATCCCCAAATCATTCTCCTCAGGGCTGCTCCCAATCCGTTCTCTGACTGGCCTGTAGTTGTGCTTGGGATTGCCCTGACCCACATGGGCAGACCTCGCATGCCTCCCAAGGTCCCTTTGGATGCCATGCCTTCCCTCCCAGTGCGTTGACTGTACCACACAGCTTGGTGTCGTCAGCAAACTTGCTGAGGGTGTACTCTATCCCCAAATATGATCTAGAACAAGTTATTTGTTCTTTATTTGATTTGACATAGCTTTAAGTTGGCATATATATTGACTGTGACATGTCAGCCAAGCGTGGGGGGCACTGATTAAAAACAGCAGCAACTAAAGCCTGGGAAACAAGGTGAACTACAATGTGCATACAGCCCCCCAAAGCTGTGCAGCACTATATTCACCTACAGACCTGGAAAATAGCTGTGACCTGCAGATTATTTGCAACATTTTTCTGTAAAGACTCATGCAACTATGAGATCAAATGTTCCTTCTCTGTTATGAACTTTGGGATATAGATTTCTTGGAACACGTCTTGCACCCACGAGTCTGCTCCTCACGCACATCTTTCACTGCTCACTGAACCCAGGCTTTCACCTGTGTTGGCTTCAGCCATTAATTTTCTCCAGTCAAGCATACAAAACCTGCTGACCCCAGCTTGGATTTGCTTTAATTCAAAATGGATTTACTACAATGAATCTGGTAATACAGACCTTCTCAGCTCACTGGTAAAGTCCTTTAGTGTCTCAACAGATAACACACCTGGACACTTAAGGAATGCAAAGCCAGCCAGGTTACAGTAATATATGTTGTATTTTGTTGTCCATCCTAATCTAGGTTAACCTAGATGTTTGTCGTGGTTTTGCGAGGTTGGGTGCTGGAAAAGAACAGGGGTGCAGAAAATGGCTGCTGTGAGGAGCTGCTGGAATTCTCTGGAGCTCCAAAATGTAAACAATCCAAGGCCAGAATCAGTGTTGACCAGGGCCAAGCCAATGAGAGATAGTCAGAGCGCCTCTGAGAATCACATATAGGAGAAAACAACCCCGAAGCAGCTGCATTTTGCCACCGGAGAAGGGAGTGAGAAGATGTAACGAGCTGTGCACACCAAGGCCGGGGAGGGGGAGTAGGTGCCCCCAGGTGCCGGAGAGAAAGATGCCCCTGCAGCCCGTGGAGAAACCCCATGGTAAAGGCCGAGACCCCACCTGCAGCCCGTGGAGGGGCTCCACGCTGGATGGAGCAGGTGGAGACATGGAGAAGACACTGTGACCCTTACGCTGAAGCAAGCCCCTGCCAGCACTTGGAACCTACAGAGATGAGCGAGAGAGAGAGAGAGAGAATTGCACTGGAACAGGTTTGCTGGGGGGAGGCTGATGACCCCGTGGGACTGAGAGACATTGTGATTTATTGCTGCCTGCCACAGCAGGGATCCAGGCGGAGCAGCTGATGAGACACACGGAGAAAGTTCGTGGAGGACTGTCTCTAGTGCGTGGGACCCCACGGTGCAGCAGGGGGAGGGTGTGTGGAATGGATTTCCCCCCCCCCCCGGGGCCGAGAAGGAAGCCAACTTGCAAGGAACTGACCGAAGCCCCCGTCTCCCAGTCCCTGCCCCCCTGTGCTGTGATCGGGGGGAGGAAGGGAGTGAAATCATGACTAGATTGAAGTCTGCTAAGGAGGGAGCGGGGTGGGGAGGTAGAGGTGTTTTAAGATCTGGGAAAGGAAAACAGCTCATGAAGTAACCGAGAACCCCATTATTATTTCCTAGTCCCTGCCCCCCCCTGTACTGCGAGCAGGGGGGGAAGAAGGGAGTAAAATCATGGCTAAAGGGAATTCTGCTTAGAATGGAGGGGTGGGGGGAAGGTGCTACTGAGAACCCCATTTTTCCACAGTCCCTGCCCCCCCTGTACTGCGAGCGGGGGGGAAGAAGGGAGCAAGATTCTGATTAAAGTCTGCTAAGAAGGGAGTGGTGGGGGGAACGTGTTTTTAAGATCTGGTTGCATTTGTTTTAAGATTTGATTGCACTCCTGACTCCGGTTCTTCACTGTTCTTTCTAGTGTAGTGTAATAAATTAGAATAGTTCTTTCCTGCACTGTGTTGAGTCTGTTTCGCCCATATCGTCGCTGATAAAATGATCTCTCCTTGTCCTTATCTTGACTCCTAAGCCTCTTAATATATATTTTCTCCCCTGTCCACCTGGGAAGGGGAGTAATAGACTGGCTTTGGTGGGCATCTGGCCTCCAGCCAGGGCTAAACTACCACAATGTTCAAAACTAGGTATCTGTCATAGAAGCAAGATCGGAATTATGACTCACCCTTATCTTCTACCTGAAAACTGTATGCATTCTCAAACACCGCCGGAAAGGAGTGTGCTAGAGGATTTGAGTCTCAAGAGAAATACCGAGTCCAAATCTCTATTTATTTGTAGCCATGACCTAACACATCTATAACCTGGCAGACAGAAATTTGTCATACCAAGTTGGGCTCTAGCAGGGTGGGCGCTTCCAGTTGGAATGATCTAGTAAAAAATATTTTATTGGCAAAATAGAAGCATTTTTTGGTGAAAATACCAACTCCCTAAAAAAGTAGAATTGTTTTTCCACTGAGAAAAAAATGAAAATAAAATATTGGGTTTCAAGTTGGCTTGGACAAAATTGTTGTGTTAACCAACAGTGTGTTCCAGCATCCATGCCCAGGACCCACAGCTGCCGACGTGCAGGCAGCAGTTCTGGCTGCAGATGACAGCACGACAGCACTCTGTCCCAGAGCAGAAGGGAGGTGTTTAATTCCAGAGAGGAAGTGCGGTGTCGGACATGGTGTTCTCTCTGTTGTTCCTGTTGGCCAGCTTGTGGTCTCTCCACCTCCTTCCTCCTCTGTCCAATGCTGTCAGTCCTATTCTGGGCTGCTGGGCTCTTCCCAACCCAAGAGTTTGGTGCCCAAGCAACTCCCTTGGGTTTCCGAATTCCACCATCTGAATGGGCCTTTCCTCGCCAATCTGCATCCAAATCTCCCAATCTTTCCACCCTGTTTACTTATCCCAAGTTTTAACCTATCATTTTCGTTCTTGCACAATTTCCTGCTTGTACTTCTGCTCTTCCCTCTGCTGGTACCCTATTCAGCACCATAGTTATTTCCTCATTTTCTTTGACAGCCCTGCAGCCAGCTTTGTAGTATCAGAACCCTTTATCCCGTCCCCTGTGTGCACACAGAACTGTGTAATGGTTTGGGCTGGAAGGGACCTCAAAAATCAGCTAGTTCCAACCCCCTGCCATGGGCAGGAACACCCTCCACCAGAACAGGCTGCCAAAGCCCCATCCAACCTGGCCTTGAACACTGCCAGGGAGGGGGCAGCCACAGCTTCTCTGGGCAGCCTGTGCCAGAGCCTCACAGGGAAGAATTCTTTCCCAGTGTCTAATCTAAATCCACCCTCTTTTACTTTAAACCCATTACCCCTTGTCCTGTCACTGCACTCCATGACAAACAGTCCCTCTCAGTCTTTCCTGTAGGCTTGTTCAGGTACTGGAAGGCTGCTATAAGGTCTCCCTAGAGCTGGACGGTCTCCATGTCTCTGACGAAGATGTTAAACAGTACCACTTGCAGTACTGACCCTGAGGAACGCCACTCATCCCTGGTCTTGATTTGGACATTGAGCCATTGACCACAACTCTTTGAATGTGACCATCCAGCCAGTTCCTTATCCACTGAGTGGTCCATCTGTCTAATCTACATGTCTCCAATTTAGAGACAAGGAGGTCATGCAGGACAGTGTCACATGCCACAGGCCATCAGTACGCAGTGGAGCCATTCTGGCTAGTGATGCTGATCCCTGGGTACCTGAAGCTGGGATTCAACCTGTCAGAATTTAAAGGATAGTAGACACTTGAGGAGAGAGCTGACAACAGCAGCAAGGGAAAGACTGGAGAACTCAATCATTACTTGAAAACACAGAGGAGAAAAAATGGGAAATAAAGAGTGAGAGAATCAGTGGTTTCAAACTGAGTTTAATACCACGGCATGAAAATCTAAAATAATTTTAAAAAAACCCCAAGATTAACCTTCCAGCTTCTCTGATGCAGAGGATCAACATGATAAGACATTTCCTACTGTGGTGACACTTCATCTTTAATCAGCTTGAGACTCCTCAGTTTAGGAAGACATTGGAGGTTTCTGAAGATCTTTCTGGGCTCAGTCAGTCATTGTTGCCAAAATAGTACCTCATACCCACAACTACTGTCAGCAAAGGGACTTTGACCCTGGAGCAAATGTGTAAAACTTAAGCTAGACTAACCCTCTGCATTGAGGCTAACCTAATTCCAATTGCTTTGTATTTGTGGTGTGTTAAAATGCACATGCAGCAGCTGTGATGAGGGTGACACGGAGTGCATTAGCCATTGCTATGGTGGATTAGCCACAGTCCAACATTTCCATGGGTGCACTCGCTGTCTTTCAGAGGATCTGCAGGCACCTGGTCCAGGCCTTCTAGACCCAATGGGGATTTTTTCTTTGATGTGAATGGTCTTTGGGATCAGTCTTAAAGATTATGAAAGAGGCTACGTTCTGGCTCATTATCCTCGTGCCAAAATCCCTATTTTCTCTCTATCCCAAATATGAAATCACTGGGACAGGAGACTGCTTCAGATACTAACACGACTAATAACATCACTAAATGACTTCTGCATGCTTCTGCTCTGCAAGCACTGTGCTGCTGATACTGGTCAACAGCAGACTACTGCAAAATAAATAAATTCTATTTGCACGTGGTAGGATCCAGTTCCAGCCTAAGGAGAGCAAGTAATTACAGAGGAAAACAATTTCTCCTTCAGATGGTTTTTAGAAGCATGAAGGATAAGTCAACTCTGGCAGAGCTGATTAAACAGGAATCTGGTGGACCTCAGTAGAGGAGGAATATTATCACTCCTGCCTCCAGGCTGGTGGCAGAATTTTAACAAGGGTTTCCTAAGAGACCCCTCAAAGCACATCACTACATGTAATTCATTAGCTCAGCTGCACCTGAGGTCTTAGATTTTTCTGGACAGGGTGTGCTTCTGCAAAGTGACTATAAACCACAGAGACCATGCTCAGGCTTAAATCTCCAGAGGAAGTCCAGATGGCTATTCTAAAAATGCAATCAAAAAGGGCCTCTGGCCTTGATGGTTTGTAGACTGATTTTAATAAGAATTACCAGAGCATTTTCTGTCCCCAATGAGGATTTTTCAGTGCCGAAATAAAAATCTGTCACTCAATCAAAATCTCTTTATGCCACAAACAATGTAGAACTCAGATGGTAAAGAACAGAAAGTGACATTGACAACCCAGTTTGTCAATTTTCTCTTTTGGTTTAACCTTGCATCTTTGCCTCAACCTCTTTTTTGAAAATCTGAATGAACTTTACAATATTAGTGGGAAGGTTAGAGGAAGAATAATTGAAACTAAAATTGAGGAAGTCAGGGTTGGAGCAACTGACAGTATTGTCAATGCTGGCTGAAGACATAATTTCAAAAATCCTCACCGAGGCAGAGAAATGGTACATGGGGTGGTGGCACGTTGCTTCTGCTGCAATACAACAGTGTCTGAACTCTTTCCAATGAACACAGAGGTGAGGGTTGTAGGATAGAAAGTAGCAAGTGTTGGCATCAATTTTGAGAAATGGTTGCTCAAGAGATTATTACCTAATGTTCATGCACACTCAGGCCAGCAAGGAACACTCTTAACCAAAAGAAAAAGAGTAAAAATTAATGTCTTGTGTTTCGTAATGTATAATTAAGTTGTAAAACTCATTTTTACAAAATATTGAGGTCAAGAATGTAGTGGCATTAAAAGAAAGATTACATATTATAAGGATAATACTAAATCAAATGGGGTGGAAAAAATCTCAGGTAATACACAACCTCCCTGCTGCAGGCATAGACAATTCCTAACTAATAATAAGATGGATTTTCCCCTTGGCAGTTTATGCTATAAGTGTTCACCATTGGGTTTCCCGACACTCTTTCCCTCTGCCAGGAACAAACTCCCTGAGATGATGACCATGCCAGCAAGCCACCAGTGCATGCCCAGTTCCCAGTGTACTTCTGGAAAGGATACCACCCAAAGAAAGGCCCATCAAAATTATGGTGACTTTAAGTGAAAAAGGCTGTCTCAAGCATGACCAGGAAATTACATCCCATTTTTGTACTGCCTGTTTTGTCTGCAAGATTGTTATTTTAATTTTTTTTTTTTCTGAAAAGGGACAAACTCGGTGGGAAACCTCAGGTAGGGGACAGGACAAACAGTCATGGAATCTTGCCTGTACCAGGTGTCAAGCACAGACAGAAAGACAGAATATTCGGGTCTCCGAAGTCTTAATTGACACACACACACACAGAAAAATTGTTCTTTAGCTTCTACTTCTACTGGCATCCATAGGAAATTTGAGGTCATCAGAAAAGACAATTTTATGCTTCCAGATTGTTATAAACCACGATTTCTTTCTATGGGAATAAAAATTAAAGCAATTATCTGTGGGATTTTACATACAGAAAGAACAGTTCAGAGGAGGGCTCCAACAAAGAGCAGCACAGGGAGGAGATGAAAACAGTCTAAATAAATAAAATCATGTTTTTGTTAAAAACATCTTCTGGAAAAAACCAAAACTGACCAAAACAGAGCATCCTCAGGCATAAAAAATTAAACCAATTTTTAAATAGAAAATTCCAGTGAAGTATTTCCATTAGCTCTGTGTACAATTGTGCTCCCAGGTGGAGGGACTAGTGATGAAGACTGCAAACAGAAGAACACGCTGAATGGGGGCCATCAGGTCAGTCTGGGACACCTGGTCTCATTCGCAACTGTTGATCCATTGACTTCACACACGGATACAAGTCCTCGCCAAGGCCCAGGATCCTATTGCACTTCTAATTAACTTGGACTCCAGTTTCATATTTCCCCTATGATAACAGAATTACAATAAATCCTGGGGATTACGTTTTTAGCACAAGGCTCACCATGGAGCTGCCTGGAAGATGTAATTGTGACAAGGAGCCCAGGAAGCTTCAGTGAAAGATGAGACACTCTACCTAGGAATAAAAGCAAGGCCAGCAGTTACAGCTCCAAGGAGGAAATTCAATGGGCACAAAACATTATATTTGAGGGTGTTAAATTGATTGCTAAGTGGGTTAAGAGAGAAATTCCTCTCTCTCCCATTCAGCACAGCAGAGTGGAAGATTGAAGCAGCTGCCTAACAAAGACTGTGCTTTTTTTCCTCTGAAGCCTCTGGCGCTGCCTACAAGAAAGGCAGGGGAAGGCTCACTGCAGTGTCCAGTGCCATTTCTAGAGCCCAGAAAAACTCCTCAGAGTGTGCAGGTTTTGGGTCACATCCACCAGCCCAATGTAGATGCCTCAGATGCTCCATCAAGCACCCCTAGACTCTACTGTTCAGGCACTCGGACTGAGACCCAAAGCTTCACTCACCAAAATAGGAGCTGAGACATCTAAATTTAGGCAGAGATGTCATTGTCTAGACCTGAACCTGAACCCTGTAATGTGTTATCAGTGTTAACTGCTCTGTAATTAAAGGATATATGCTGTAACAGAGTAAGTCCTCGCAAACCAGAGTGCAGGATCCCAAATGCCCTCAAATTTTTATGAAGAGGAACAGCAAATATTTGGCCTGTAAATGAGGTTCTGGAAAAAGAAATGACAGTGAGGCTAAATATATCCTTTGAATCTTATCCTATGAATCTCAGAAGACCTGACTCAGCAGTATTTTCTCAGTCAAAATTCCCACTGCTGTGCATAGGATGGATGGTGGCTGTAAGAACCGTTGTGTGCAGAGTGGGTAGGAGAAGAGGTGAGCTCTCCTCATGGGCATGGAGAAAACCCAGAGAACACATCACTCCCTCTACACAATGATTTGGGCCTCCACACTCACTTCAGTCAAGGGGAGTCTGCTCTCACCTCCCTGTGCTGCAGAGCCACATCTTTTCTGCCTCCTCTTCGCCATTTACTGGAGCACAAGGAATTGGATTACATTAACCTCTGTGCTCATGCCAGGGAGAGGGAAACACTCTTGTTTCTCTTCTTCCCCACTGCACAGGTCCCGTGACATCCTTGCCCCGGGGTGCTGGCCTGGCTTGATTAAACCTGAATAAGCAGAGTCAGATTCGACTCAAAGCTTTTACTACTTAAACATTTTTCTGGAAAGGGTTAATAAGCAGTTTGAAAATCCTGTATCAAAGACACATGGCTCTCTGCCGGGGATATTGCAGAATGTTTTATTTTCAGATGGAGTTGCTCCATTCTATTTAAATTCTGTGACCTTCAGGGAATCAAGTTAGTTCTAGCTTTTAGTTTATAGATTTTGTGTTTGGTATTCAGGGATGACTTCTTGCTTGATTAGACACAGGCAAATGCTAGCAGCTGCAGAACCACTGTGGAAATTAAATCCTGTACTGTATTTGGTCAGAAATGTCAAGAACCTGGTAGTTAACTACAAAGAGCTCATTTTGTCTTCCATTAGCAGCATTAAGGGAAGTTTAGATGCTCTTTAGTTTTCATGTTGCAAAACATAAAAATGTCATATTGTGGGACATATGCAACCATTTGAAGATGACTGTCCTTATTTACACAGGGTGTGCTATTCTGTCCTTAATTCATTATCACTATCATCACAGAAAGAGCAGACAAAAGTTCAAGCAATTTGGGAAGATGTTGGCCTGCTGAAGGAGCCGTGCACGTTGGCCTGGTAGCACTGCAAATGCAAACTAAAAATTTAACAGGATCGAATCAAGTAAAAATCATATAATGTGTCACACAAGGACAAAAGAAGATAAAGCAAATGCTCAGGACCAAGACAAGTTCAGATAAAACAGTGGTTGTGTGTTTGCCCTGATGAGGCACACAACTTGTCCTGCTACTGGCAGGAGCTGGCCTGTGCCAGTCTCTGCACCCTCTCATTTTCACATCCCTGACTATTTCCAATCTGCAGGGACACAGTGCATATCCTGTGACCATCTAATAGCCACCATGGATTGTGAGACACCTTTTGCAGACGGTGCATCAGAAGCATGGAACCTAAGTGTGCACCTCCTAAGAAACAGAGGTGCTCTAGCCAGGACCTGCTGGACCTGAAACTGACTGCTCTCAGGGGCTGCCAATGCTGAGGGCATTCTTAGATCCAGCTTGAGAGAGATTACGTTCAAGACTGATTTCAGGCTGCTTCATATCTCATTTGCCTTGGCAGCAGGCTGTGTCAGAGCTTTCTCTTCTGGGAAGGGGCCATTCATGGGTCTGCTCATGGGCAGTGAGATGAAGCCTGGCCAGAAGTGAAAGGTGAAGAAGTCAGGCCCAGCAGTGAGTGCCACTCATGGGCAGGCAAGGCAGCGCTTGAAGAAGCTCTAGTATTGCCCTGGGAAGTATCTTTGGTGTCTTGCACCAGACATTTCTCAAGGCCTCGCCTCTGAACTTGGCCTTCATTTTGTAGTCATGGTCAGAATCTTCAGGGAAATATCACTGTTATGCCGCTGTTTCATGCTCCCAGCTCCAACATCAGCATCAGCCTCAAGTCAGACCTTTGCCTCACAATGTTTGGTTTACAAATATTACTGACTTTATCTCTGAGTGAAGAGCAATGAATGTAGTTTGCAGTCAAAGTAAACACCTTTGAAATGACCTTGGCTAGTGCACGGCTGTTATGCATCAGTTTGGAATGAGCTTGACAAGAGAATACACATTGGCTGCTTCTCTTGATGCACAGTTCAAGTGCAGACTTGAGAGCTTGTTGACTGGGAACATTCAGATATGGATCAGAGAAAGAATGTTTCACATATAGCTTCCTCCTCCACCTTTTATTTTCTTCTTTTAATATGATTTCCAGATATTCCCACAAGTCATAAGCAATAGTAGTTGCTATGTGGTGAAGAATCTCTGTTTAGAGTCTTTACAAGTCATTCTAGACACACATTCAAAAGATTTTTTGATGCTAGAGGAACATGACTGTTTTTTTCTCTTACCAAGTCAGGGTTTAATCAACATTTCTTTTTAGGGGTTGCCAGTACAAACTGAAATGAAGAAATATGAATCAATGCCTGAA
This sequence comes from Zapornia atra, assembly GCA_013400835.1. Taxonomy (NCBI): domain Eukaryota; kingdom Metazoa; phylum Chordata; class Aves; order Gruiformes; family Rallidae; genus Zapornia; species Zapornia atra. The sequence continues at coordinate 29,062 of VZTU01032719.1, forward strand.
ATTTATGTCTTTGTATTTGAAGAGATCTGATCTTTGATCAGTGCTACTAAGGTACCCAGTGCACTGAACTTTCAGCAAGATTCACAGAGTAAGGAGTACTCTTTGTAGAGAAAGGTCATAAAGGCTGTCATCATAATTACAGCAGCTCTCAGAGATCTCCTCCATGTGGGAATGCAAGGGATCTTCAGACCCACTTGTTTTCTTGAGGAAGATGAGGCAGGAAAGAATTAGCTGAGACTCCACTGTGGCATGGCTGTTCAGAAAAGAGTTGGCACTCAGAACTGTCTGCATGCATGAGGGAGCCCAGAGGGCTGATGTGCCTTTGGTACCACAGCATATACTGTGCTGTGTCCATCAGAGGTAGTCATCAGTGGGATCGTGTGGGTTGTAGGCGCTGAGATGTGTTGCAGTTTGGTGTAACTGCTGTTTCAGTGGCTCTTGTAAGCCGCAGCTACAGCTTTCTGCAAGCCCCATATTTTGAAAAACATTGGCACATTCAAGGCCAAATTTGAGACTAAGCCTATCAGAGCTGGTCACAGCGCCTCTGTGAATCACATATAGGAGAAAATAAACTGCTGGCAGGCGCACTTTGCCACCGGAGCGGGAGTGAGAAGATGTAACAAGCTGCACAGACGCCAAGGCCAGGCCTGCAGGAGGGGGGGGATAAAGAATGTGAAGAGAAAGTTTCCCCTGCAGCTCGTGGTGGAGTCCATGGTGAAACGGGTGTCCCCCCGAAGCCCATGGATGAGGACGGGGAGCAGAGATAACTATGCCCTGTGAAGATTGATCCACGCCTCAGCAGGTTTGCCAAGGGACTTGTGACTTAGCGGGGGACCAGGCTGGGGGGTCTGGACCTGGATGTCAGCACCCTATGGAAGGGAGAGTCCTGCTGAGAGGCCTGTGGTGAGGGGATGACTCCC
>VZTU01032719.1:30111-67419 GCA_013400835.1 Zapornia atra
TGATAATATCTGGGGAAGAAAAGCAGCTTGTTGGGAATCACCGGAACCCCACTGCCCATTCCCTGCCCCTCCCCACGCCATGTTGGGGGGGGAAGAAGGGAGTAAAATCGTGATGAGTTTTAAGTTTGCTAAGAAGGGAGGGGTGGGGGGAAGGCGCTTTAAGACCTGGCCGCTTCTTATCTCGTTCCGGTTCACTGGGTGTAGTAGTTGTAGTAAGTAGTAACAAATCACCTTTTCTTTCCTTTATTCTGTGCTGCGTCTGTTTTGCCCATTGCACTAATTGGAGAGTGATCCCTCTGTCCTTATCTCAAGTCCTAAGCCTCCCAATATCTATTCTCTCCCCCTTTTCGGCTGAAGGGGGGAGTGAGCGAGCGGCTTGGTGGGTATTTGGCCTTTGGTTAGGGCCAAAACCATCACAAGATGTGAAGCATGTGGCTCCCCTAAAACCTGTTCCACCACTGTCTGTGGACACAGCCTGGTGTAACTGTTCCCTTCTCTTTGCATTACTTTGCCCACCATGCCCTTCCCATCTCTAAAGATGGAGTCTCTGCTGTGCTGAGTGAGGGGTTTCTCCCCATTCTGGGGGCTGAAGGGTCTGCCAGATCAGCCATACCTTTGCAGGACTATATCAGGAACTACAGGAACTACTTATCTAGAGCACTACGAAGGTTCAGAGAAGGAAATCCACCAATGGACCATGTGGTCTGGAGACTTCTCCCACTGGACCATATCTGTAATTCCATCTCCCCGTCATGGAGCGTTGGCTTCCACTGGGCAGCTGCCAGGCACAAGGAACAACCACCTTCCTCCTGGCTGCCCACAATTCCCTTCTTAAAGCAGCATCACACATGCCAGTTTGCCAACTAACTCTTTCACTCTGCTTTGTAACAACTGTGATGAGTGTGGCAGTACAGAAGGGAGAGCAAAACAGCAGTTTCCTCTCTTAGAGCTGCCTTAAAATGACGGAGGGGTTTTTTTGACCAACATTAGCAGAATCCACACTGGAAACTGCCACCATTCAAAACCCAGGTCCACTCAAAATAGGAACAATGCATATGTTGGTGGTTTGCAGGAGAATTGTCTGAAGTGAAGTTAGGAGAAAAAAACCCCACAAAGTAACACAGCACTGGTAGGGAGCACAGGCACAGTGCTCAGCTTTGTGAAAGGTCTAAAGATGGAGAAAGATTTGGGGCTAAAAGCAGGAGACCAGAAACTATGCCTTGTCATGTAGTCCTTCTGTGAAAAGAAGCAACGATCTAATATCAACAGATGAAATTTGCTAATGAAAGTGTTTCATAGGATATTGTGTTGCCTGACCCATGGACCAAAACTTTTTTTGGAGGACTAGCTTGCTGTTGGTGGCCCATGATGTGTGTTTCCTGGATGGCTCAATCTACTGGATTGATGCCTTGGAGTTCAACTGCACCTTATTTAAAAGGTGGCATGTGGCTCTTCGATCTAAGCAGTTGCTGGCTGATTTATATAAATGTTAATATGAATACAGAGGTGAGGGGTTTCATTTCCCCTACAAAAGACTATCAAATAAATCATAGATGCTAATGTTGATGTCTTGGAAATAAAAGCTAAAGTAAACTGTCAATGAGACTTACGTAAATGACTCTCATAATTTTGTTTTGAAGACAACTCAAACCCTTAGCATCAGCCAGCTGGCATGTTCAAAGTCTGTCTGTAAATATTAAAAGCTTTTCTTTGGCAGGAATACCAAAATATTACTGGTATCTCTGGCATGTAATTCAACTGTAAATGTTATCACAAACCTTAAATAGTCCTGATATCTACTAAATGGAGAGCTTCATTATGCCAGGCTGACATAACCTCAGGTAGTGTTTGAGCAAGAAGGACTCTGTTGGGTGATTCCCTGTCATGCACATGAAGTATATTTAATGAAGCATGTTTTTCTTATACAACTCGGTACCTTTTCTTTGATGTTACTGACTGCACAGTTACCCCCTCCGGTCCGGCTCTTTCTGCAGCAAGCCTGAGACTGGACTGTTGCATCTCCTAGTCAGGTTTTCCTCCATCTAGTCCCAGATGTTTGAGACTTCCTGAGTCTTTTGTATATGAGCCATTTGCCATTTGGAGAAGATTGTTGTGACAGGACATATGCTGAATGCTGATGCTGTGGATGAACTGAGGATGCATGGTGGCCCTTGATGGACCTGCCTGGTCTGTTGTGTCAGCACAAGTAGAGGCCCAGTCACTCAGGAGAGGACTACACACAATTGGAGATTGTATAGAAATAAAGCAATTATCCAAAGTACACGTGAAGATTTGAGGAAGATGAGTCTGGGAGAGGCTGACTATCCAGTAGCACTACCTGATTCCTGGAAGATGGGTCTCTTGCAGCCAAAGGTAAGAGAATCTTTCTTGTTACCTACTGTACTGGTTCCATCTGGGACAGAGTTAATGTTCTACACAATAGCTAGCTCGTGGCTGTGCTTTGGATTTGTGCTGGAAACAGGGCTGATAGCACAGGGATATTTTCATTCCTGATGAGCAGGACTTACACAGAGCCAAGGCCTTTTCTGCTCCTCACCCCACCCCACCAGCGAGGAGGCCGGAGGTGCACAAGGAGTTGGGAGGTGACACAGCTGGGACAGCTGACCCCAACTGACCACAGGGACATTGCATACCGTATGATGTCATGCTCCACAGATAAAGCTGGTGAAGAAGAAGGAAGGGGGGGAACATTCAGAGTGATGCTGTTTGTCTTCCCAAGTGGCTATTGGGCATAATGGAACCCTGCTGTCCTGGAGATGGCTGAACACCTGCCTGCCCATGGGATGTGGGGAATGGATTCCTTGGTTTGCTTTGATCGTGTGTCTGGCCTTTGCTTTATCTATTAAACTGTCTTTATCCCAACCCATAAGTTTTCTCTCTTTCCCTCTTCTGATTCTCTCCCCTATCCTGCTGTGGGGCAGTGAGCAAGTGGCTGTGTGGGGGCTAGGCTGCTGGCTGGGGTTTGACCATGACACCTTGTTTGCATTGTTTATGCCTGGTATGTTTGCGAAGATGGCAGTTTGCCCTCTAATGTGCAGGTCATTTCTCGTCTGAGGTTAAGAGCAAGCGGTAAGACACTGTTTGGTGGCTGCTTCCCAGCGCTTACACAGAGTGGGTAGGAAAACCATAAAAGCTGCTGGCTGGCAGGGCTGTGATGTGTACACCCTCATCAGCACCAGACCTCCCTAAACTGCATGAACAAGAGGTGTGGGTCCATGCAAAGGCACCGTGTGTGCTTGGGTTTCTGCTCCTCATCCTCCCTTCAGCCTTCCCAGGTTAGCTCATGTCCTTGCCTTAAGCACAAGGATATTCATATACAGCTTCTATGGTGAGTCCAGGACTGCAAGCCACCAAACCAATAAAAGCATGGAGATGCCCACTCAGTCCTGCAACTGTGGTGATGTATCTAATCACACAGCGTCAAACACTGGGAGTCCCACAGGAGCAGCTGCATCTGCTCATCAACCTGGCAAACCCCAGCAGAGCTCTCCATGGCACAGCACTTACCCTGCACAGGCCGCGACCCACAGGATTCTTAATGTAATTTTCACAACCCTGCGATACGGAGTGACGAATCCAGCACAGATTACAGTTCTGTATTGCTGAAATACAATAAGAAAGAGTGCTTGTGATGCAGAGAGAATAGATTGCCAGGCACAATTATTTTTAGATAAAAAGCAATAGGAGTTGTTGGAAGATGTAGACTTTGTTTTTTCCTGCTTTTTCAGGCATCAACTTGGCAAGGAGTTAGGTATATGTACTGTAATATTCCGTGGCTACACAGAAGGACTTGTGCAATATGGCATCACGTTTTTTCAAGACCATCTGATGAAAGAGGCCAAAAGTGTGTCTAGATTTTTTTTCCCCTACAAATCAGTAATGTGGAAGATAATAAAATATTTACATTACATAACAGGAACCCTCCGGTTATGCTTTATTTTTGGAAATGTTAAAAAAAAAAGCAAGCAAGGGCTCCTCTGAACTGAGCATTTACTAACTTAATGGGAAATGGGACATGAATTTAGCAGAAGCCATGAACAAAAGCACCAGACTGAGGTAGACAAGTGGGGCTCTCTGGAGTTTTGTTGCATTGTGCTTGCTGCGAGCCACCATCGCATGGAGGATTAGGTGCTTTCTGCATTTGCCACGAGGGCAGTTTTTCTTTTGGGCCACTGAAATGTTTCTTGACTGTGCTTCTAGAGCTTTGAACTGACATGGAGTGTGTTTCCTCACTGAATTACCAGTGAGTAGTTAATACTCTGCCAGGGTGCAATACAAGAGGGGGAAACAGAGCTGAGCCTAAGTGTATAGGTGATGGTTTCCAAACAAGGCTGGAGTCTGGTTTTGCTGAACTGTTGCAAGAGAGGAGGTGCCTGGTGATGTTGGAGTTAATGTGTTTGTGTTTCCCAGTGTTAACTCTCTGAGTGCAAAATAGATGTTGAAATGTTCTCTGATAGCATCACATCATCACAGGCATACTTGGCCTTTCCCGAAATGATGCAAAAATACCACAGAAAGATAAATACAATGTTCCTGACACGCTGCCTCAATATTTCACCATACCATTGCTACATAACAGTGTTATACTACACCATGTCATTACCTACATACTGAAAGGGTATTATACTCGGTGAGGGTTCGGGTATCCTGCAGATAAGTTTGATAAGTGAACAGATGCAGGGAAAAAAAAAAAAAAAGAAAAAAGGCAGGAACACTTTGTGAAGAAATGTTGGTAGGGAGCCTGAACCTCAAAACTGCAACTCCGTTGGTGATGAGGTCAGGGAGAGCGGGGTCCTGCACACAGTCCTGTGCCGTGTTACTGGTCTTATTTATTCGACAGAGTCCCACAGTCAAAACAGCCTAATTGTTTGTTATAGATGTGCTTGCACAAAAAGACTACAGAGGAGTAAGTGGGTTTACACACTGTCAGGGTTTCCCCCCGCTGCACCAGCAGCTGTTTGAGGGCTGCTCGCACCAGACTGTGACTGGGCCAACAGACAGTGGTCAGTGGGCAACCGCAGGATCAGATTGGATAATGGTAAAGAGACAAGGATCCTTAGTGGCTGCTCAAGATCTTATATGATGTTTTTTGCTATATTCCATTGTGGAACTATGTTCCCTGAAGCTGCTGGGGCCAAAGTGGTTCCATCCACAGCTCCTGTATTAGGATTCAAAGTATGGGGAAGGGAGGTAATCGGGACAGAAGGTTTTTGCTGGGCGTTACACAATTTGGGCTTACCGGCACCTGCAGAAGATGCTGTTAATTTTCTGCTTATTCTTTGAGACCTCGGAGAAGGAGAAATACTTGCTGTATCCCAATGTTACACAAGCAACAAAATACAAAGAAAGCATCAGCTCGGATCAGGACAGTGTTAGACTTCCTGAGTCCACGAGGAGCAGTTAGCTCTTAGTTGCTAATATCTGCCAAATATTGTAAGCAATAAAACTCAGAATATTTGCCAAAAGCAGAGTTGTCAATCACTGCCCCTGGCTGTTGGCAGATGGATGGTGTGTGGCAGAGATGGGACAAGGACAGGCCATTAACTGCTTCACTGCTGGAATCCATCACCCTGTGTATCCCCACTTCTGTACAGTCACTCACACCTGGCACCCGCAGCGGCCCGTACAGATGTTTCAAAGGCTGGTGAAGCAAAACACACACCTTAGTTTGCTCAGTACAGAGGTACAGCGATGGAGGGGGAATTCTTATTAGCATACAAGGATGCCACAAATCATGCAACTACAGAAAAGCTGGGGGGTATGCTACACCCAAAGCATCCAAAGGAGGAGGACATCCAGCTATTATACAATGTGTACAGCTGTATACAGGATATAACATACACAGGATGTTCAGCTTCCCGTACCATATAAAGGCTGTTAGGCACCTACATGGCCATGGATATGTGGTTTTCTCACTTGGATATAAGTGTTTGAAGAAAGATTGAAGAAATGTGTGAATGCAATGTCCTGCTTTGCATCTGCTCCTACAGTGCTGGGTGGAGAAGGAGCGAAGAGAGAGCCCTGCTCTCCATGCACGGAGTGCAGCGCATGGAGGAAACATGTACCTAATTGGTACACAAGAGACAGCTCGAAAAACTTCCCAGCAGCTGAATTTGCTTCTAAAATTGCCAAATGATGCCAAATCAGAACAGCCCAGGCATGCTCTGCCTTTTCCCTAGCTTTCTGCCCTTCCCCAGTACATCCCACTTAAGGCCACTCACGTCCCTTCCCAGGCAGGGGTAGCTGCATTCCTGCTATCGGCAGCACGCCAGTGTGCTGCTGCAGCCTTGCACAATTAAAAGTTTAAGAGGCTTGTGATGCAGAAGGGAAGTTCCTAAATCAAATAAAAATGTTTTCCATTTGCTTCAGAGTCTACAATAATTTGTTCCAAATTTCGTGTTCTCCATTGGTCCAATTTACACAAACTCACACTAATTAGCTGCAGAGCTTCTTTTAAATTTACAAAAGCAATCATTCTCGGTGATAGCTCTATGCTATGCCCAACTCCCTCTCAATAGACTTTAATGACACAGTAACCATGGTTACAGTATATAAAATCTGCAGCCACAAAATGTGGAAATGTAAGAGTGTAATATAATTTTCTCTGGAAAATAAAGGGTTTTGGCATATTTGCATTAATTAGGACATCGCATTAAGTATTTCATGTCTGCATTCTTTACGAAAATAAAAGTCATAACAGACAAAATGATTCTTGAATTCTATTCAGTGGCAAACAGTACCATTGGGAAAGCATTTTCCCTGATAAAATGGGACATTTTAACTGGACATCTATAAGTGCCATTCTGGTAAATTGGAGTTATAGCGTGTTGGAAAGGAGCCCAGGGATCCGCTGCAACTGGAGCAGCCATATGCCACAGAGCTCAGGCTTTTAATCTGAGGAGTGGTGGCTGGGAGGAAGCGGCAAAACCTCTCATCTGAGGAACTGGGAGGATAACAGGGGAAATCCAGGGACTGGCATAGGAAACCAGGACTCTCTGCATCACGTCTTCAGGCTTTTTGCTTCTCTGTTGCTAGTCGTTATTGCTTCTGTTTAACTGGGATAATACAACCTATTGGGCATAAATCAAGCCTGCTGCTAAATGAGACTCTGAAGCCCCCTCCATTGAAGTTTCACATATCACACAACTCTTTTTGGATGAGGGATGAGGGCTCAGATGTCACTTCTCTTGTTGATCTGCCTCTCTGCATCAGATCTGATGGTACTGGCCTGCTAGGATGTGATACAGAGCATTTTATCCCTCCAACTTACACCTTTAGCATCTCCACTTTGGCATTTTGTTGGGAAAAGGGAGGAGGGTGGCCATCCCCAGGAAAGGGAGAGGCAAAACACCAGCTCTGCTCTAGCTTCTCCTCCAGCTGTATCTCATGCTACCATATCCAGGTATATTGCAACAAGTTGGAGCTGTAGAGAAAATTTGAACCAACTTGGCTGTATGGACCAAAAAGCTTACTTCCAAAGGTGATGTTCTGTCCCTTCCAGAGGCCAACTTCAGAGTGGCCCTGACAACCCATCTACTTATTCCTATTTGCAACAGCCATACCATAATGAGTGGCAAATAGCCTTGAAGTGACAGTTTTCAAGCAGTACAAAGACGGTTACTTTATTTTCTTTTGAAGCATTCACCAAATGACAATGGACGAGGAATGGACTTATAAAGAACTGGTCTCTTCATGACAAACGGATGTGCAAGAGAAAAGATTAAGTTAATTGAAAAACATTTACTATGAATAGGTCATTTAGCTCTAGCCTCAAGCAAACCACCTCTTATCAGCTACCCGAAAGATGCTCCGAGTTCAGCTGTACCTCTTGTTCTCTCAGCTGAAGCCGAGCGAGAGAAGCACAAAGGAAGGAAGATTAACCTGAGAAAATACAAAAGGAGGAGAGGTTGGTGAAAATCCCGCAGTTACACTTAGGTCAGGCTGGCGATCCCCAAGGACTCTATCCAGTTAGCCAACGGGAGACGATTTGTTCTTTGTCCAGACTTATGTGCCCTTGTTGTGGAAAGAGAAGTGAGGGATAACTTTGTATTCCCATTCCAAAACACAGATGTAACAATATTCTCTTTAGGGAAATAGGACCGGGATTCTTTTCTGCTTCCTGTTAACCTTTTTTTTCTTGTTGTTTTTGTGGGTTTTTTTCCACCAACAAGCAGACAAGATCAAATCTGGAGCCTCAGTTTTGCTTTTTTCTTTCATACAAACCTCTGATTAGGACTTTCAGATACAGTCAAAGTTAATGCAGAAAACGCAATTAAGATTGACATGTCCGTATTCTTTATAACCTTGGACTCAATTTCTGAGATATGTTTTGTCTGTGCAGAAGGGACAAAAAAAGCTGGACTCCTTGCTGAATCTTGTGCATTTTGAAACTATTTCTCCTCGCAGCACAGAGCATCTTTCTCAGATATTTACAAAGTACCAGTCACCATGGGAACAAAATTAAACATCAGAAAAGCAAAGAAACCCCCTTATTTTCTACTCTTCTATATTCTTCTGAAGAAAAGGAAGGACCAAGTAGAACTCCAGCTCCAAACTTCAGTCTGAGTACATTTCCAGCAAAAAGTACCAATGACAACACCATCTTCCCCCCCCTCCCCTTTCTTTGAAGAGCATAGCATCCCCCTGGTCTACATAGTGTCATTCTGCTGAAAAGCTTGGTAAAACCCTAGTCCTCATTAATAGAATCATAGAATCACAGAACGTGTTAGGTTGGAAGGGACCTTTAAAGGTCATCTAGTTCAACCCCCTGCAGTAAGCAGGGACAGCTTCACTAGATCAAGTCACTCAGAGCCCCATCAAGACTGACCATGAATATCTCCAGGCATGGGCCCTCCAATATGTCTCTGGGCAACCTGTGCCAGTGATCTACCACCCTCATAGTGAAGAACTTTTTCCTAATATCCAACCTAAATCTCCCCTTTTGTAGTTTAAAACCATTACCCCTTGTCCTAGTGCTACATGCCCTCATGAACAGTTCTTCTCCAGCTTTCCTATAAGCATCTTTCAGGTGCTGTAAGGCTGCTATAAGGTTCCCCTGGAGCCTTCTCTTCTCCAAGCCGAACAAGCCCAACTCTCTCAGCCTGTCTTCACAGGAGAGGTGCTCCAACCCTTTGATCATTTTTGTTGCCTCCTCTGGACATGCTCCAGCAGGTCCATGTCCTTCTTGTGTTGAGGGCTCCAAAGCTGGACACAGCACTCCAGGTGAGGTCTCACCAGAGCAGAGGGGCAGAATCACCTCTCTCTCTGTGCTGTCCACACTTCTTTTGATGTAGCTCAGGCTGTGTTTGGCCTTCTGGGTTGCAGATGCACATTGGTGGCTCATGTCCAGCTTCTCATCCCTGAGTACTCCCAAGTCCTTTTCTTCAGGGCTGCTTTCTAGCACATTGTCTCCTAACCTGTATGGGTAACAGGGGTTGTCCCAACCCCGGGGCAGGACCCTTCTCTTGGCTTTGTTGAGTCTCATGAGGTTCACCTGGGCCCACTTTTCCCATTTATCCAGGTGCCTTTGGATGGCATCCTGTCCCTCTGTCACCTTAACCTCACTGTCCAGCTTGGTGTCATCAGCAAACGAGCTGAGGGTGCACTCAATCCCACTGTCATTAATAAAGATATTAAACAGCATTGGTCCCAGCATAGACCCTTGAGGAACTCCACTTGTCACCATCTTCCATCTGGACTTGGAGCCATTGACCACCACACTCTGGATGCAACTATCCAGTCAGTTCCTTATCCACTGAACGGCCCAACCATCAAATCCACATCTCTCCAACTTAGAGAGAAGGATGTTGTGGGGGACTGTAGGAGAGGCCTTGCAGAAATCCAGACAGATGGATCCATAGCTCTTCCCTTGTCTGTTGATGCTGTCACTCCATTGCAGAAAGCCACTGGATGAGTCATTGAGTCATTGCAAAAATTAACACAGATATAAATCTTTTTTCAAGTGAAACACACATTTAACATGCTGTGCAGCATTTTGACATAACTACTTCATGACTGCTGGCCATCCAGACAGAACTATTACTCAGAGGGCCAGACTCGTGACAGTCGGGATTTTGTGGCCCCTCTGAAGTGGGAGTGACAGACTGATGTTGGTTCCTGCTTTGTGGATACGGCCGTGCCCACCTGTCCTGGTCCAGCTCTGCACCCCACAGGGAGCAGTGGCAAAGGCACCTCCAACCCACTCTTACCCAAACACCAGTGCTGACGTGCCTGCTCACTGAATGTGTCCTCAAACTATTCTGATGTTCTGAATAATTCAAACGTACTAAAAATATAAGTAATTTTTAAGAATAATTACAGACTGCTATTATCCTTTGAAAGTGAGTTAAGTATATTCAAATTATAATAAGGAAGGACAAAAATATAGAACTATGAGTCCCTTCTTCGCTTTTACGGCTCTGTTTTTGAGTTATACATTTCCACATGCAGTGGGTTCTGCACCTAATAGCAACTCGTGTTTTTCTCTCCAGTCCTGCTTCCATGAAGAAATGCCATCTGGGTGTCTAAAGGCTAGTAGACATTATTTGATATTATTAACAGGTGATACTTGCTTTTATGGTCAAAACCCGCTCTGACCTCATCAGGAGTGCTGCCTGATGAAGGACTGCCACACAGAATTTAACCCACAGTGTTACTGAAGAGAATCTGGCAAGGTGAGTTGAAGCAGTAACCACCACATCCAGACCTGCAGCTGTGTTAAGTTCTCCCTCCTCCCCCACCCATGTTAGACAGTATTTATCCTCTTTTAAAAAATATCTCTGCTGGCAGATCTTTTTCAGTTACTTGGAAAGAAAAAAGTCCTCGCTTAAAATCACTGCATTGTGATATCACTGCTCCCAGGTACTCAACACCCCATGGCACTGCACGAAACGCCGTGTCCACACAGGCCTAACTTAGCGAGCGTTCCAGCTGAGTGCAGTGTGAGTCATCTTCTGAGCTTCAGCTGGCTGACTTGGGAGGAATTTGCAGGTGTGTGTTTGTTTGGATTACAAGGAGACTATTTCAAGTGGAGACAGAATGTTTCATTCCTGCTCCTCGCTCCCATATGCACATTATATTTGTCACTCCTGTCAACAAACATTTGTAAACTAAAAATAATGTGTTAAATATACGTACCACATTACAGTGCTTAGGAAGACATTGAGCCATCTCCGCTTGCAACTTGAATTTTGTCTCTTGGCTGTCTCCCTCCTTTGGTAGACAGCACTTGCTGAGCCAGTTGGAAAGAAAGACCCATCCATCTACCCTCACCCCTTCTCAGTTTACTCTCTATTACGTTCATAGTCAACATTCAGAGAAGAGCAACATCTTCTGAAAGTCCAAATATTTTGTAGACAGCCTTAGGAAACCTGGTGTGAATCATCTTTCAGCGCGAGTTTGTGAGGCCTCATTTTCCACCAGTGGAAGTTGCGCAAGCGAATGACAGCCGAACCGGGAACTCCTTGGGTTAAGCAGACTCAGTCTCCATTTCCAGCACAGGCTTTCTGTTTGCTCCCTGTCACTTTTGCTGAAAGGCTCAGGCTCTCCTAGCATAATTATCTCATTAGGTATATAGGGCACAAGTTGTAAACTGCATTCTGTCATCTCAAGAATAAATTAAACCCAAACAGCTACTGAGCAGCAAGTGAGAAGAGAGTCTGGCACATGTATTTTGCATGACTCTTTGAACAAGCAATGTCTCTATGTAATCATTACTGTTCAGGTAGGAAGGGCAGGGTCAAATTCTTTGCATTGCTTGATCTCTTCCAAAGACCACACAAAATGGAGTGCATTCATTACCCAGCATCACCTCGTGTCGTATCCAAATATTTTTATGAAAATCAGGTCTGATTATTCACAAGGTCTCCCAGTGATCTTTCACAGATGCACATGAGACAGGCAAAAAGAGAGGTGCAACGGGAAAAGAAGGCAAAGACTCTACAGAAAATAGGTTAAAAGGAGGAAGAAGATAACTATATGAACGTTAACTGAGAATTAAAAATGGGGTAAATATGTAAAAACTCAAGCCAAAAAAGAAAAAGAAGTGAGCGAGCATAAAATGCAAAGATTATAAATGAATTAGTATCAGATCATCGTTATTATGGACAGCTGTCTTCTCTTCAGCAGAGGCGCCAAGAATCTTTACTTCTGAAACTGTCTGACCTCAATGTAATTGCACTTTAAGCATCCAACAAGGTGTCAGAAGTGGAAATAGAATACACAATTATTTCCATTTTTCTTAATTAAACCAAAACGACATTCCATTTATATTCTATTTTCTTTCTCATTAACACTTAAAGAAGAAGATAGCCAAAATGATTGGACCTTTTTGTCCCTGATTGCATCTTCCCCTCTCAAAGAAGATAATATGTCCTCAGGTGGTTTAAGTGTTTGATTCAGTCGGGAGCCCAGATGTAGGGACACGCAAGATCCTCATTAGCAGAACAGAATGAGAATTAAGGAATTTAGTGATGATTTGCCTGAAATGGACAATCCTAGCAAATGCTTCACAGGCTTTAACAGGAGTGCTGCATCTTTAATAAGAGAGAAGCAGTGGAAATTTCTGGAGTTGTACACTGATACGGCGTTTGGATCCACGGCACTGGTTCCAACTATCCTGTTTTCTTAGTGGTTCTAATAAGCCATTAGGACCTTGTCCCACATTCCTTCTTGTCAAAAACTGTCACTGAGCTCCGATGGAGTTCGATCACTCACTAGGACATCATGAGAGATGCACGGGGATGCTCAACTCTTCTCGCATGGTCCCTAAGATAGCAGTACTCCGATTCTGTGCATGTCACACTAGCTCAATAGCAGTGGCAACACATGGCCATTAAAACAGACAGGAGATACTGCCACCTGCTTATTCTCTCAAGGCAAAGTATCTTTTTTTGTTTCATATTGACTTTACTTGCTTTCTTAACCCTTTTTTTGGTAGGAGATGTCAAGTTGAGATAGCATCAATGGGTTCTTGAATGTAGCTGCTATTGAAGACAGTGCCCCAATTTTTTTTTTGTTTTGAGGCTTATAAAACCAAAGCCAATTTTTAAGACCTCCCAAAAATCATACTTAGATTCAAATATATTTTCCCAATCCTGTAATTGGTTATGCAATGATGAACCAAAAGGCTAGGATGAAGCCTCCCCCTCCTTTGAAAGGTGTGCACATTACAGAGCCATGGTCAGAACACTTTGGCTCTCAGAATTGCTGCCAACAAGAGCAACAGGCAGGCTTATGGGACATTTTTCATGAGAGCCTGTGACTCAAAAGCCAGGCTCCTGTGGTTGAATCTCCTGACTATGGATCTATTATGGTTAATGATAACAGGGTTTTTTCCCTTTCACTAACATCCTTCCACCTTTCTGAGATATTTCTGATCCAGGATGCCATGTGGGAGGAGTCAAAGGAGAAGGCTCAGGACATCTTTTTGAAAAAACCAGCCACCAGAAAAGCACTTGCAGAAGATCATTTCTTACAGCTGAAGAGACATCCTTTAGAAGTAATGATTTGCAATGCAGGCTGTTCACATAGTTATGCAGAAAATTTTACAAGTGAAAGGAATGAAACTCAGCTACTGTGGGATTAACGGAAAAGACCAATACGATACTAACTCTGCCTGCAAGAGGTAGCAGACACTTAACATGCTGAAAAGCATTTCCACATTATTTTAAAGGAGCAGCAAAAATACTGAAAAAAATAAGCAGAGGGGATTGAAGATTAGCTTTGGCATGTAATATTCATAGCCAGAGAAAATAGCTATTATTATTTATGTAGGAAAGATATACAAGATTCTTGTAGACATCCAGCAATGTTGTTTAATGAGAAGTAATTTCAATATTGCTCCAATCACAGACATATTAATCTCAAGTATTTCTAATACTCAGCTGACAAATAATGAACAAACAACAGAATAATCTAACTCTCTCACACACACAGAGCTGTATTTAGAGCTGTCCCTGGAGATGGGCTGAGCAGTTTGGGGCCACCCTGTACCACCCTGAGCTAGGCACTCAAGGCTGCTGATCACCAGGGAAGGAGGTCAGTGCTGGAGAGGCAAGGTTCAGCCAAAGAGTCTGATTCAATAGGAAGCATCCGAAAGATGTCTAGAATATACATACTTGGGTCATTGTGTTTTCACACATATGCTTTTTTTTTTTTCCTTCTTCTTAAAGAATTTGGAGTTGTAAATTAATTCTTGGATAAAGAGATCTGAAAATACTCTGTGCTGGAGCAGTCTGCTCCTGAAGGTCTGCACCCCAAGGAAGGGAAGCATGCCAGAGCATTTCATGAAGAACTGCAGCCCGTGGAAAGGACTCACATTGCAGTAGTCCATGGAGGACTGTCTCCAGTGGGAAGGACCCCATGCTGAAGCCAGGGGGAAGGAGGAAGGAGCAGCAGAGACAATGTGTGATAAATGGACCACAACTCCCATTCCCCATCCCCCTGTGTTGCTGAGGGGAGGAAGGAGAGAATTTGGGAGTGAAGTTGAGCCCCGGAAGAAGGGAGGGATGGGGAGAAGTGTTTTAAGATTTGGTTTTATTTCTCACTATCCTACTCTGATTTGATTGGTAATAAATAAAATTAATTTTTCCCCAAGTTGAGTCTGTTTTGCCCATGAGTGACCTCAACTCACAAGCCTTTTGATATATTTTCTCTCCTTGGCACAGCTGANTGACCTCAACTCACAAGCCTTTTGATATATTTTCTCTCTTGGCACAGCTGAGGTACAGCGATACAGGAGTGATACAGCGCCTTTGGTGGGCACCTGGCCTCCAGCCAGGGTCAACCCACCACAGGGGTTTTATTAAATGAATTCTTTAATGCAGTGTAAGCCAGCAATGAAAATTACTGAACACCTAAAATGAGGACTTGAGAAGGCTTGGTTTATTGATAGAAGACTCTTCTTGCCAAACCCACACCCGCCTGTCAGCGAGCTGCTGAGAGTGAAGCTTTCTGAAAACCAAGTCACTTCGTTGGGTGCTTGAAATAAAGCCTACCTTTGAAATCTTCTTTAGGCACCCAATATCATGCTAGATGAGAACATGGCTGGACATCCTTCCTGAGTAAGGACTCACTGCCAACATGCAGGAAACATGAGAAGGTTCTGGGCCATTTTTACTTGGTTGGTATCTATATCACAAAAACCACAATCAAAACTGATCCTTCAATTTGCTCAGAGCTACGTGAGTATGAATTAAAATGACTACTCCATCTGAAACTGTATGCTACTAGAAAAAGTTATATACCCCAAAATAGAAAAGAAAAAAATAAATAAATCCGTGTGAGAATGACTAATGAATAGATTTTATAAAACCTCTAGGGAAATTAGAATAGAAAATACATGGCATTTTATCATAAAAATCCTAGATGATGGCATTTTATGCCAAACAAAACCAACATTTATGCTAGAGCCTGAAAAAATTAGGACTGAGTAGCAATCAGTGCCCAATTTCCTTTTGTAATAGTGCTAGAAAATTAAATTAAAACCCGACTATGAACAACAGCCTGAAACAACCTTGTAGCAGCTGCAGGGCTAGGAAAGTTTGGTAAAATTACTGAGATTTTGACTGTAAATAAAATAAAGGTGCAATGTTATGGTTAAATCAGAATATCTTTGGGAAAATCACTATGGTAAAGAAGCATTCAAGTAGAGTATAAGGGCTTCCTCATGAAAATGCAGCCTACGACAGCAGTGTGGATTATACTCTTTACAAACCAACAGGTGAATCAACTAAGGGTGCAAATTGCATACAATCATGTAATTCTTGTATTTCCCAACACTAGTTGGAAACTGTTAGCAGCAAAGGTCTGAACAGGGCGGCGTAAGAATTTACTTACTAAATGGTCAATGAATAAACAAGAAGCAGGCTCTGTTTCTCCTCTCTTAGTGGAACATGGAGAAAGAACAGGCTGGACACCTTCTAAATTATGCAGATGGCTTGTGTATCCTGGAAGACTACTGGTATTTTAAAGCAGAAAGTTTTTCTTGGTGAATGCGAGTCAATCTTTGCTATGCTACAAGAATAAATCAAGAACAGCCAAGGAAGATGATAGTGCACCATAAGGGGATCTTGTAGTGGCACTTGCCACACTAGGCACCGTCATTCTGTATTTTTGGATACATTCCGGTTGTTCTTTGTCCCCAAACCTGTAATTATCAATGCTCTTAGCATGAACCCCACAGTCATATGCCAGATGGGTGCTGTGAGATGGGTACGAGTCAGGCTAGTTGCATGCCAAGCAGCTTCACAGCTTTAATTACTACTGTAGGCAATATCCATGCAGATACGTGCTGGTATGCTTAGTGAGAGAAACAATATTAGAAAGGTTAACAAAACTGGTCACAATGCTCATGGCATTATTATTGAAGTGGACAATTGAGAGGACAGATGTCCCAGTCCTACTTATCTTAGAAATTGCTAATATGTGTTGGCAGTATTTCAGGACCAACCAGCTGGACAAAATTCAGTATCTTTGTATCTCCTGTAATATTTTATGCTCATAAATATTTATTTCAGTAAATGAATGCTTGGGGTTTACAAACACCTATTCCACAGAAGAGGTCTTCTGCCCACAGTAGGTGGAGGTGAACTTCTGCTTCCCTACGAGTCCATGCAGATTTTTTGCTGCAGAATTCAGATTCCCTGAATCTTACATCCCTTTTATCAGCAGGACTTCATATGCTCTGCCAACCACACATCGATGTAAATCCATAAGCCTGAAGGGGGAGATTGTCAGAGAAGTCTGTGAAAGCAACTTTGCAATACTTGCCTGGTTCTGTGTCTTATTAGCTTCTGCAGGAAATGGGCCAATCCAGCTCATAGTTACTGCAGTATTAAACGAAATAATGGGCTTAATAACATAGCGAAATATATTCAGAGCCCTATGGTGCAAAATATATTAGATTATTTCAAAGACAGGACAATCTGAGTCTCTGGAGAAAAGCAAATGTAATTAAAATTATTTCTACTCCAAAAATTCACTTCTCATTACAAATGTTGCCATGGAGTATTCCCAATACAATTTTTATTCAGATTTAGAGAAAGAGATATTAGCCTTTGTGAAAACTGTGTTATCTTGAATAAGATAGTGTATGCATTGCCTTGAGTGAAAGAAGAATGGAAATTAGACGCCAGATTGTGTCAGGTGACTTTCAGTCCTCACATTTATATCGTCTAGGTAGGAAAACGTAGTATTTACTGAGGCAGAGCTAGAAGACTTAATCACATGTGACTTAAGAGTGCAATTATATGGTATTAAATGCAGTTATTAAACATTTGTGGAAAACACTGTTTTTAGGATACAAAGAAATGCAGATATAAAAAGTGATGAAGACTAAATAAACTCCTCAGGTTACTTACCTAACTGAGAAGACTTTATTAAGTGGAATCAGGGCCATCAGCAGCAGGTCATCATACCTGACTTATCTTCAATTCATTTACATTTTATTTTCTTAATTTGAATGGTTCAGAGAAAATGAGAATGAATTAAATAGATTCACAGGGACTGTGAATACAAAATGTATGTTTTTCACCAAGTTATAAGAAAGGAGAGAGTTTGCTGAGGAGGAAATGTGATTATACCTCTTACTCGGACAGGATATTTAGACAGCAGTAGGTAGAAGCACCACTTGAAAATAAAGCTTTACAAGGACTTAGTTTTGCTCCTTGATGTATAGCACATAGAGAGTTCTTGCTCTGGGTGGCAGGAACAAGATCATGATTTCTCTAAAAAGTGACTAGAAAAGGGAATGTTGAAACAGCAGGGGAAATCTACAAGGCAATAATTCCAAAACAGTTGATACAACTATAATTGAAATAGTTAAAAATACTTTGACTGTGGTAACTCTGAACAGGCTTGAGATAGACAGATGGCTGTCCTTAAAAAACAAAACAAAAAAGACAACTCTGTCATTTCTAGATAAGGCCAACAGGCTCAGATTTTTGATGCATAGCTGAAAAAATGAACTATATCTAACCATACTAAAAATACCCTATATCGATGCAAAGTGATGTCATACAGCTCTCTGATGGCAAATCACTGAGGGACTGGCAACAACCCAGTAGTAAATGTAAATATAGACATTGCAACAAGAATTGCCAGAGGTCAAACAGGGCATTTGTATTTTCCTGATCCCCAGCCAATCTTGTCCAGTCAACCACACCTGCTCTCCAGTTCTATAGTCCTGCCTCTACATTTCCTGACCTTTGTCACCTCTCTGCTAAGCAATGAGTAGGCAATGTCTGTGCCCTCCCTTATAATAGTTCAAGGAGACTCACAGAAATGCTTCCCCCTTTTCCACCTCTCCCTCCAAGCAGCAAGATGAAAAGATGCTCCATAATCGCGACTGGAAAATGCCTCCCACAGATACTGCATCCCTGTAAGTGCTTTGCAGTTCTATATTCCTGGTATTTCCGTCCTCTCCTCCTTTCTGGAGGAAGAGTGTGAATGTGAAAGAAGAGCAAGTGAGAGCCCTTCACTGTGATTAGGATAAGCTGCCTTCACTAATAAGAAACATCCTCCAGATCGAGGACCTTGAGACGGCACAGTTGGAGTTGCCCTGCTGTGGAGGGTACAGATTGGGCACCCCTGGGCAGGGAGGGAAGTACAGACCTCTCCTCCTGGCTGCACTTCCTCTGTATGCTTGGTGTTGGACTCCTTCTGGGATGCAATTGCTGTAGCCACAGTATATCAGAACTTTAATGCATCTAGAATAAGCACTGTCTAACCTGGATTTACTTTCTGCTGAGGTATCCAATGATTTAGCAAAAAGAACATCAGTGTAAATCTCAAATCCATCTGCACCGTGTCACCAAAGTCTGAGAAAACCTTGAATTCCCAAACATTTGAAAACCAGATGCTTACAATAGATGACATTAATTGTTCAACAGAGAAAAAGAACCATTCTGGCTCTGCACTAATCTGGAATGCTGGAAAGAGGCTCCAAGCCCTTTTGCTCCTGAAATATGTGATACTGCATGGCTGCTGTTAGAGAACCTGCTGCTCTCTGCACTGCTGCTTTATGGCAAGTGGTGGTCATGTGTTTGCAATCATGGCAGTGTTGCTGAGAGACCTGCATGTAGAAGAACACTGAAACCTTGCTGCAGAGAGCTCACGCTGCTCAAACAAGATCTGGCATTAAAGATGGGTAGGGTCATTGCCTTTCAGACTGAGATGGCAACAGCAGGAGTAAGTGAGCAGGTGATGCACAGCTCACACTGTTCAAACTGTAGGAGCAGTACAAATGTGGCTTAAAGTATGGCCATGACAAAATGACAGTACTGCAAACACAACCCCCCAGCTCTGAGAAAGGCAGAGGAGCAGTGGGAAGCAGGGTGCTGCTGGCATCCCATAAAACTCTTGTTATATGACTTCAGGTTCTTTGTGAGGAAAGTTTGATAGAAACACTGCAAAAACCCAGTGGTGACATGCTTGGGTGACACACGCCAGTTACTGTTTGGTTTTTGGGCAGAAGCAACCTCAAACACAATGAAGACACAACACCGCTGACTGTCAGTGTTTCTACTGTGTCACCAGGGAGACAAGAAGTCTATTCAATTAATGTTGGATGCGGATTATTTACCTTCTGTAATGTACAACTGCTTACTTGCAATGTTTTAAGAGTTGCCCAGCTTATGTGTCATTTGTAACCTGAGGATGAAAATCCTGGGAGCGGCTGTTTGCATGTAGATGTGACTATGGCTATGATCTGTGTACCTGATGAATTCTCTTCCAGAAAAGGTCTAGTACTTCCACAATAAATATGCAAATATGCACTGGGAACTGGCCTTCATTACCATCAGATGTTAAGGCAGTGCAGAGTCCAGGCATTTATTATGAGAACCACTGATGAAGGAAATTCTGCCCAAGGATTTGTTCACAGTTAAAATTCAGCTTAATCTGATCCCACATAACAGAAGTTACTTCAACTGTCATGTACAGCAAGAGATGATCAATCACAGAAACTTGTGTGATGTTTTAGGTGGAATTTAATCTTGTGAACGACATAATATAAACTGCAATGATAACAAAGTCAACGACAAAGTCAAAGACAGCACGCTCATAGAGCACCAGGTGAAGCCTTTGTGACCAACAGGGTTCAATTCTGTAGAGTTAGCAGGGCTGGGAGGGGTATCTGTGAAACTCTACGGCACAAAAATATTCTCAAGATTGAGTAACACCAAGATATATTGCCTGGGCATAACAGACCTGCCCCAGCACTTATTGCGGGGCAGGGGGGTGTAAACTTTTAAATTTCAAGTATGCCTATACAAGTTGGCATCAGTACAGAGTCACAGAACCCTGTGGGCTAGAAGAAACCTCAGAGGGTTTCTACTCCCAACCTCCTGCTCAAAACAGGGTCAACACTGAATTCAGACTGGGTTGTTCAGGGCCCTGTCTTGAAAACCTCCAAGGATGGAGCTTTGCAACTCTACAGGGCAGTACTACAGTCTTGCTGTGCAGGAGAAAGGCTGGTCAGACTGGATCAGTCACTGCTTACCTTGCCTGGCTTTTTTTTTCTCCCGGTCTAGCTGCGATGGCAATTGTTCTTCTGACCAGCTGGCTACACCTGATTTGCTTTACTTTTGCTTACTCGGTGTGGTGCAGCAATAGTTTTATACAGACAACTGTAACAAGCAGTTATTCTCCATAGAACAGAGTATTTATGTTTCCAACATAAAGATGTAGTGCAAAGAAATACGGGCCTGGTATGACAGCAGAGGACTTGAGAAGTGGGGATACAGGATGCTGGGGGTACAGATGGTAAGACATGGGATGCAGGCCGGAACTGGAGACCCCAAGCTGTAACAGCTCACACACTGTCACTTAAAGAAAGGCTGACCAGGAGCTGGATAAACCAGATTGTGGGGGGTAACAGATAAAAAAAGAGTATCTAACATATGTAAAACCCACCATATCGTAAACTTGGATGTAACATGGACTTTCAGGCCAATGAAGAAAGAGAAAGATATAAAAGTGTGTTAGAAAACATAGAGACGACACCCTAGGAGATCCTAGAGTGAAGAAGGAAAATCCATCAATATCATTCGCTCAGCAAAGAACTCCAGAGGCTCAACCATAACATCCCCACAAGCATCAGACTGAATCCCGGGATTTGAGAATCCAGAGGGACAGTGGAACAGTAAGCATAACGCCAGGAAAAGGGCTAGGAACTAGGAAATGTATCTATAAAAATTTTAACATTATAATTATTATTATATTATCATTATAATCATCATTATAATTTTTAAATAAAATATTCAAAATTTATATATTTATATTTTTTTATTTATTCTGCAATACTTAAATCTGGGACAACAGTGATTCTTGGATGACTCTATTAAGATTACAATTGTAAATAAAATACATTATTGACTTCTAACATAAGGTATGTTTCCTCCTTGCCCATAGACAAGATTTTGAATGTGACTAATTGCACAGCCTTTTTGGGCAATTGTTTGAATGCATCTCAGAAATGGTGTCTGTGTTTCTCAGTAACTATTCCATAATCCAGTATTGCTTGGTTTATTTTTTTTAAATCTTATTTTATTTTAATTACTTCACATTTACTTTCCTTTGAAAAGAATAAAGAAGCCCAGGCAGTAGAGACACAGATCATCTTATACTGCATCAATTCAGCAGGACACAAACTGAACTTTGCCAGATGACTCTTTAGAAGAAGTTATCTTTTCGTAGGAATATAATTTTTCCAGCAGAACCAGAACCTAATCTTGACATTACAAAGAAATAGCTTGCAGGTATCTAAGTTTAGAACTGCCAGAAAAATGACAGGCATACTGTTTATTTCACAGTATTATTTCTTGCATGTTGTTAAAGAACTTTATCCTTATCTCTGTTTGAGGTGTAGGATCAGCACCACTTCAGAGAATCTCAAGCCTGCCCTGGGCAGACCTTGCAGAAACCCACAGAAACACTGAAATCCCGGATCATAAGTAGCACAACACCTACCTTATTTCATCTTGTGCTACTGCAACTCTTATTCCTGATGCCTCAGACTGTGAAGTCAGAGCTCTGCTTACTTGAGCCCTTTGGGATAATAGTAAGGCCTCTATATTTGAGGCAAGAACACTTAATAAAACCAAGAGAGAGTATATTGCTGTTGAAAGACTCTTGTACATAAAAATAAACTCCCCTTCAAGCCACAGATGCGAACAGCATACAGATTATTTTGTTCAATGAGCAAAAGAAGGATTCAAATGAGAGGAGATATAAAATGCTAAATGGTCAGTGAGATCACTTGAATTTACAGGCATAAATTCAGATCTTTGCTGCTATTAAAAGCTGATCAGAAACTGAACACAGGACAGATGTTTCACCAGTCTATATCTTTACTAGGTGCCTGCACAATGACCAGTAATTGTTGGGAGTACTGGAATGGTTTGCATTTATTAGAAAGAGATTCCTCATCAGATCTGATTCAACAAAAGTTAAGTGACTTTCTGGCAGCAACAAGATGGCCTAACAATCCTAACTATGTTCATTTGAGATTGCAAAGGAATTTTACCCAAATGCAGTTGTACAGAGTAAGTGAAGAACTACCCGGTTATTCCATTAAAATGATAAGTAAAACACATACAATTGGCTCATGTTGAAGTTCAACTCAGAAAAAAAACCCCTGACAGTGGAGTATGTATTGGATGCTCTAGTTTGAATTAATCTGAAATGATTAATTACTTACAGAATTCCTAAGAAGTGACCAATATGCTGCCCTTCCAGCCTGACGTACGTGGTTCAGCACAGCACGGTTGACATGACGGGCCCATGAACTGATGTATCATTAAACTGCTCCTCTGCTTTCCTCCTGGTAGGAAATGCCCAGAAATAACACTAACACCGCAAGTTGCTCCTGCTACTACAGCTCTCTTGTCTTTCTATGGTTTTCAGCCAGGAAGAAAATCTCAGAGAATCAGTATCTGATCAAGCATCACAATTCACCATCTCAGGATTTGAACTTCTTCTGAAGGGGGAAAAGCACGGTGCAGGGGCATCACTGGAAGCTTACCTTCAGGCACACAAGAGAACCTGAAAACGTCCGTAGGATTTTGAACGAAACTGTTAACTCAAGGAAAGCAGGAAAATCTTCACTGGAGACTTTCTATAAACCCTTTTATGGTTTACAGTAAGAGGCATGTTAAGACATGGCTTGCCAAACACTTTTGAAAGACCTATTCAGCCCTCAGTAAGAGAAAGATCCCATGCTTCCGACACGGGGTGAACTCCCCACGAGGCAGAAGGCCGCCACAAAGTAGTATTGATAGCCCCTTTGGAGGCCTTATTAGAGGCACGTCCTTGTGCAGGCTCTCAACAAAGAGGTAGATTAAATTTTGTGGAAGATCCCATGCATTTCCTCATTCCTGAGATATAGAGTACTTTTCTCACACCGTATTACCGTGTGCTGCTTGGCCTTTCTGATACGGTGACATGAGAAAAGAAAAGGCACCAATGTAAAACAGGTGCAGCTGTGAGCATCATCCATGTGGCGGTAGGAAGCTCACGTCCACACTCTGCAGCTAATAAGTATTTAGCTCTAAAGCCTTTTTAGGGTAGCTCTGGGATAGGCAGAGGTGAAATACAGAATAAAGGACTGAAAACTTACGCTAAGAAGAACTCACTCAGAGTACGAACAGCAGCAGCAATGGATAAGTGGTTTAGAGCACAAAGGAAAAATGAAGCAGCCTTATGAGAGAAACTGAAGGAGGCAGATGGCAATTAGGTGTCAGCAAGTTCTCATTAAAAGTGGATGGTTTCCAGACTCAATTAAAAGAAAAGTCTTCGAAAAGATCTTTTGGAGCAGTAGAGGGGAAAAAAGGAGAAGCATTAAAGCCCTTACAGTGCTGTTGTGTATTACAAACCCTTTTCATTGCTCTTTGGGAAAAGGGTGAAAAAGTCACATTTGGAATCTGTGGTTCTGTCGCATAATAACTCAGATTTCTGCTGCTATGAGCTTGCAAAACAGATGTGTTTAAACCAGTAGAAAAAAAAGGAAGAATAAATTGCAAAAATAAAAGCATAACTAAGAGATTGTGCTTTGTTTTCTTCCTGTGTGTTAAAGATAATGATCTCATTACAACTTCTACTCTTAAAAGTAACCTACAGTAGAGATGTTAGAAAGCACAGATTTCTTACTTGTGAGACACAAAGTAAAAGACTACTTCTGCCTGTTACCTTGGAGAAATACTGCTGTGTGAGCCATCGGGCTCAGAGCATGGCTGCTTACTGCCCTCAGAAGTCATGCCAGTCACACCAGCTCAGGCTACAGTTCCTTGAGTCACGTGGGTTGAACCAACATCAACCCCATGGCTGATGGCACTTCCTGGTCTGGCCACCTGCACTCAGGACGTCTTCACCGGGGCTGAGCATGGGTCAGAACTGTGCCTGGGAGCACCTTCACCTCCAGCAGGTCTTGCCAGCCCCTGACCTCACAGAATGCATCTCGCTGCCCCACTGTTGGGGATAAGTATGACTTCCAGCTCCTCTGCAATGCACACTGGTTGGAGTGCGGATTGACAAGGCTGAAGGCTACCAGCACCTTCCACTGGGAGCTGAGGGCTGAGCTGTTTTCTGGTCTCTGAGTTCCAGCAGACATTTCTGTGCAGCTGGGACAACAAAGGGAAAGTACACAACTGCTGAGGGCAGCCTCCCAAGGGACCCTGTCTTGTCAGGCTTCTAAACAGGCCAAAGTCTGCCCTCCAGAAGACACAGAATCACCAAGCAGTAAGGGTTGGAAGAGACCTCTGGAGATCATCTAGTCCAACCCCCCTGCTAAAGCAGGATTACCTAGAGCTGGTTGCACAGGGTCACGTCCAGGTGGGTTTTGAGTATCTCTAGAGGAGACTCCACAACCTCTCTGGGCAGCCTGTCTCAGGGCTCTGTCACCCTCAGAGTACAGAAGTTTTTCCTCATGTTCAGATGGAACTTCCTGTGTCCCAGTTTGTGCCCATTGCCCCTTGTCCTGTCACTGGGCACCACTGGAAACAGTCTGGCCCCATCTTCCTGACACTCACTCTTCAGATGTTTACAAGTATTAATGAGCAACTGGGTGGGCAACTGGCTGAAGGGTTGGGCCCCTGGTGATAGTGAATGGGGTAACATCGGATGGTGGCTTGTAACTACTGGGGTTCCTCAGGGTTCCATTTTAGGTCCGGTTCTTTTTAACATTTTCATAAATGACCTGGACTCAGGACTAGATGTAAATTAGTAATTAAGTAATTAAGTAATTAGTAATTAGTAATTAAGTAAATTTGCAGATGACACCAAATTGTGAGGAGCTGTTGACTCTGTTGAGGGTGGAGAAGCCTTACAGAGAGACCTGGACAGATTAGAGAGCTGGACAACAGCATGAAGTTTAACAAGGGCAAGTAATGGATTCTGCACCTGGGAAGGGGCTACCCTGGCTGCACATCCAGACTGGAGATGCTGGAGGCCAGCCATGCCAAGAGGGACTTGGGGGTCTTGGTCAACAGCAAGTTAAGCATGAGCCAGCAGTGTGCCAAGACAGCCAGGAGGGACAACCATATCCTGGGGTGCATCAAGCTGGTCCAGGGAGGTGATTGTCCCACTCTACACTGCACTAGTGTGGCCTCACCTGGAGCACAGTGTGCAGTTTCGGACACCACAGTACAAGAGGGACACAAAACTATTGGAGAGCATCCAGAGGAAGGCAATGAGGATGGTGAAGGGTCTGGAGGGGACGCCTTACAAGGAGAGGCTGAAGTCCCTCACTTTGACCAGCCTAGAGAAGAGGAGACTGAGGGGAGACCTCTTTGCAGTCTGTGGCTTCCTGTCAAGGGGGAACAAAGCGGCAGGCACCGATCTCCTCTCTTTGGTGACCAGTGATAGAACCCAAAGGAATGGTATGAAGCTGTGACGGGGAGGCTTAGGTTGGATATTAAGAGGTTCTTTACTGGGGGGGGTGATCGGGCACTGGAACAGGCTCCTCAGGAAGCACTGAGCTTGACTGAGTTCAAAAAGTGTCTGGAGGATGCACTCAGTCCCATGCTCTGACTTGGCTGCCCCTGTGTTGGACTTGATCCTTATGGCTCCCTTCCAACTCATGATATTCTATGATTCTCTGAGATCCCCTTAGGGCCATGGTTTAGTGGTGGACTTGGCAGTGCTAGGTTAATAGTTGGACTTGATGATCTTGGTGGTCTTGATGGTCTTTCCCAATCAAAACAATTCTTCAAAAAATAATTGATGCTGTAATATCCACACACCAGAGTCACAAACACCACTTGTATTTTTGGGCTTATGGCACGTTTCAGAGCTTCTCCATCTCAATGTGTCAGAGTAGGGCACTCAGGGATGTCTTCATACAGTTTGGTACAGCTGCACAAGGACACAAGTAATGTAGTCAGTCTGCAATGCTATCTGGCATTGCTGTCTTCTGTAATTTCCTCCTTCTTCCCTCTTCTCTTCTTTTCCCCAGGGCTTCTCAGCATCTCAGGCAAAGTCAGCTGCAAAGATGAGCACAAAATAACTTACAATTTATTTTGTACTTATCTTTGGGGTGGCAAAATCCAACTTTGCAATGAAATGTGTATTTGTGGTTGCTGTAAAATGCTGGGTTAAGGAAGCAAAATGTCATGGGACTCTGGGAGGTTTTATGGTCATATGGATGGAGATGAAAGAATTTCATGTTCTTCTCTCACTAACATTCCTCCAACTATCAGTTCTACACTGAAGAAACCTTCTTCCCTGTGCCCACAATAGAACATGCTCACCTCCACATAGCCATGGGAACAGAGACACAGCAGTCTTCTTTGGCCACTGAGAAGCATGAAGAGGAGCCAGGGAGCTGGAGTGACAGTTCAGAAGAGCCTTGGTGAGCCCGGATTATTGATTCTGCTGTTGGGTGACAGTGGGAAAGGCGCACTGCCTTCCCCAGAAGCCATCGCCTCTCGCATGCCCAAAACTAGTCTTTCTCCTGCCAGGAGAGGCAAGTAAGTGTCACAGGGCATTGTATGGGTTATTTAACTACCCCCAGCAGCCTGCTACCCACCCTTGGCCCTGTCAGCAAGGTCCACATGTAGTCACTTCAGCAAGTAGGAACAGAGATTGCTGTTCTGCTGAGTTGTGGGTCGACTGAACCATTGTAGATATTGCAGCTGGATCCTCCACTTGCTTCTGTCCCAACCTGATCTCACATAACTCCATTCACTTTCTTGGAATGATGCATTGTGGATGTGAGAAAATAGGAACTGATGATGTGGCACTCCCAAAGCTTGTCTTCATTTGCAATCATTAGTTTAACTTAATACACTTGAATTACTTCATTTGTGCTCAGCTTACTTTTAGAGAGCGTTGGCATTCGGGGAAACACCACTCTAGCTACTGGAGTGATTTGATTAGCAGTGCTGAGTGATTAGATTAGCTGAGTGGTCGGACAGAACCGTTAATTACTTGTTGACGTTCCAGCTGATGTATCCCCACTGCACCAGCAGCTTGAGCTATGTATTTGCGTAGAAAAACCCTGTGCATGCTTATATCCTGTTGTTTATTTGTCATTTACAGTCTCACCTCCTGTCAGTGCTTCTAGTCCTTCATCTTGCGTAGGAGGGATCTGTACTAGGCTGTACGCTCTGTGGTTACCCTGGACTGGAGATCATTGTATGGTAGTGAAAATGTCAGTGAGAGAAACTATTGGTTCTTTGTCCTAACTCCAGCAGAGATGTATGCCAGATTCTCTGGGTAATGCTCTTTCTGGAGTGGTGTTTCTTGGCATACAACAGTGCCTCATTGCAGAAATACTGTAGTTGTGTGATGCTGTTGCAAATAGCAGTAGCTTTCACTGTCTCTTAAGCTCTCCTGAGTTCCAATTACGGCAAGAAAAGCTTCCTAGGAAACAACCCTAGTTTTAGGCTGAGCCTCCAGAGAACTATGTGCCCACTTGCTATTTGTGACCATTTCTGATCAAGGACAAATGAAAACAAACCAAGTAGGCAGTGAGAGTAGGATTTCTCTCTGTAAACCTAGTCCCCTGTGAGTTACGTTTTTAAGCTTCTCGGTCATCTGGGCTACTGCTGCTGTCAGGAGAGAGGATGACAAGCAGCTTCCATGAATGCAGCTTTTCCTCCCCTTGGTGACTTCTAGGAAATGTAGTCTTATTGAGTGGTCGATGCTTCGATAGATAAAAGTTCAGTGAGATGAATCCTACCCTTCCTGTTCCCTGCCAAGAGGAAGCAGACCTATGCTGCTACTCCTCTGCCAAGAAAGAGCAGACGTTATGTTTGCCCATATGGAGCAGCGCTCTGAATTCCTGTGCTTGGAGTACATGTGGAATTCCCTTTCTATTAAAAAGCAAAACAAACCAGCCTGATCAGAAATAAGTGGAAGGCTTTTAGGGGTGTGGAATAGCTGCTGTTTCCTGGATGCCGGGGATGATTTAATGTGCTGATGGATCCCTGGTCCCTCTGGATAGTAAAAGCATGCAAAATCCAAAGGGAAAACATGCTGTATGAAGGACCTCAAAATATAACACTAATGAGGAAAAATAGCATAAGAAAGGAGAGAGGGCTGTGATGCTTTGCATTCCTGATAACAGTTGATGTTTGTGTAGTGAAAATGTCAAATCCTTCAATACTGGACCTACACTTCCTCTGCACTGGGAATTTCACTATATGAGGTGTGAGGCAATGAAAAATCAGGGTCATAATATCCCACTGAGTTTCTGAGTCATCTTATTGCACTGAAATAAAAGCACTTTAGAAAATACAAGCCATCTGTGATGTTAAATGCAATTATCTGATTTGCCTTAATAAATGTTCACAAATCACCGCCAACCGCTTGAAGTTTTCAACACTGCTCTGAGTCATTCATAAGCAGGTAAAGGTCATCGTGCTAAGGCACTATCAACTCTGATCATTACCAAGTTATTATTATCTGCAATAACACAACCGCTTCCATCCAACTCCAGCACATAAAAGAATTCTAAAGAAGGAGACGTATTTTTTTTTAGCTCTGACCTTCAAAGGATCACACTAGGTATGTTATTACATTGAAGTCTACATGATTCTATGGTAGAATTTATTATTATTTATAGCTTCACCCTATTGGCACTGAGGGAAGCTACAAACATTACTGATGATAAAGGTCATATCCTAATCTCTGTGTTCCAGATTCCCCGTGGCTGGAGCCTCTGTATATTGGGAATTCCACAGATATGTCCTTTTTTCCATTGGCCCAGTAATTTTGCCTAAGCGTGATAGGGTCACTGTGATTTTACAAATGGAATGTTCTGGTTGCACATGCACTGTGGGCAGCTTGTGTCAGCCCTTCTGTGCATATGCAGATGATGTTCGAGGCAGGCTCTGTACAGATGCACATGTCCCACACTGCACAGGTTTGTGTGTTTCTCTCCAAGGAGACCCAGAAGAGCCATGATAATGCTCTCTAAAAATTTGTTTCTCAGCAGTTATTTACACAAATACGAATTTAAAATCTATTTTGCATGGATGATCCTTATGGGTCCCTTTCAACTTGGTGTGTTCTATGATTCTAAGTGCAAATGTCTGTAGCTGCACATCAGGAAAAGCTGCATGTGTGTTGCCCAAATCTGAGCACTCTGAGGCTCTACAACATAAACATCTGTGTACATACTTGCCAGTGTCTAATGTGTGAGCGTAGCAGGCATGGGTTGAATGCTCAGCCAGTAAAACTCAGTGTAGAATTGAAAAAAAGAAAAAACCTTACATAGCAGAATTGGCTGATGGGAGACCTGGTCCAGGATCCTCAAAACAGTGGAGAAGAAAATTTTTATAACCAGAAGGAATACAGAGACACCATCCAAGCATGCAGAGATGGTGTTAGGAAAGCCAAAGCCCACCTGGGGATATATAAGGTGAGAAAAATGGAGGGCAACATGAAGAGCTTCTACATCTATCTCAGTAGGAAAACTAGGGAAAATGTGGGCCTGCTGCGGAATGGGGCAAGGGCCTTAGTGACAAAGGAAATGGAAAAAGCCAAGGTTTTCAATGCCTTCTTCATTTCATCTTTACTGGTGAGACCAGCTTTCAGGAATCCTAAGCCCCCGACAGCAGTAGGAAAGTCTGGAGCAAGGAAGACATGCCCTTGGTGGATGAGGATCAGGTTAGGGAACATTTAAACAAAATGGACATATATAAACCCACAGAACCTGATGGGTTGCACCCAAAAAGTGCCAAAGGAACTGGCCAACACCACTGCAAGATAAATTACCATTGGAAGCTCATGGTAATTTGGGAAGATTCCTGATGACTGGAACAGAGCAAATGTCACTCACGCCTTCAAGAAGGGCAAGGAAGATCTGGAGAACTACAGGTCAGTCAGCCTCACCTAGATCCCTGTGAAGGTGATGGAGCAACTAATCCTGGAAACCATCTCCCACATTGAGGATAGGAATGCCATGGGAATGGAATCTGTGGTCAAAATGGATTCACCCAGACTAAATCAAGCCTGACAAACCTGATAGCCTTCTATGATGAAATGACTGGCTTTCAACACTGTTCCACATACGACCTTAGAAAAACGGATGAGGTACACACTAAACAAGTGGTTGGTGAGGTGGATTGAAAACTGGCTGATATGCTGGGCTCAAAGTCCTTTTGGAAGCTAGACACTAGTGGTATACCACAGGGGTTGATACTGGGGCCAATACTGTTCTGTCATTTTCATTAATGACCTACTGGGATGATGTGTCTGTGTGCATCCTCAGCAAGTGTGTTGATACTAAAAAACTGGGAGGACTGGCTGATACACTGGATGGTTGTGCTGTCGTTCTGAGGAACCTGGATAGGCTGGCACACATGGACACAGTGGAGTGTGTCCATTGAAGTGCCACAGCGATGATTAAGAGTATTTCTCATACAAGAAGAGAGATTCTGAGAGAGCTGGGCCTCTTCAGCTTGTAGAAGAAAAGGCTTGGGGGGGGATCTTATCAATGTGGAAAAATACCTGATGAGGTTGAGTAATGAAGATGGAGCCAGACTCTTCTGAGCAATGCCTGCTGAAAAGAGACATGGAAATGACCACAAACTGAAATACAGGAAATTCCATTTAGGTGGAGAAAGAAACTGTGACTGATCAAACATTGCAGCAAATTGCCCAGCGAGGCTGAGAAGTCTCCACCCAGGGCAATATTTGTACCTGACTAGGCATGACCCTGAGCAACCTGCTCTAGTTGCCCCTGCTCCAAGCAGAGGATTGGACTAGACGATCCCTAGAGCCGCCTTCCTGACCCAACGACTCCATGATTCTATAATTACAGATTACTGAGAGCACTGAATTGTTCTTGCCCACATCAAGTTGCAGTTCAACAAATAATAGCAGAAATCAGGATTGTTTAAACAAGTTACCCAACTGTTTACCAACTGGTCACATGGACCTGTTATGGTAGACTGTTTATCTCTGTTTACATATACGTCCTCTATTGGGTATGGTGCTTTCATTTTCTATAAGGAAGGATTATATGGTATGGCTCAGTGATTCACACTCTCTGATCAAAAGCAAGGAGGGCACTGAGTCTTTTACTTTTCTCTGCAGAAAAGGGACCCAAGCATTTTTCAGGAAACCATAGACCTCATTCACTGCTCTCAGATCTCCAGTACAAACGCATCTGAAGCTATCACTGAAAGAGTCAAGATCTGCATTGGCGACCCACTGGCCCAATACCATAGAATCACAGTATAATCTAGGTTGGAAAACCTTCAATATCATCAAGTCCAACCATCATCCCTGCACAACCATAACTTCTAAAACTATGTCCTGAAGCACCACATCTACCCATTTTTTGAACAGTTCCAGGGATGGCAATTCCACCACATCCCTGGGCAGCCTGTTCCAACACTTCACCACTCTTTCGGTGAAGAAATTTTTCCTAATATCCAATCTGAACCTCCCCTGGCAAATCTTGAACCCCTTCCCTCTTGTCCTGTCACTAGTTATTAGGAAGAAGAGGCCAACCTCCGCCTCACTACAACCTCCTTTCCGGCAGCTATAGAGATAAGGTCTCCCCTCAGTCTCCTGTTCTCCAGGTTGAACAGCCTCAGCTCTCTCAGCTGCTCCTCAGAAGACCTGATCTCCAGACCCCTAATCAGCCATGGGTGTTTGGGCAGTCACCAGTGAATAAGAGCAGGTAACTGATGCAGGGAACACTCAACAGGCTTTGTACCAGGTTAGTTTTCAGTAGAAAGGAAGGCTGCTAGCAGTAGCGGTAAAGAACAGGAAGATAAATCACTGCTTTAGATAGCAGTGCAAGCCCAGGGTAGGTAAAATCACCACAGGATGATTCAGGGTGGAAAGAACCTCAGTAAGTCTCTAGCCTAACCTCCTTCTCCAAGCCGGGTCAGGTGTGCAACCAGAGCAGGCTGCTCGTGGCTTCATTCCAGTTGGGGCCTGGAAGTCAGAAAAGGCTGGGGACTGCAAAACCTCTCTGAGACACCAACCTGTTCCAATCCATGGCTGTCATTCTGGTGAGAAAGGTTTTCCTTCCACCCAGCCTGAACCTCTCTGTTTTCAGTTTCTGCCCAATTTCTCCCAACCTCCTACCATGCCCCACTGTGAAACGCCTGACTCGAAAAGCTGTTGTCCAAGGCAGTCACAGCTGTGCTCCATGTATGCAGCCCCACTGCTGACTCTGGGTTGCCCCGCTTGGCAGGTTGTCAGGAACTTGCTTCAGGAGAAAGACGTGTGGCTTGTTTCCACGCTTGCGTACCATTTTTTCTTAGTTTTCCAGAAAGCAATGAATAAAATAACTCCTCAGATCACTTGATGGTGGCAAAAATCAGTACCACTCTCTGTGCAGGGCTTAAGACACAGGTTAATAACTTCATGCTTACAACAGGAAAGCATGAAGTGGAAATAACTTCATGCTTACAACAGGATAGACATTGGAATATACTGCCGTCTGCCTCAGAGATGTACAGATCATATTAACACATCCCTGCCCCCTCACCAGTTTTCTATCATGAAATAAACCATAACGAATATTATGGATCTTCTGAGCATTTTAAAACTCAAATTCCTTTTTTTCTCCCTTGCAACTAAGAGCAGAGGACACTGGCTACTTAAGAATTTTTTTTCTACTTAAAAAATAAGCTTTTGAAAAGACAAAATTAGAGAACACACAAGATATTGCAACAGTAATGATAAAATGCCCCTTGAAGACATCCTATTATCTCTTCTGAGTTTTCCACAGCCCCCCAAATGTTCATTCTGCAGTATTAGGGATTATCACGTAAAATATTTTTGACAATAAGGGAATATAGGTGTGTATTTCAGCAATAGTATATACTAAGAATATTAATTATACAGTTACACTACTACACTATTAAATCCTGGTTTTCAGTGCCTTAATGACACTGTTCAAATCATATTACATATATTATAAACACTTATTCTTCCCATATAGCTATTCTGAAGCTATATGTTCTCAGCCCCCAGGAAACTGCTTCTGAATATTGGCATTTACACTTTAACACACAGCAAACCTTGGTTCGTTTTGTGATGGTAAGACTGAATCCACACCAGTGTAAGAATCTGTTTCCATGGATCAGAGCAGGGGATGTATCTAAACTTGTTGTTTGCCCCTTTCTCAGTATATGCTTAGTTGAGTTATAGAGCACCCTTTTCTTTTAAAATCAAAACCCTCCAGAACATTAATCACATAAAGATGGATGTTGAGAAAAAAAAATATCAGCGACCCACATAACATTTTCTTCCTGTGCCTTTCAGGTATTTGCCTGAGACACAGCAGGTCTTCTCAGGAAATGCCACTTCCTACTGCCAAAAGAGAATGCCTAGAAACTCCCCACCCTCCTCCTCTCACTCCAGATCTGGCACCCACTGCGCCTCAGGCTGTTTTTCCAGCCATGTGGCTGGCTGTGACAAAGGGAAGGGAATTGGACAGGAACTCTCTACTTACTGCTTCCACACCTGAATTTCCAGCTACCTCCTACGCTGTAGTGTCCATAAAATTTATGCTGAAACTTCCTTGTTTTTAATTACCAGACAAATACAGCTTGCAGACTGGGGTGTGTGCTCAGAGCGTGCCAGAAGCACTGTACGGTCCTTCCCTCTCCCTCTTCCAGCCCTCAGTACTGGCCGAGCTGCTGATGTGGAAAACCCCACTTCTTCTTCCCCACCACTATCAAATCTGCATAGTCCAATGCGCATTCCTCCACATCTTCCCAATCAAACACACTAATCATCAGACACCTTTGAAAGGAACACATTTCCATGTACACATTCCCAGCAGTACACAAGGCAACATAAGAAAGAGCCCAGGTGCCAAGCTGTTAGGCAGGAGGGATGCTCCTGGGACAGGGTTATTTCTGTCACACTTGAGTTTGTTGCGAAACTTTGAATGCTTTTGATTTCACCATCACAGTTCAGGACCATTCTGCTAAACCAGCCAACCATGTTCAGCCATGGCTGTGATGCTGTTCATTGCCAGAGACACTTGGTGCTTGACTAGAGGTCAGGAATTTTCAGATGTTTCTCCAACTGTCCCTGAAAGATACCTGTATGTGTGTGTGCGCACGTGGTGTGTTTGGGCACTCAAAACAATTAATCATGTTTTAAAATCCTGGGTCACAATGACATGTCAAAAGCACCTCACTAAGGAGATCGTCAGATGAAGATGCATGAGAATTTCACTGTTTTATACAAATGACTTAAGAGCACAAAGGGATGCTTAAAGTTTAATGGCTGCTGGATTTCTCTAAGGTGAAAGGGGAATCGAAAGGGGAAAATAACAATGGATGGTAGTGCAGCATACAAGCCTAACATCTTGTTTAGACTTCAGAACTCTTCTAGTAGAGCAAT
Source organism: Zapornia atra (assembly GCA_013400835.1). Classification (NCBI taxonomy): domain Eukaryota; kingdom Metazoa; phylum Chordata; class Aves; order Gruiformes; family Rallidae; genus Zapornia; species Zapornia atra. Next base: position 64,954 of record VZTU01032719.1, read on the forward strand.
GCTGTTGATGGATGTACTTTCATCTCAGGCTGGCTGGTCCTACCTAGAAATAAGTTGAATGGGTAAGGAGCCTCTGGTCAGTATTACTTACTTCATCTGGTGACCTAGGGCAAAGAGCACAGCAAATAGACTTTGGCTGTGACAAACTAAGTCTCTTTAAAGAGAGTTTGCTACACTTCCAAGAGAAAGCTTAAAGAAACCTGTTGGAGAGAGACAAGGGAAAAAGAGAAGCAAGAAAGTAAGGAAGCAAGATGAGATAGCTCTTTCTGAGCAGTGAAAGCTGGTCTTTTTCTACTCTATAATTTAGCAGTGTGTTTTTAGAAAGTTAGTTCACTCTCACTGATGTTTCTGAAAGCTCTGCTCAAAACAGATTGTATTTTACACTAGATTAATGAATCCATTTACAGCCTCTTTTCTCGAATGAGTGACATACATTAAATTACAATTTGGCTAGTCTTGACCAGAATTTGATAAGTTCCTGATGTTTTTAGATACTGTTAAATACTAGGTTTCACTAGCTATCATGTAACATTAGGTATCAAGCACTACACCTCTTAACATCTGTCGTGCCTTATTTGCTATCTAGTCACAGCCATAATTTTGCTGTTCTTCACCAGGCACAAAGTCATAATTAAAAACTACAGGGCTGTTTAAAGGGCTTAGTAAAATTATACTCACTGGGGATGTCCTCAGGGCCCACAGCTGAGATGTTGTTACCAGCCAGAAATCCAGCATACTAATGGGGATAGGACCCCAGCTCTCCACAACCCTGCCACTTGAACTCTGAGCCTTGATTTATTCACTTTATGGCTTCCTACTCATTCTAACCAAGAAAGCACTGCTTCACATATGCATTAGCCAGGTAACTACTCTAACATACCTCCTAGTATTGGGGGTAAATTAAATGCATGAGCTTAATACAAAACATCACCAAAATCACAAAAGTTTCTGTAGTGGTGCTGAGAAGAAACTGCTGAAGGGTGTATGTGTGTGCTCCGTGTATTTGAAAACTGTGAAATCTAGGAACACCCTATTTTCTCATCAGAAAGTATTGGAAAGTCAGCCCGTTTCACCCGGCGTACAGGGTCAGGTGTGCGATTGTCTTGTGCTGGGGACTACCAGTATATCCCCTTGACAGGTTATTCCATAGATGCACTGTGAGCATGCCTACCGCTTTGCAAACATGTGAAAGACAAGGCTGCTGCTCCGGGGAACTTGTATCTCGACTCATATACAACACAAAGGCTAATAGTTCAAATGCAGATGAGAGCAAAGAACAAGTGAGGTCTTCGGGGCAAGACTGGTAATGGAAGGCTTCAGGAAACAGTTGGGCTTTAAGGCAGTTCTGCACAGGCTCTGGTTTTCCTTCATAAAATAAACAATGAAGATCCCATTTTATTTAAATTATCCTAGGTATTTCAATAATGTAATGGGGTTTATGAAGACCTAATTAATTTACACTTTCTACGTTCTTGCACTCTTAATTTGAACCCATAGAGGTTGTTTTGCAAAAATAACCTGCCAAGGATAACACTTATTAGCTGAAATAACCACTGCTAACAAACAAAAAGAACAGCTGTAAATGTTTTCACACCCTGTCTGTATTTGCCCTTGTATATATTCTATGAGTATATAATTTTACTATATATATATATATCTGTATTTGCTGTTGTTCTCTCAGTAATGACGCAACTTTGGTGAATGAAGGAATTCATAGAACTTGTCTGTTTGGTTAGTGTTTATTGATATATGTAGAACAAAAAACCGGGTATTTTTGCAGCAAAAAAATCTTCAAAACCTTTTTGGTATCTCAAAATGAAACAAAAAAAAATGTACAAACCCAAAGGAAACATTCCAGGACAGATGTGGAGGGTGCCAGGTTGTTTGGCCTAAGATTGGTGAGGGCTTGAGGTAAAGGTTCCTTTAACATGTCCCTCACCTCCTCAGTTTTCTGCATCTATCCTGCCAGAATCGGACAGGATAAAGATAGTGAGGGCCCCACTGATGAGAAGCGATGAGGTGATGACATGCTGGTGGGAAGTTCTTGAGGCTCCTTGCATGCCCTTCTCCTTTCCTGTGGCTAACCTCCGGCTGCACTAGGGAGAGCCGTGGGATGGGGCTGGGATGGGACAGATTGACAGCTCAGTCCCCTGGAGCTCCAGAGGCTGGGAATGGGAATACAGCGATGGAAATACCCCAGCAGTACCCAGCCACCCGCGAAACGAGGCTTTCTGCTTGGCAGGGTGCCTGCTCAGCCCCTTCTCCCGCACCTCGTGCGGGTCACCAGCCCTCCGGCTTCTCACAACCCAGACACTAGCCCCCCCACCCCTTCCTCGGTTCGGCAGGTAACGGTGGAGGCGTCCGGCGCCGCCCAGACCCCCACAAAGGACGCGAGAGCCCGACCGGCGGCAGGGAAGGCCGGTACCCTCGTCGGGCGGGCAGCGCCCCGGGCGTGGCGGGCCCGGG
>VZTU01032719.1:67784-84240 GCA_013400835.1 Zapornia atra
CGCGGGGGGAGGCAGCGGTGGCTGCCCGCGCAGCCTGCGGCAGCCGAAGCCTTCAGTCCGGCAACTTCCCGGCGGGCCCGGAGGTGCCGCCTCTCCCGGCGAGGGCAGCAGACCTGCGCCGCCTCCCTCCGGAGTGGCCCCGGCGGCCCCGCTCAGCTCGCCGGGCTTCTTCCCCGCCCCGCCGCCGCTCCCCCGCGGGAGCCAGGGCGCCACCGTCCCCGTGCCGCCCAAATCCCGAGGTGCCCGAGGCCGTGATAGCCATGGAGTTTAGGCAGCCCCTGGCCGTTCTCCCGCGTGGGCGCGGAGCTCTTGGCGCTGGGGTTTGCTCGGCCCCTCCTTCCCCCGTAGGAGATGCAGAAGCCCAAGGGCCGAAGTCCCTGCTCCCAGGGAGGTGTTCGTGAGATGCCCGGCTCCTGGGGGAGTACCGGCTAATTTAGGTGGTGCCTACCAAGAACTGGAAAAGTGGACGCTTTTCTGAGGGCTTCCAATATATGCTGGGCTCCTGCAGCAGTCTGACGTTGGCTGCGTGTTCCCTTTCCACGGGGCTTTTGGGAAGTTCCAGGAGAGATGTGACAGGGCTTATAGGCAAAGGCAAATCCACTTTCCTGCTGTCTGCTTCCAAAATTAAATTGGCATTCTAGTGCCTTAGAGTGAGACACTGCAAATCCCAGGGTGTCTTTCTTGTTTTCTTCTGTGCCCTTGGGAAAGTTTCAGAAGTCCGGTGTGAAAACCAGCTGTCTGACCCCTCTTCTATGCTGAATTTGGGGTATCCTGGGGTTTTTTTGGGTGCCCATCTTGAAAGACCACCTTGAGCTTTGTTTCTCAGATATGTTGAGATCTACAGTTCCATCAGAGACCACTTGCTTTATTGCTGAAAATCATACTGAAGCTCCCTTTTGCTGAGTATGCAGGTGAGCACCACAAATGATAGTCCAGCAAAAACTTGGGCTTACTAAAGGCAGCGGGCAACTTAACATCCCTGAAAACCAGCTTCAAGTAAAGGTAAACAGGTCCACTATGTCCCAAAATGTGTCTGTGCATCCAAAGTTGTCCATCCTAAGCCGTAAGTCTCAACACGAGTCAGACTTCTTATACATGGGCTGCTTTACTGAACGGCAGTTTTGAAGGCTGTAATGACATAAAAGAGGAACGTGGTGGTCCTGAATAAAAGCATTGCTGCTTCTGTAGCAAAAACTTAGTGACGTGAACTGGGCATGCGTGCCCGGTAGTGGGTAAGTAAGTAAATGGAAAGGACTGCCATGCACCAGATGGTTCATATGCCAGCAGCAACCCCTGTTGCAGCGTGCTCTCTAATGCCATTCTCCTTTATGCACTTGGAAGTCCTTCCCAGTCTGTTTGCTAGATATTTTCAGGTCTGTAATAATTCCTGTCATATCTGCAGTGCCTTCCATCTGAGAATCTCTAAAAGCTTTGTAAATATTAATGAAGGAAAGCTCTGCTAAAGCTTTGGGAAGCAGTGCCTTTCCCTTCTCTCGAGATGTTTCTTTTTTTCTTTAACTCCTTCTTCCCATTTCCTTCCCCCCCAGGATGTGCCCCTGCTGTGGTGTCTCAGAACAGGCTTTCTTGCCTGTACTTTTTTCCCATTCATGTTTTTTCTGCCTCAAATTTCTTGCCTTTGCTAGTACCTTTGCACTAGCACAGTGAGATGACTACTTACTACTTTGACACAAGTAGCCGTGTGGCTGCGATTACCTTGTGCGAACGGGTGCATACAAATTTAAGGGCTTTTCTTACCCATCATTTTCTGCTGGAACTATCTTTGTGTGTTGGAACTTTTCTTTGTGTGACTGTGCTTAAAAGCGTGCTTTGGTCTTAATGCATCCATTGCTGTATTGCAGCCCTGGGTGTGAGCCATGGTCTTGTCGTGAACTGTGACTTTGGGCAATGAAGTGTGGCACCACAGCTTCTGTTTGGGAAGCTGAGAAGTTACTCATGGCTCTGTTCACAACAACATGACGGTCATCCTCTTGTCAAAAGTAAAGCTGCTGTGGAATCTTCTAAATTGATCATTTTGTAGAAAAATGCCAATTTGCTGAACTCAAATGCCTTGGAGCTGGGAAACCCAGAATGCTTTTTTTTTTTTTTTCCCCTTCTAGTACTTTGATTTCTTTGTTTTCACTTGAGAAATATTTTTTCCTGGTTTGCTGCTTGATCTTGAGAGCATAACCAGCTGTGCATCAGCTCTGGAGGCTTGGAAATAAGGAGAGCCTGGAAAACCTGGCTTAAGCTGAGGTTGCCTGGCCTTGCAGTCTCTGCCTTAGTCAGCTGGGAACTTCGCTAGGGTGAGCTGCCTGGGTCTTCAGGCCTTTTTATAGAGTGTAGCAAGGCTTCTGGACAGCTGGGCCAACTGGCTACTTGTGTGAACTTGCAAGAGGTTGACTCTGGGATGCAGCTGACAGGGAGTGGTGGTGAGGTCCCTGGGGCATAAGGGATCCACAGCTCCTGGAGCATGGGAGTTCCTGGCCAGAGCCAACATCTGCTGTCCCACCAGCTCTGCCGTGGCTGTTGTTCTGTGGAAACCACCCGTTTGTCAGCCTCAGCTATGAAGCCAGAGACTCTGTTTCTCTTTTCAGAAATGCTCTGTGTGGCTAAAGTGAAAATACTGTGTAACTTCTAGTTTGTGCAGAACCTTTGAAACGTTCTGATTTCATTTTATCTGACTGTTGAAATCTTCCTCAAATTTGATTATGCTAATGCTGTCTTAGCATGGTGTTTAGTTATGGCAACAAACATGCAGCAGTTTACTTAAGGAAAACATCCCAAGTTTTTTACTGGGATAGCTGACAGTGATGGGTTTGCAAATATGAACTAGGAATTTGGAGGATACTACTCTTCCTTGCCAGTTATATATAATGCATACCTGAGCATCCCAAAAGAGCTTATGTTGACTGGAAGATCCTTTGGGCTGCGTAGTACCAGCGCTTCCTGACCGACGGGAGGATCGGTATGTGTATTGGGAAAGGGAATTTGCACTCCTTAGTATGAGCCCATCTAGATGGGAGCACTGCCAAGGTAAGTCTATTTTTAGACCTAACAGTTTTGACAGTGTTCCTTTAAGTGTGGGTTTTGGTTTTTTTTTCCCCCTCTAGTAAGACTGAAAGAACTAGGTCAGAGCCAGGAGAAAAAGGCTTTTGATCTCTGCAACAGTGTTCTCATTTTTTTTTTCTTTGCTCTTGTGCAGCAGATATAAAGGGGAAGAGGAATAGTGTTTTCTTTCCACACCNGCAGATAATGTAAGCATGCAGGTAATCCCACACAGCTCTGTTGGACCCCCTGCTGCTCTGACCTGTGATGTCTTTGAGATTCCTGAGAAAAAGAGGGTACTCATTATACCACAGAATCATAGTGTTTGATGAAATTTGGTGTAGCACCTTTCCTGCTGTGTATAGGCTTCTGAAAGTACATACATGTGTTTGTTGCTGGTCTCATCCTGGAAGTTTATGTAAACAGCTTCTGTCTTGTGGCTCCTCTGTAGCCTATCTATCTGTGTTGTTGAGATGTGGATCTACCTATGGGAGAATAGTTTTTAACTAAGAAGTGAAGTCTTGCTGACAAAAAATGACAGTGACTCTGACCTTACCCATTGGTAATCCTCAAGAGGGCTAGAGACTCAAAGGACCTTAGGACATTCTGGAGCATGGCATCTTAGCTGTCTCAAGACTGAAGTTATTTGCAGTTTGTAACTAACTTCTATCAAAGTGATACTCTGAATTTCAGCAACATGATATATCTGGCTGGAAAGCCTTAGTGCCTAGCCAGCTCCAGTGGACATTGAATGCTGCTATGTGTTTCCTCAGAGACTTGAGATATGGTGAGCTCATAAGTGTGCTATGCCAACTGCCAGGAATGTTAAAGCAAGTTCAGGACTATCCAAAAGACAGTTTTCAAGCAGGTTTCAGTGTAGGCACCTATCATGCAGTTCCAGGGTGTGCCCAAAAGTACAACTCCTTTAATAGGTATTCTGTTAATCAACTTTGTTTTATTCCTACACCCACTCCAGGCTCAGCCTAGATGTCTCCACATCTCAGTTTCCAGAGAATGTGATCTAATAGATGGGTTTTCAGCACACTTAATTGCCTGTGGAGCAAAGAAGTGACAAACCCTGTCATTCAAAAGCAGCATGTACTTCCATCAATGCTCTTGTTTTCTTCAATAATTTCCAACCACTCCTTAGTTTGAGGGACTTGGACTTGTGCCTTGGGAAGAGCTGCCATTTGGAAGGAAGGCTGAGACATGCAACTACCTCTCCAGCTGAAGCTGTCACATTGGGTCATAGCAGAGGAGATGGGTAAGATCAGTGATGGGTGTGCACGCGGGACAGAGAGAGCCGTAAGACCACAACTCCAGCCTTTGGTCTTGGTAGCAGTTCTGTATGTTATTTAGTGATCACTTATGGCAAAAATGCATCCACAGTTATGGATTTCCAGACTCCAGCATAGGTCTTCTCCCATCCACACGTACGTGGCAGCCTTCTTGTTAGGCCATAACATCTATACGCTCCTTTCTTGCTTAGCAACAGTGCAACTTCAGAAGGTGGGGCTTCCCTTCTTGACACACCACCACCCTCCCACCTCACCAGTGTGCATACAGCTTGGTGGCAGTGCCTGCTAAAACTTACCCATCTAGTTTGATACACTGGAAATAGTCGCCTCTGTCACAGTTCATTGCATCTGCTTTTAGCAACATACATAGTGAATGATCCCTCTCCAAAGGAATAATGTAGATATCTAAGGCCAGGAGTCTCTCTTGGACTGCAAGTCCTCATTTTGAAGAGGTGTACTATGCTCCTCAGGCATTGCATAGGGAGACAGGGAGCTGAAGTTCAGAAGGTGCATTCTGTTGTGGGAATTAGTGACCCTAAAGTGAAGCTGTGGCAACAAAGAACATCACTGCACTGAAGTCTCTTTGAGTGTATTCAGACTGAGTGGGCAGTGGGTATGATTTCAGGCTATGTGGTTGTTTTCCCCTCCCTGCTTTTAGAAATAAGCCTGTATTAGGCAGGAATGAAGGTACAGTATAGATGCAGTGTGTCGCTGCTTTCATTTCCCTTGGATGAAATTTGGTTGAAGGATAAGATAGTACCTGAAAACTCAGAAATCCTTCCAGGTTAACCAGTTCAGATACAATTCCATGGGTGTTTGGCCTTGCCCTTTAAAATATTTGGAAGACTTGCAAGCTGAAAGAGGGTATTGATTAATATAATTTGGTTGTTTTAATTCAGTCAATTCCCATCATAAGAATAAAGCTGGTCAGTTGGCAGTGAAGTATGGTCAAAGGGAAAGAACGATGCTTTGAAAGTTCATGTGCTTTCTCCACCAAGAAGAGAAGGCAAGTGAGCAAATGGCAGGTTAGAGATTAGATGCATTTACTAACATAGTAGAAAGTACTGATGAGGCCTGTTGATGCTGAAGTTGCAAAGTGGTGCTGGTTGTTCAGCTCTGACCCTGGAGAGCTTTCTGTCCCACACATCATCTGTGTAGGCTTGCAAGTAAGATACCTTGGTATCTGTGTAGCACCGTAGCTTTTTGTTTTACTCACTGGACTCTGAAAGGCCTCAACTAGTTCACAGAGGTAGTGGAGTTGTTGGACGGCTACTGCTCCGTGCACTCAGTATTGAGTTTCTGGGTTGGTAAGGGATACTGTATCTGGTTCTGGTGCCAACCTTCTCTGCTGTCCTGGCTGAGACAGCTGTACCCTCTTGTGCCCTGTCTCATCTCTCTGGTGTCTCTCTTTTTGTCCAAACTGTATGATCTCTTTTATGTGCACAAAAGATATTTAGAGGTTGGGACTGAGCCATCCTCTTGTGGGTTATTTCTCATGAAAACTATTGCCTTTGAATGAATACAGGTATTTACCCATGCAGAGTAACAGTTGAACAGCTCAGCCCTCAGTTATTTGTTCAAAGCATGCAGAGAATGTGGAGGGAGTAGTTCTGGAAGGTGCCAAAGGCAAAGGTGGAGAAAGGTCTAGAAAATGGAGTAGTTTTGAAGTCTTCTGAAACTGTGTGGTTGTTGGTGGTCAAAATAGCAAACAGTATTTCAGGCACAATGAGGAAGAACTCAGAGCAAGTGGAGAAAGATGTTTGTTTCTATATCATCGTGTATTGCTCTTACATTTCAGTACACCCTGCAGTTTTATTTGCCATGCCCCCAAAAAGGGACAGCACTGGAAAGGATACAGGAAAGGACGGTTGGTGATTGCATTCTCTGAGGGCAGGCTACGAAGGGTATGATTCTTTAGCTTGGAGAAGACATGACCATGGGGAGAATCCTTAGACACTGATGAATGGTTTGGAGAAGGTGAAAAAGGAACTAAAATACAAGGAAGCTGTAGGGTTTTATGCTTAAAATAAAAGAAGGAAACACACATAACACAGCTCCGTAGGTGCAGATTTCAACATTGGGTAATTCCTACCTGCAAGGAAAGATTGATTCATGTGCACCCTGCTCTCAGGCCATTTCCTTACACAGTGGCATAAAGGGCTAGACTTTGACCCAGGCTGATCACTTCTCACCCTCACTGAATGGTTGGGGTTGGAAGGGACTTCTGGAGATCATCTAGTCCAATGCTCCTGTCAGGGTAGGGTCACCTACGGCAGATTGCACAGGGTCACATTGAGGCAGGGTTTGAATATCTCCAGAGAAGGAGACTCCACAACCTCTCTGGGCAGCCTGTCCCAGGGCTATATCACCCTCAGAGTACAAAGTTTTTCCTCATGTTCGGATGGAACTTCCTGTGAAACTTCCAGTCTGTGCCCATTGCCCCTTGTCCTGTTCCTGGGCACCACTGAAAAGAGTCTGGCCCCATGCTCTTGACACCTGCCCTTCAGATATTTATAAGTGTTGACAAGATCTCCTTTCAGTCTTCTCCAGGCTAAACAGCCCCAGCTCTCTCAGCTGTCCTCATATGAGAGATGCCCCACTGCATCATCCTTGTAGCCCTTTGCTGGATTCTCTCCAGTAGTTCCCTGTCTTTCTTGAACTGGGGAGCCCAGAACTGTACACAGTACCTCGAAGTAGAGGAGGAGGATAACCTCCCCTGACCTGCTCGCCATACTCTTCTTAATGCACCCAAGGATACAATTAGCCTTCTTGAACATGAGGTCACACTGCTGGCTTATGGAGAGTTTTTATGACAAAGTCTAGCTTATCTTGTATGCATCCAGAACAATTCCAGTGTAGAAGAACTGATACTGCTCTGTAAGGGGAGCTGTCTGCTGTGTGAGGTCAATGGCAGGAAGAAAGAGTCCAACATTAGGTTGCAGTTGTAGAAATGCCATCCTGGAAAATACCAGTTCCCCACAGCAAGGTTGGACTGGAAACTGCTGTACTGACCTGCATAAATGAGGTGAAATGGGATCAGAGGGAGACTTTCAGGATAGCTTGAAGCAGATTAGATCTATAGATCACCCTCAGTGTCTTCTGCCTTGTGTAGGTTGTATGTTCTCTCAACTTTGCACGGGGTGCTTGTTCTCTCTCCAGAAGTATCCTGCGATAGGACTGCAAAGAGAATGACGAGAGTTGCTGTCAGTAGCTGCGTGTTCTCAGTGCAGCATGAGCTAAAGTTGGCGTTAAAGAGCAGGTTCGTTGGTGTGAACAGCAAGACTTCACCCAAATCTGTGCTGTTCCTGGGTGAAGCAAGCAGATGGACAGGGGAATTGAACTTGTATTGAAGTGAACTCTGCATTCAGTTACAGCCTCTAATCTGCCTGCAGGCTGTGTGTGCTGTGAGAGGGACGTTTGATGTGGATTGCCCCCTGTCTGTAGTGCAGTTCTGTCCATCTCTACATCACATAGAACCTCGCCAGCTCATGCTCTGAAGCTGAACATCCAGATCATTACTTCTCCCCATTCCCCCACTCATTTGCTCTCCTCTGCCCTGGTTTTGTGGCTTTTTCTTTCTTTTTTCTTTTTTCCTCCCCCCAGAGGGGATTTTAGTTGAGTTGATTTGCTTCTCTACAAATAGCCTACTAAGAGCAAGAGAGAGACTTTTAATAATGCTATTTCAGAAACATAAAGAAAGAAGAATTGTAATGTGTGTAAATAGAAGCTTTCTCCTGCATTTGTCCTCTAGCAAAATAATTGCATGCTCTCAGCTAACGGTTTGTCGCTACACAGATCAGCTGGGGTACTACAGTGAGTGGGATGCAGCGGTATGAGTAAGCAGTAGGAGTGAAATTTTAGTGGGGGATGGAAAGAAGGCATTTCCAGGCTCTTCAGTTAAATGTCCAAGGGAAGGGGCAGCCTCCAACAATGATGAAGGAGGTAACTTTTAGGCAGTTGAGAGAAAGTCAGGACTGAAACCAGAAGTCAGCCGCCAGACTGCAGACTAGTTATGCAAGTGAGAATGAATAAATGTATTTTTCTTTGCATTTTGATGACTCTGTGCATCATTCATGGGGCAGGAAATAAAGCCTGGTTCCAGAGCTGAATTGCAGGCGCTTCTATGCCACATGTTCAGCAGACACCAGCTTTCCTGAGTAGGGCAAAGGCAGACATGTGTAATGTGTGCCAGGGACAGTGAACCTCCAGTGCTGTAATACAGACCCAACCTGTGCACGTGCAGTGTTCAGGAAGGGTTTCTCATGTGCTGCTGGCTGATGATAGAATTGAATGGTGGTGCTATTAGGACTTGAGAAGAGGCATTCTTGGAAATATAATTTGCGGTGGAGCGTGACTAGCTAATCTCCTAAGCAGTGATTGCAAGGCAAATTTCTTCCAGGAATAGTGGAACTAATGAAGACTTGTTTCTTACCCAGGTGTGTTCTTTATCTTTGCTGTCTGCTTCCTCTCTGTATTTACCATGAAATCCTCAGAGGGCAACAGTGGTACCTAGTCTGGAGTTTGTCTAACTCAATTGGTGACTGACAGTTGCAATGTATGGTGGATACTTTTCCTTCAGAGAACAATTATTTTAGGTTTCCTCCACTCTATCTACCCATTGATTTTATTTTTTTTTGTTACTACTTATACTTGTTATCTCCTGTAGCACCCTCTTTGATTGCAACTCTGTGCATCTCTCAAACCTGAAATCCAGAGGACTTGCTTCACTTTTCAGAAGCTTTGTAAAAGGTTGCACAAGTCTTCTTATTAATAGAGGATGAAATTAGTTTGCAAAACAAATTACTGACTGTTTTGTATTGTAATCAGTGCTCAAATTATGTGCCTGTGTACATGTGATGCACATAACTTACTGACCTCCATTACTTGGTTCACTAAGATCTGTTTTGCTCTGAGCTAATTGCATAGCTCACTAGTCCCCTTTGCCAGTATCCCCCCCTTCCCGTGTACCTGTACAGGATTTGCGGTAGTCTTGCCTAACTCACTGAATTGCTCCATTTTTCAATGAGCCTCTCTGTTGCTAGTGTAAATTCAAGGGCTGTTTGTACCAACTGTGCATTTATTAAAATGGAATGAGAAGATGCCTCAGAAAGGATTTGGCTGTCCCATCGTCATGCCTGCTTTTTGTCATGAAATCCTGTTGCTGTTATGAAGGCAGAGCTTGCACTGCTGAGGCTCCAAGGTCTGTCGTGCATAGTGATGATATGCAGTCTGTCTCCTGAAGAGCAGGTGTAACAGAAACTGTCTCTTATGTTTACAACATCTGCTAAAGTCTACGAGAGAAGACATGCCACGTGGATATTGTCACACATACAATAAGTCATTTCCAGTAGGAAAACTATCAAAAATGTGCAAGTAAATGTCTTAGCTGAGTAAACTTAGGTGTGTACATATCCTGGTGGGATGAGGGTCTTAAAAGGCAAATGATTTATCCAAGAGAGAATTTTTTATTCTGGGTTTAGCTTTTCTATTCTGTAGACAACTAAGGAGCCTTTCTTATCTCTATAAACAAGATTTGCATTGCCTTCAAGCAAATTAGGAGTTTCATCTGGAATCAAACTAAACTCCCAAGTTTCTCATTCTGGTTTATTGATATATTTCTGATTCTGTACAAGATTCTCTACTGTCAGCCACCTCCTACAGCAGAGGTGTGTGTAAGAGGTGTATGTGGAGTGTAGTAGATGGTCACACATTTTTTCTCTTCCTGTGTTTCACTTTAGTTTTGTCCAACTACAAGAAGAGAGGCTAGAAAGACGACTCACCCTGAAGGGCCCTGAAGGTACCACAGTGTACAGCTTGCCATCTATGTCTGTCTGAGTGTTGAACTCAAACCGACGGGTACAGCTCATCAATAGCAGCAGCTGACAAAGCACCCCACAGCTCAGCACTCGCCTGGCTTTCAGCATAGCTTATCTGTAGTTGCTTAATGCTGATTTTTGTTGTGGACCAAGAGAAGCAGATCGCTAGACCACCAGTATTACTTCAACTACGTACTTGGGGACTTCAGCCTTAGAGGAGGTTTCTGATAATGTTATTTGGTATGAAGTAGAGAAGGCTCTGTTTGCTTTAGTGGGCTGCTTTGCTCTGTATGAATGCTGCTGATTTGGTGGCCATTAGATAGGCAGATTGAAGAAGCAGTGGGCAAAGTCTTGAAGCTACTTTCTCAGCAGTTGCTAGCAGAACTTACTAGGTGGCAACATAAGAATCAGTTCGTAGTTATGTGAAAATTTGACTGGTCCAAAGTGATGGGTTGGGGGAACTGTGCTGATTAATATTAGATGGAGATAGGATAGGCAAAAGCCAGACAGCTTCTCAAAACTAGAAACTGCTTGGTGAGGCAGATAGACCCATCCATAGGAGTTACAGAAACTGATTGCATGGAAGAATTTTTTGCCAGATAGTCAAAATAATCCTAAAATTCATGGTTCAAATTAAGGTCACCTTTATTAGCTGTTTTTAATCTTGTTTTTTAGTATTGTAGAAGTGATGTTAACTGCTCCGGTCAGACATAATCTTTGAAATACCATGTTTTCTAGGGTTGTTCAGAGTTATTAAGAAAGTACAATCTCCTGGAAATACAGGAAGGGTTTTGCAGTGCAGATCCTTCTTGCTGGTTTGGTCAGTGTGAGCAGCCATCTTGATCTGGAACCAAGATCTCAATGTGAATATCCCCTCTCTGATCAACCCAGTTAAAGTGGGCTGTGAATGATGGCAAGCAAAAAAAGCCTGGGGGTGTTCGACTACTTGGTATTGAAACGCAGCATCTGGAAGCGTGTAGGAATCTGACTGAAAGCACTGACTGCAAGGCATGATGTGCTTGCAGATTTAATTTGCTTTTGACAAAGAACTGGGTAGAGATGGAAGGAACAGGTTGAGTGAGAGCTGCTGTCCAAAGGTCTGATCTCCTTTCCTGGAAATACCTGTTAAACCTAGGTGACCTTCATGAAGACCTGAGATGGGTGAAAAGACATTAGGATCATTTTTATAAGGTCCCTGCTATGTCCAACCTGAGTTTGTTAATGTTCCAGTTGACTTCTGTCTTTGTCAACTATGCGGCATTTTATAGTGGGAGTAGGAGGTGGACTGTCTGGACTTACCTCTTAGCATTCTGCAGCTAAGTCTGTGTCATGAATATATAAAACAGAGCTTGCCTGTTTGCCAGGACTTGACACATGAAAGTCTTCTAAGGATTGTTAGAGGTTGGATGCGTATCTCCTGTGCCTGCTTTTTGTCTTTGAATAGCAAAAGCTAGCATATGACTATGATGCACACAGAACAGGGCACATGAGTAAGAAGGTACTATTTTTACTCGATCGCTTTTTAGAATAGAGTAATTGTTATTGCATGTAACTCAAGTACTTGCCAAATATGCTTTAATGTAGCCGTAATTGATCTGCTTAAAATTTTAAGCAGCCAGCAGTATTCCCACTGAAGCAAGTAGTTATGAAACGTTTGACACTGTAGGCAGCAGAGTGCACAGAGGTAGTGATTGATCATAATTTGATCTGCTGAGCCTTGAGCCTACAGATGGAGAGACAAAGAGTTTCCATCTGCCCGTGCAAAACTTTGGAGACATCAAGGCTGTGTTTTGAAGAGTGCCTTCAGGCTCTTCTCAAGACAAGGATTCACAGCGTACCCTCTAGTAAAAGGCAAGGCTTGCCCCCAGATGCCAGTAACTTACTATGGCTCTGAGTGACTTTTATGTACCATCAAGCGTGCTCAGACAAGCTGTCTCTTGGCCACTTGCCACCCGGGAGGCAAGTGTGTATGGGAGGGAGGTGGCGAGGGAGCGGAGCCCCGTGCTGCCCCACGAGCTCTCCTTCCCAACTGCGTAGGCGTGCCGTAAGGGATCTGTGTGGGCACAGAGCTCAGCTCCCATGTACTGACTTCCGCAGGGCAACAAATGCTCTTCCTCTGCATACATGGAAAGGACTTGGGTTTGTGTTCTAGCATGTGGAAAAAATACACCGGGTATTGCATTAATTTTGTTCCTTCCCGAGTCTTGTACGACAGATGTGGTTATTTTTCCATTTTGGGTGCTCCACTTACTATTTTTTCAGTTTTGACTCTCATAACTTGGCAGATCTCATCAGCCTTTTCTGGAAAAGTGGCTATTTTCCTTGAGACTCAGCTCTACCATTGAGCTAGGAGTATACAAGCACTTAAGTACCTTTGTTTTAAATAATACTTTGCTTCATAAATGTAATCTCAAGATCTATAGTGTCTGCCAGCACCATTCATCATGTGCTTGTTGCTGTGCAGTCATTGTTGTACAGAACATCCAACCTCCCTCCCTGAAAGAAAGCAAGTTCCCACCACCCCAGAAACCTTTAAATCCAAGTGAAGTGACAGTTGTTGGGGAGCATGAGGAGAGATGCTGCATTACACAACTGCTAAGGGTGTGTGTGGTGGGGGGGACAGAGGGAGAGGTGGTGAGGAGGGAAAGGGGGATAAGTGCTCTGAAACTGGATGAAGAGTTGTATTACTGAGACATATGGATGATATATGAATATTGAGACTGTATGGAAGAATATTGGAAGAGGTTCTGTTTCAAAATCTAATGATACTGCTGATACCTGTTGGTATTAGGCTGATACTTTCAGCTGATTTGGTGGCAGGGTTTGGTGTCTTGATGGACTTTTAAAATCTGGGAGTGATGAAGTGGGTTTAATTTGGCAGAGTGAATAGGCACTAAGGCAGCAGGGATAGAACCAAAGCAGGGGTGTGGGAAAATGCTCTGAATGCAGAGGGTGGGAGGAGCCAGCATTAGCCAATACCAGGGTAAGGAGAGGCAAGTAACTACTTTGTATGTAGAATATTTTCCATACAAATGCCAGTAAATCTTGAAAGAGATTTAGGAAGAATCAGCTGAGAGGGTCAGAGCAGTTGGGTTCTGGTAAAGTTGGTGATTTGTGAGTCTTCCATAAGAGCTGTTTAGACTCAGTTCTACAGGACCTAATCCTTGGCTGCTGTCAGGCCCCCAGCCCCTTCAGTTTTGCACAGTCGATCCTGAGTTTAGAGCTGGTCTTACCAAGCTAAAATTATGTAAGGTGCTGATTTAAGGAGAGACTATGTTATTGTTGATCAGCTTTTAACAGGTTTTGTAGTGACATTTAAACAGAGACAAGAGCAGCACCTCTGACTGCCATAGCGATGGGTATGTGTGTTTCTGCGTGGTAATGGGAAGTAACAGGCCCATGAGAGCAAATACTGTCCCCACCTTATGTGTGACTGAGAGTTGGAGGCAGCACTAGAGGAAAACAATAGAGCTGGCTACCCGAAGATGGCTCATGATGGATGTTTGCCTTGCTAACTGGCTGAGATACTTATCCTCACCTCTGCTGTTTTTTCTTCCTGCCCTTCCGTCTGCCTTCTTCCTGTGCTGAGGTGGTTCTTCTCTTGCTCCGTAAGGAACAGATTCAGTCCAAGTGTGTGGTTTGCCAAGCCTGTAATGGGGTGAAGGAGAGAGGTGAACTCTTTCATTCTCCTTCTACCTGTAGGAAATAATAAAAAAAAAAAAAGTTGTGCCCTTGCCCCCAGTATCCACAACTTTGGAAAAGTCTTTTCTGAGGCAGCCTGTGTTTCTTTTAACCAGTCACCTCCTTTCAATAAAAAGGTAAGGAACATGTATGTAATGGCTATCAGCCACTCCACTTTTCTCTCCCTTTTGTATCCTGAAGGCGCCTAATATCAGGCACTGCTGAAACAGCACTAACATTCAGTACTCTTGAAAGAATGATGGGCTAAGAGTCAAGTAGCTTTTTTTAAGCCATCCAGGTGATGCTTATGCTACCATGTTATCAGAAATCTGGATCATTCGCTCCCTGAAATGTGTGGTAAATCAATGTTGCAGTCCACAAGGCTTTCCTTGTCCATTCCCTCATCTGTGTGGTTTGGGACAGTGGGAAGGGAGGAGCTGCAGTCCGCAGGAATCTTGCTGCTGGCTGTGCTCTTCCAGGCAGTGTTCAATCCCACTGTGCTTTGTGATTTCTCTCTGGCAAGCATGGGAAGGGTGCTGACAGCCAAACCCTGCCAATTTCTGGATGCTGCTGAGGTGTATTAATACTTCAGAGGTGTATGGAGGGGTCTTCCTATTCAGCTAGTCAAGATCCTACAGAAGACAGTTGGACAGGTTTGATGCACTGCATTCCATACCAAGTGTCTTCTGCTGCTAATTTCCAGCCCTTGCTGGAGCAGGGTGTGCTGGGGGTACTTTTACAGATCGGTTGGCATATCCCCCATTCTTTGTGGAGGAGAGGATTAGTCTGCCTGCTAACAGAACAGCTTCCATACTCATGCGGCTGTGGAAGTGTCTTAGTGGATCACAGCCATCTTTACTGTGGTCTGGAGGATAAGGAAAGCAGTCATTAGTAATTACTTATTTCTTTCAGGTAGGTAAATATGATCTAGAGATCCTGCTCATACAGGTAATGATAGATGGATGTGATTTAGGAGACAGAAGTTATTTTGGTGTCTTAAGGCATGCTGATGTAAATATAAACCACAAAATCATATCTTTGGAACCTCTCATGAGAGCTTATAAGCCCCAAAAACTCCATCATAATGACTTGGCAGGTTCTGGATACCTTCCCATACTGGCCATACGTTCAGAGCAGGTGAATCCTGTTAACTTCAGTGCAGAAGTAAAAAGGATTTCACATTTTCTCTGACACAGAAATAGGTCCTGCAAGGGAAGAATCAAGCAGCAGTTGTGTTCAAGTTCAGTTCCACTGTAGTCTTGTAGCCACAACACAAGCAAAATCCGGGAAGGGGCAGGTATGGAGTACATCTTGAAATAAAGGACTCAAGAGTTAGGAAATATATCTGCTAATATTATTAAGGTTTAAGTATTTATATTTCAGATTGACTCAGTGGTGTGGCAGGGAAAACCAGTAGGAGGAAAGGTGTGACTTGAAGACAGTTATCTATTTTTCCCTCCTCACCAGTGAGGGGCAATGGCAGAATTTGGTTTTCATTGCCTTCAACCAACCTGCAGAGTTGGTTTGAACTGGGGAAGAGAGAGACTTAGAAGAAGAACTGAAGCTAGACTTCAGGAAAAGCTCCTTAAAGGTTGTTTGGGAAAAGAGTCTCTGTAGCAGCTCTTTGGGTATAAGGAAGAAAATGCAGTTGCCTGTCCAACTAAAATGAGACAGCTAACAGATAAGAAAAACAGCCTGCTGCAGACCCCTTTTCCTTATGTGCATTTTTCTCTATTAAATTAAAAAATGCTCTTGTTTTTGAGAAGTTAGTGCCTGAAGGGAAAGCCAGGAGTTCCCAAAAAAGACTCTTGGAGGGTTTTCAGTGCTTTTAAAGCAAAAGCACAACTCTGCAGGGCCTAAGCAGATGGAGGATCTCTTTTGAGAAAGAAGGGATTTTTTTTTTAGCTGGAAATCCTTTTCTTGTGGTAAAGGAAAAACCCTGCCTCACCTTCAGAAGCTGTGTGTTTACCTCTTCTGTGCCCTTCCCCAAAAGGAGGAAGGCTCTGGAGGGCTCAGCTCTGGACACGAGGCAGCCTGGTGATTCCTCCTCCTCTCTCTCTCCTGCTGTCTGCTAAAGAACAGACAGGCAGACTGACTGTGGGTGTTCTCATGGATTAAAGGCTGGAGTAGCCTTGGAATATGCTCATCCCTTGCAAAGCAATGACATCCAGAAATGGGAAACTGTGGCTCCATTCAAGTAAATTGCCAGTGACAAAAGCAACTAATTCATAAAGCTCTAAATGCACCCTACAGTTCCCTGTAACTTTAATGAAATGCTCTCAGGAGGAGCCAGACAGGGTAAAATCCAACTCCAACCTTCATCTGACCAGAAGTCTCTCTATACCTGCCCAGAGATTCAGCAAAATGATGTTCTATTTTCCTATATAGCATGGCAGAAACAGACCGGATGACACCAAGTTGAGTGGTTTGGTTGACACAACAGAAGGAAAGGAAGCCATCCGGAGGGATCTTGACAGGCTGGAAAGGTGGGCCTGGGTGAACCTAATGAGGTTCAACACTGCCAAGTGTAAGGTGCTGCACTTGGGCTGGAAGAATCCCAGACATAGATACAGACTGGGAGAAGAGCTTCTTGAGAGTAGCCCTGCTGAGAAGGAC
>VZTU01032719.1:84596-120716 GCA_013400835.1 Zapornia atra
TTGGATGGGGCCCTGGGCAACCTTGTGTAGATCCAGGACTAGAGGTTGGTGGCCCTGCCTGTGGCAGGGGGGTTGGAGCTCTATGATCCTTGGGGTCCCTTCCAATCCAGACTATTCTATGATTCTGTGACCCTTTTTCCTTTCTGGGTGCAGCCCGTCATACTTCCCCCACCAATTTCAAAACTGAGGGAAGCAGATCTCTATTCACTTGTTTTGTGGTTTGTCTTTCTGCCCTCCCCATACAGTAGATTTTGAAAATAATAATTTCCTTGCTCCCCTTCCTATATCCCCCAAAGTGGGTTTCAGCTTAAAGGTGTTATGTTCAGTAAGAACCAAATCACTTGCTAAAAATCGGACAAAATAGTCTGTGCCTTTGAGTTGGTTATTTTCTGCTAATCTTTCATGTTTTTCCTAAGTCTAACAAGTCACTGGAATTAGGAGGTGACAAATTTAGCCCAGATCAGAGGAAATGATTTAGTGGTGGTTTTGGCAGGTTAGGGTGACGGTTGGACTTGATGATCTAAAGGGTCCTTTCCAACCAAGACAATTCTATGAGTTTATGACTATTTGAAGAGGGATCTTTGTCTCCTTTATGTACTTGTAAAATAAGGCCAGGACTAATCCGCTACAGGTACTCACAGAGAGACTGAAATGCTGTTCCTTCTCTGGGTTTAGTTTAACTTAGCGTTTTTCTGTGCACCGGTGACATATTTTTCTAGTCTTCTATCTGAAAAGGGTGCAGTTTGTAATAAAATGTGCAATTCTTTACTGCTTTCCATCACTCTTTGTTGTTAAGGAATTATCCTTCACAATATTCCTTTGACTTGAAGACAGATACAGGTATTGCAGGTGTAGGTATTGTCGTGCTTGGACCGATCACTTACCTTTTACAAATATTTGGATGTTTTTTAAAAACCCAAGGAGAAAAGGCAAACTTTTTTGGCCTCTGCTTTAATTCTAGACCAAGGAATTGCCATAATTTAGGCTCAAAGTTTTCAATTAAAACTCTGGGATTTAAGGTGGATGGTTTTTCAAGAGGTGCTGAAATTGAAGGACCCTTTGCTTTCTCTGGCAGCAGGAGCCTGTTTCCCATGAGAGGCTTCCAAGGCCTGATCCATAGCTGGTACAAACCTGTAGTTCCGACTCCTGCCCCTGCTCCCCATCCTTCACTTCTAAGCCAAGCAAGAGTAAAAGGGCAGCTGTTATTTTGGCTTTACATTAGGCCTTGGGTTTCTATTCAGGGCTCTCAAACATCTCAAACAGTGAGGAGGTGGAGTCACTGTCCCTCAGGGTGTTTAAGGGAATGTGCTTAGGATGAGGTACCTAGGGACATGGTTTAGTTAGTAATATAGGTGGTAGGGGGACAGTTCAACTAGATCATAGAATCATAGAATGGTCTGGGCTGGAAGGGACCCCAAGGATCAGAGAGTTCCAACCCTCCTTCCACAGGCAGGGCCACCAACCTCCAGTTCTGGATCTACACAAGGTTGCCCAGGGCCCCATCCAACCTGGCCTTGAACACTTCCAGGGACAGGGCATCCACCACCTCTCTGGGCAGCCTGTTCCAGCACCTCACCACTCTCTCTGTAAAGAACTTCCCCCTAATATCTAATCTAAACCTTCCCTCCTTTAGCTTTAGTCCATTACCCCTTATCTAGCCGTTATCTACCCTTTTAAAAAGTTGATTCCCCTCCTGTTTATATGCTCCCTTCAGGCACTGGCAGGCTGCAATGCGGTCCCTCCGTAGCCTCCTCTTCTCCAGGCTGAACAAGCCCAGTTCCCTCACCCTCTCTTTGTAGGGGAGGTGCTCCATCCCTCTGATCATCTTCATGGCCTTCTCTGATCTTGGAGGTCTTTTCCAACCTTGTTGATTTGATGATTCTATGAAGCAAAGCTCTTTTGTGTACAGGGGAGGTTGAGAGCATTAATTATGAGTAGCGCTACAATGGGGCAGTTACCCAGGAACATGAGTGACAAAAATCGGATGCTCACATGAAGGGGAAGTTGCCTCAGGACCTGCACATTTTAAAATCACTATTCATGCCAAGAAGGTTGTTAATGTGTGAGTGCTGGAACTGTGAAACTTCGACAGAGAGCGATTGCAATTGTGACTGCTGCCGTGGTTCTGAAGGAGCATGCCTGTGGTATGGTTTGCATTTGTTTTATTCCCCCTGCCCCTGCCTCCTCCCGGCTGCTTTCCGTATTCTGCTGTCATTATTCCACACCTCATTACATGCTCCTGGAGAGTACATCCCTCTTGCTTGTTAAGATGGTGTAGGTGGTAATTTGCAGCAGTACAAAGTGCTGAAGGAGAGATAATCAGCTGGGTAAGTCATTACTCTGTGCAGCGACTGGCTTGCTGCGCGCAGCTTACTTATCCCACATTGTTTAGGACCTAAAATGTTGTAGTAATTGAAAGTGTAATAGAAAAACTTTAACGTGCTTGCTTAGAAAAGAAAAAAAGGTATGTCTGATGAATACAGGGGATATATTGTCCTACCCTAGTAAAAGCTCCAAGTGGAGGGTCTTGAATGGTGTAGTGAATCCAGTAGAGCACAGAACTTACGCTAAATAGCCTCGTACAGCGCTGCATTGCCTCTCATTTTCTTTCTCACACATCTCACCCTAAATCCATGTCAAGGTACAGAAAGTTCTTTTGCTGTGATCTGACGTAGCTCTGGTGTCCATGTGGCACTCCTTGGTACTTTCTGATCAGTTTGTAACATTGGCCTTTTTTATTTCCTAAGTAGTGTTTTCTCTGTCTCATATTTTTTCCCAGCTATCCATTGCAATCTGAATCCAAATGGTATTGATCACCCTGTCTCCACAGAAGGCATTAATCTGCAGCTTGAAGGTGAAGGAGTTGAATCGCCCTCTGTTAAGAACACTAGTACTCCGAAAGGGCCTGAGTCAAAAGAGACACCCAAGCGACAAGTGGAGCCAGAAATATCTAAGGTAGGTAGGACTGGGTTCTTAGGGTTTTTTTGTGAGTCTTAAAGAATCCAGGATTCTTTAAAGTCCTGGCTACTACTGCTTCAGTGATGTTTTCGAGGCTTCAATGCTTTTAAGAAAAAAAAAAGCATTTATCATGCTGTTACAGACACAGAAAGGTGCAAAAGTAACAGTCTGAGGAAGTGGGTGAGCAAGGTATTGATGTGGAGTTTTAGCCCACACATGTCTTCTATATTGAATTATTTTATTTTTCTCTACATGAAGATAATTAAAATAATGAGATCTTGCTTTTTCAGGCACTGTGGAGACTTTTTTTCCAAAGTACTTGGGTAACTATCACAATGGGAATAGATATTTTTTTCTTGAGTGTTTTTGTTTGCTTGTTTATTTTTTCGTGGAGCAGGCAGACAAAAGTCCTGTGGATATATGAATATATGGATTTTTATATTGGTGACTGAGTTAAATAAACTATTAAATTATTTTAGGCAAAATACCAGGGTCACTTCTTCTGTGTCTGGTATGTCAGTGAATAAACACACTTCAGAGTTGAATTCCTAAAGACAAATGAAGTGTCTATTCTCATTCATAAGCTGCTGTTTCTTCTTTGTATGGAGCAGACATGTCTACCAAGAGCAGATGAATATGTGTGTTCCACACACTTTAGGTATAGGACAATAAATTGTTATGTTAAAATCATAGAACCATAGAATGTGTCAGGTTGGAAGGGCCATTTAAGGTCCAACCCCCCTCTAGTAAAGGGACATCTTCACTAGAACAGGTCTCGTAGAGCCCCATCAAGCCTGACCTTGAATGTCTTCAGGAATGGGGCCTCCACTACCTCCATGATTGACCTGTTCCAGTGATCCACCACCCTCATAGTGAAAAACATTTTCCTAATATCCAACCTAAATCTCCCCTTTTCGAGTTTCAAACCATTACCCCTCATCCTACTGCTCCATGCCCTCGTGAACAGTTCTTCCCCAGCTTTTCTATAGGCACCTTTCAGGTGTTGGAAGGCTGCTATAAGGTTCCCCTGGAGCCTTCTCTTCTCCAACCTGAACAAGCCCAATTCTCTCAGCCTGTCTTCACAGGAGAGGTGCTCCAGCCCTTTGATCATTTTTGTGCCCTCCTCTGGATATGCTCCAGCAGGTCCATGTCCTTCTTGTGTTGAGGGCTCCAAAGCTGGACACAGCACTCCAGGTGAGGTCTCACCAGCGCAGAATAGAGGGGCAGAATCACCTCTCTCTCTGTGCTGCCCACACTTCTTTTGATGCATTCCAGGCTGTGCTTGGCCTTCTGGGTTGCAGATGCACATTGGTGGCTCATGTCCAGCTTCTCATCCATGAGTACTCCCAAGTCCTTTTCTTCAGGGCTGCTTTCCAGCACATCATCTCCTGATCTGTATGGATAACAGGGCTTGTCCTGATCCAGGTGCATGACCCTGCACTTGGCTGAGGTTCACCTGGGTGCACTTGTGCTTATCCAGGCCCCTCTGGATGGCATCCTGTCCCTCTGTCACCTTAACCTCATCACTCAGCTTGGTGTCATCAGCAAACAAGCTGAGGGTGCACTCAGTCCCACTGTCATTGATAAAGATAGTAAACAGCACCAGTCCCTGCATGGACCCTTGAGGAACTCGTCACCATCTTCCATCTGGACTTGGAGCCACTGACCACCACACTCTGGATGCAACTATCCAGTCAGTTCCTTATCCACTGAATGGCCCAACCATCAAATCCACATCTCTCCAACTTAGAGAGAAGGATGTTGTGGGGGACTGTAGGAGAGGCCTTGCAGAAATCCAGACAGATGGATCCATAGCTCTTCCCTTGTCTGCTGATGCAGTTACTCCATTGCAGAAAGCCACTAGACTGGTCAGGCAGGACTTGCCCCTACTAAAACCATGCTGGTTGTCTTGAATCATAAATATATTTTGAACTGGAATGAAAACTAAGAGAATGTTTAAAAAAAAAAGCGATTCTTTAAAAGCATTATTATTCTTTTTTATTTTTGAAGGCCTAAAGACAGAGTTTTAGGGGTGATTTCTGCAGAGCAGAAAATTGAGTTGTTACTGAATCTGACACTTTGGGAGTTAATAGAGCAAATAAAATGAGTGGCTTTTTTTGTAAAGGTCAGGAAAAGGCAGTAACAATTAATTCAAAGACTGAACAAATAAGAGTATTTCCAACTGTCATCAGTATAATAAATCTAACAAGTAATATACATAGTTGTCATGTATTTCTTTTTTAGAATAAAATAGAATTAAACCTTTTGAGTAGTAGCCTTGACAATAAAGGCTTGCTATGAATGCTCCATTCCGATTTTTATCTAAAATACCTAGTTTTAAAAGAGTACAGCTTAAATTCACTTCATTCTGTCACTGTAGTAGATGCAGTACTGGTTGACATTGATCAAAATCACTGCTCCATCCAGTCTGCTTTGTGGGCAGTTATCAAGCACGTTGTTGATTTCTCTTGAACCTGTGGAGAACAGGTTTGCACTTATTGTTACAAATCACATATTTGGCAATAAAATGCTGTGGTTTAACCTGGTAGGCAGCTAAAGCAAGACCCTTCACTTGCTCCCCCCCCCAACAANAAAAGCCCCCCCCCTCCCCCCCCCCCCCCCCCCCAGTGAGGTGGATGAGGGAATCAGGGGAAAAAAAGGTAAAACTTAGGGTTTGAGGTAAAAGCAATTTAACAGGACAGAAAATAATAACAACAATTCTGCTAAAAGAATATACAAAGCAAATGCTGCACAGCACAATTGCCCACCACCCACAGGCCCCTGAAGCCCAGTTAGTTCTTGAGCCACAGTCCAAGTGCCCGCCAGCTTCCTTAAAGTTATGTACTGAGTATGACATGGTATAGTAGGGAGTATCCCTTTGGCCAGTTGGAGTCAGCTGTACTGGCTGTGTGTACACCCTGCCTCCTTGCTGGCAGGGCAGGATGAGAAGCTAAAAACTCCTTGACTTGGTGTAAACGTTTGCCTAGCAACGACAAAAACATCAGTGTGTTATCAACAGTAGCAACATGAGTCTCATCCTAATTACCAAGCACAGCACTATAGCAGCTGCTAGGAACAAAAATAACTCTATCCCAGATGAAACCATGACACTAGACCACCAAATTTTGAATTATAGAATGTGTTAGTTTGGAAGAGACCTTTAAAGGTCATCTAGTCCAACCCCCTGCAGTAAGCAGGGACAGCTTCACTAGATCAGGCCACTCAGAGCCCCATCAAGCCTGGCCTTGAATATCTCCAGGGATGAAGCCTTCACTGTGTCTCTGGAGAAGCTGTTCCAGTGATCCACCACCCTCATAGTGAAGAATATTTTCCTAATATCCAACCTAAATCTCCCCTTTTTGAGTTTAAAACCATTACCCCTTGTCCTACTGCTCCATGCCCTTGTGAACAGTTCTTCCCCAGCTTTTCTATAGGCACCTTTCAGGTGCTGGAAGGCTGCTATAAGGTTCCCCTGGAGCCTTCTCTTCTCCAACCTGAACAAGCCCAATTCTCTCAGCCTGTCTTCACAGGAGAGGTGCTCCAGCCCTTTGATCATTTTTGTGCCCTCCTCTGGACATGCTCCAGCAGGTCCATGTCCTTGTGTTGAGGGCTCCAAAGCTGGACACAGCACTCCAGGTGAGGTCTCACCAGCGCAGAATAGAGGGGCAGAATCACCTCTCTCTCTGTGCTGCCCACACTTCTTTTGATGCAGCCGAGGATGCACTGGCCTTCTGGGCTGCAGGTGCACATTGGTGGCTCATGTCCAGCTTCTCATCCCTGAGGACTCCCAAGTCCTTTTCTTCAGGGCTGCTTTCAAGCACATCATTTCCTAACCTGTATGGGTAACAGGGGTTGTCCAGACTCAGGGGCAGGACCCTGCTCTTGGCTTTGTTGAGCCTCATGAAGTTCACCAGGGCCCACTTCTCCTTCTTGTCCAGGTTCCTCTGGATGGCATCCCGTCCCTCTGTCACTTTAACCTCACTGTCCAGCTTGGTGTCATCAGCAAATGTGCTGAGGGTGCACTCAATCCTACTGTCAATAGTATTAATGAAGATGTTAAACAGCACCAGTCCCAGTATGGACCGTTGAGGAACACCACTTGTCACCAATAGGATGGGGTTTGAGACAAATCTCAGCTAATAATGTATTTACCCAGCTTTTTGCAGAAGGCAAGCTAACCCTGCCTGTGTTTCAGCATCACCAGATGAAAATGTGCTCTGGATTGTAAAGCAGGGAGGTACATTAAACTCAGAGGAGTTCACATCTAACAGGCTTGGATGTGAAGAAGCTGAATGACACAACTAAGAATGGGCTTATGTGTGGTTGATGTGGAACACAGGCAGATAAAGCTTATCTTTGCTTGGAAAGACTCAACCTAGTGGAAAATCAGGATGAAACATACCAATGATGCCACTGTCTGAGGTGAACTTGCATTGATAAACAGAAAACCTTCCAACGCTGTCCCTGCTAGAGATAGCTGGGCAAGAGGGGAAGTGTGGTGCTCTCAAACTAATGAGATCAATTACTGGTTTCCTACATCTGACTGCAGTAGCTGTACTCAGAAAGTTGGACATGCTTCAGATTTAAAACAAGCAAACCACCAGTTTATGGAGTAAGCTTGGAATAACAATATCAAGCTAATGAAGTGTGACTGTTCTGACTGTATTGCTGCCTTGTTGGTAACTTTGGGTTTTATGTGTTAGATTAATTTAGTGAGGTTTTTCATCTGGATTCCTACGTTATAGCCTTAGGTGGCCTATCTTTTCTGGCTTCCTCAGCCTTAAATTGAAAAGTCGTGTTGCTTTATTCTCTAAAATATGAATACAGATCTGGGTTTGTAACTTGTGTGACTTTAAGAGTTGAATTAAGTCATCGTTATGAAACTGCATCCCTGCAATCATATCCGTGCAGTTGAAAGATGAGCGGGATTACAAGAAAGGATTGTGAATAAACCACCATGGGCAGATCCATTTGTTTTCTATTTCCTGGTTGCTCAGTTGTTTTTAAAAAGGTTTCTTTGCAGCCCAAAGTATTCAAACAATATTATCACACATCTCATATCCACAGCAGCGAGACTTCTATTGCATAAAGCAATGCAATATATTGCATGCAATTTAAGATGCCTTCTAGACCATCTCCTCTGCTTTCAGCTTTCTAATTTGTCTTCATTAAGACCAGTTCCAGCCCTTTAGACTCTTAAGGTTTTGCTGTTGAAAGCAACAGACAAAAATCTCCTTTCTAATGAAGCGTGCCCTGTTTCTGTCCTCAGCTATGGACTTGCAGAGCAGTAGTAGCTCATGGGCTACAGATAGATTTAAATTTGCTTTTTATGCAGCTGTTGTAAACAGCAGAGTACAAGGGTTTGTTTCTATATTTGGGACACAGCAGAAGGAGTAGTGTGAGAGAAGGATCACTCATGTAGAAGTTCCTGTCTGGAATCTACTTATGCTGACTGTGGTAGGAGTTTAACGGGAAATGGAGGAATGATCTCAGTCTCCCTCAGCTGGTTCCCAGAGGAACCACCTTGCCACAAACGTGAGTGACTCCAGAAGAGATGAGACTGTTCATGTCTGAAGTGATGTGCATAATCCGGTGAGGCTCTGATAATGCAGAGACTGTGATCTAATGCAAGTGAAGGAAATTATATGCAGTATAAAACCACTTAGCTTTTTTGACTTCTACGCTTATTTTAAAGTGTGTATTTATATATATCAATGTATACACTTTCTTGATCAGTAATTGATTTTTCAATATTCATGATGTATAACAAATTCAGGCAGCTGAGTGAACATCTTGACAGCAGAAAACTTTGTTGGAGAAAGCAAGGATGGTTTTTAATTGACATTTTAAAATACAGATTATTTCTTTAACACCTTGTGCATCTAAATTCTATTGTCTGTGTTTTCTGGAATTCTTTTATCATTAAAATGCTACTTCTGGCTTTTATGTTCAATCTGTGTCATTTTAATAACATGGTTATGTCTAGAGAAACACAGTGAGTCAGGACATCGGGGGTTAAGGTTAATGTTAAAAAAGAGTTCAAAGTTTTACTATACTTTAGCAGTCCTGAACTTGTCTGAGTGTGAGCATCAGGAGAAGGTGATTTTTCAAACAAGATTCAGAAAATGATCTTTAGTAGCTTTTATCAAGGCTTCCTGCATGTTGCACTCCTAAAGCCCTGTTCATTGTGAGCATCAGACCCAAATCCTGTCTGTCAGTTATTAGAAGAAGATTATTTATTCAGGGAGTTTTCATTCCTAAGGTATGCATATCTGGTGACACACTTTGTCTCATTATGTGGTAGCAGCCATAGCAAATAATAAAGTCTTTTTAATGACAACCACTACAGTTAGACTTTTTATGTTATGCTAGCAATGGCAGGTTGGGGGTTTTTTATGTGACTTGGAGACAAATTAACAGTCCTTTAAAATGTTCATGAAAACTATGAAAAGAAACTGGTAAAAGAAGTGAGAAGCTTTTTTATCTTGCCTTCTGTTAAGTGCTATATAGACACTAGTAGACTGTACTTTTTGTTGCAGGGTGGCTCATTAATTCTTTCGGTTGTTTTTGCTTTCTTATAGCAAAAAAACAACCTCACTTTTTTTTTCTTTTTTCCAAACAACATCAAACAACACTGCAGGGCTGCCTGAACTCGGTAACAAGAGGATGAGAGTTTATCTTTGCTTACTGGGCCCAGCTCAGGACAGACTGGGGTGGAAGCAGCTCGCTCCTCTGGCGTCCTGAGGAGTTCTGCTCTGCTTGGCAAGTATTTGGTGTATGTGTCAAGTGTGTGGTCAAATGTGCACACACAAAAGAGCAAGGCTTCCAAGTAATAAGGTTGTTATAGCATTCTTAGATATATAGAAGTGCTTATATAAAGAAAAAATTTTAAAAATGTCTTGGTACTACTCTCTAACAAGAGAATAGAGAAAGTAATTTTTGAGAAGAGCTCTCCAGGTTTTTAATCAGTGTTTTCTGCTTCATGGCATTTATAATTTTTGGTCAAGCTTATAAAATCACTGAATCATAGGATCACCTGGGTTAGAAGAGATCCTTAACCCAAGAGATCATGGAGTCCAACCACAGCCTAACCCTAACTAGCCCACCTCTAGATCATGTCCTTAAGCGCTTCATCTACATGCCTTTTAAATACCTCCAGGGATGGTGACTCCACCACTTCCCTGGGCAGCCTGTTCTAATGCCTGACAACCCTTTCAGTATAGAAATTCTTCCTGATGTCTAACCTAAATCTCCCCTGGTGCAATTTTAAGCCATTTCCTCTCATCCTGTCGCTTGTCACCTGAGAGAAGAGACCAACCCCGACATCTCTGCACCCTCCTTGCAGGTAGCTGTAGAGAGCGATAAGGTCTCCCCCCAGCCTCCTTTTCTCAAGACTAAAAAGCCCCAGGTCCCTCAGCCATTCCTCATAGGACTTGTGCTACAGACCCTTCACCAGCTTCGTTGCTCTCCTCTGGATGTGCTCCGGCATCTCAACATCCTTCCTGTACTGAGGGACGCAAAATTGAACGCAGTACTCGAAGTGAGGCCTCATGAGAATGACAGTGTTGGCCAAGCAGCAGTCTTGGCAATGAGTGTGATGGAACATGCACATTTATCAGCACAGCTACTAGGTATGCTACAACCATCACCTCACCATGGGTGATTTGTTGTTTGGGGTTTTTTTGCTGGTTGGATTTTTTGCAGATGGTTGAGAAACACCAATGGCCACTCAGGCCATAAGGCAGTGAGGTTTTACCATTTTG
Source organism: Zapornia atra (assembly GCA_013400835.1). NCBI lineage: Eukaryota > Metazoa > Chordata > Aves > Gruiformes > Rallidae > Zapornia > Zapornia atra. The sequence goes on from VZTU01032719.1 coordinate 95,318, forward strand.
CTTTGTCTTCCAATTGTCCCCTTCCTGTGAAAGTTCTGGTGGTCACAGAGTATCTGAGCAAGGACCCAGACTGGCTACCTGAAGTCTACAACAGTTTTGCCTGTTGAAGTGAATGTTGAGCATAACCCCCGTTGGGCTGTTCCACTCCTCCTCCAGGTTTTGCTTTAAAATTATGTGGCAGGGTGGGAGGGTGCCAGGTGAGGGCCCTAGGGGGTGAAACATTGCCTTCCTGAGAGGAAGTTTGCTTTTCTTTGTTGATTTTTGTGAAGAGGTAGTTAACAGATTACCCGTGTCCCAGTCACATCACCACAATGAAAGCCAACACGTAAGGTGTGTGATTTTATTTTTTAAATTCTCTTTGTTTATATTCTTTTTTTCCTCTCTCCACCCTTTGACTGCCATAGTGACAAAACACCACTTAGTGCATTGGCTCTTTTTTATGACTAGCAAAAATCAGTACAGAGTTTGACTGTACAGTATGTCTCAAATAGATTTAAAAATATTTGGTAAATGTTCATATCAGCTGAAATAATTATGCCTCAGGGCAATGTGCCTTTCTGATGTCTCAGTCTTCTGAGATTATTATTAGAACACAATAATAATTAGTGTGCTCACTTCTGTCTTTGTTTTCAGTAGACCTTTTGTTTTGTGTGTTGCATAGTTAGAAGAATGCATGTTGTCTGGCTTCCAGGTGTCTAAATTGGGGGATGAAATGTTTGATGAGTGTGTATCTCCTTCTCTCTCAACCTGTCACTCATGATTGTCACCTTGGGTTGGAGTCTGAAGTTTCAGAACCATGCAGGGGACAAACCTATCCTGAGCAGGGAAAGAGGGTCACCCTGTACATTTTGAGGAGCTGAGGCTGATGTTTTATGACTCTGGCTTTTTACTGGTGTGAATGAAGTGTGGGAGTAACCCTACCTGTAGTGCAGCTCCTTGGTTCAGGATTTGTATTCTCATGAGCCACAGGAAAACAAGAGACATCTCTCTCTGCTGGGGTCCTGTATGCCAGCCTGTCATAGGAGGACAAATACCTGATTCCAAATCCAAGTCTTTTCTTGCTGCAGCATGTTTTTCCCCATCGCTCTATCACATGTTCTTGTTACAAACAGTGTAATATGAAGGCCCACCTTTTTGCAGTGAGGTTCCTACATTCAGCATAAAAGATCTGGCTTCTCCAGTTCATCCTGTTTGCCCTGACTGCATGCCTGGAGATTCTGAAATATCATCTGCCCTGACAGCAGCCATGTGTGAGTGGGAGATCTTGCCCGAGTGAGTTTGTTGTGCTCTGCCTTGGGACTGGGAGAGGAAAAGAAGGGCAACTGCAAAGAACAGTTACTTATTTCCATCTCCTTCAGCCCCCCCACAGGGTGAGATTGTTTTCCTATCGCTTCTCTTCTTTCTCCCCACAGGAAATCAAATTAGCTCTTTATATGGGGTACATAGGACAGATGAAGCTTACTCACAAAGACCACTATTGATTGACCTTCCAAACTATTTAAAGGGATCCTTTATGAATTTCAGTGCCTGCCTGCATGCAGTGCCTGCATGTGAAGGACAGCAAGGTGCCGGCCCCTGGGAAGCTGTGCAGGCTGTGACCTTGCAGCGTGCCAGGGGCTGCACAAACGCGCAGCAAAGGGTGGTTTCCACTGCTGGGAGCGAATGCAGCCCCGTATAGGGCAGGCGAGAGCAGATGGCTACGAAGAGACAGCTGAGGGAGCATAAGGAAGGAAATGTAGTCTGATCTGGCTCCTGTTGTCCTGTGAAAGCTATCAATGTGAGATTTGTGTTCTTCCCCATCACGCTGGTGTGAAAAGGAGCAGCAATTGCAATACGTATTAGCAAACATAAGCAGTAAAAAAGCTGTGGTAGTACTCCAGAAATAAGTGGAATGTGTAATACTGTAGCCACATGTAGACACAGACACATTATTTAAAAGAACTTATTCTCTTTGGGGAAAAAGAAATGTAGATAAAAAGATGGAGCAGCTTTTAGAGGAAAAAGCAATTCCATACAGCGTGTGGATGCATAAAATACTTACAGTGCCAGTTCTGCTGCTTGCCTCGTGTGAAGCTGCTCCACAAAGCCATCCAAGCCCTCTGCTTTTGCTTTGAAGCTACTTTAAGGGCTTCATAGAGATTGCTTCAAAAATAAAGCACTATTTTAATGACAGAGCTGCCTTGATAGGGAAGGAAAAGTATAGAATAGCCCGGTAAAGAAAATAATAGCATTGTGATTAGAGGGATTACAAAATGTATTACAGAACCAATTTAGCATTCAAAATGGGAAAGCAGTTTAGTGCTCCACTGCTGGCACTGCAGGTTCTGCAAATAGTGCATCTCACCTGAGTTACAACAGTAATTTCATTAATCTGCCACATGTGTTCGCTGGACACTTCTGACAAAACCGATCAGCGGTTGCTGTAGTCCACCTTCCTCTCTACAAGTGGGAACTTCTTTTCTTTTCATTTTGAAGAATAATATAATTGCTGAGCCCTGGGAGTGAAATGTATCACAATCACAAAAGGGGTGTGGGACTGTAATAGCCTTGATAATGTCTGAAGGGCATTTCTTGTGTTATCAACCTGTCAAGGGAAACTCAGAGCAGAGGTGTGCTAAGGAGGGAAGGGATTTCATTAGGAGAGGCTGGAAAAGGGAGGCCTGGGGCAGTGTGGAGTCTGTGGAATTAAGCTTGCTGATGAAGGCAACTTAATGAAGTGTCCGTGTGTAAGCTAGGTGTCTGAACTCCTAATACGTTTGGTGGAGACTGAGTCAGCAGGATGGGAGAGGTGTGGGGAGGGATCAGGCTCCCTCTGAAGCGAGTACCACTCAGCCCAATCTGTCTACGCTTTGGGGTCTGCACTGAGGCTCGGGTTTAGGTATTTGGATCTCAAGCTCAGTTCTGTCCTCTGCCTCACCAGCTAACCAGCCTCTGCATTTGGGGTGGAAATGGTTATTAATACCTGATGGAGATGAAGCCTTGCATTAGGTGACTGTATTTCAGAAGTGACGTTTACCTCAGGAATCATACTTTGAACACTTAGGATAGACCAGTCTGTCAGCTGTGTATACGGCTGTGTTTGAGATGACTTTCTGGCAAGCCAATACTGCTTAATCTGTAAAAAGTCTGCCTTTTGGATTAAAATAAATGATTAGAGTTTGTGTAATTGTTTAATTTCCCCCTTTCTTTTAATTGGTCTTGAACTTCAGAAGCTGTTGCTTTTTGTTAGATGTGAAGTTCTTGCCCTGTGGCTCAGTTTTTCCAGCTTTAAAAGTATAATGACAATTAAGACCAGTTAAAAGTCTTTCAGGAGAAAACTGAGATTTGGAGTAAATTTGCTACCAAAATGTTGTCTTTTAGTGCACATCCATATAGCATTGATTGTCTAAAAGCTCTGCAGTGTGTCCCAAAAAAACTGGAATCCATTGGCTTGGTCAGGCTGCCCAAGAATAACAAATGCAGCAGCAGGTTTCTGCCTGTTCCCGCTCTTCCCGTGGGACACATTCTCCAGCTGGTTTCCGTGGTGGGTAGTGGCGAGGACCTCACCAGCGCTTTGTCTGTGCCATGCATCTGGTTTCATTTGGAACTATTTGGTGGATGAGAACTAAGTGTACATGGGGTTTGACTCCAGGGAGTCATTTGGGGCCTCCAGGCACTGCAGAAATACCAGCAGTAATGACCTCTGAAACGCAGGAGGCTTTTCAGTATGCTTTCACTTCACATTTTGCAAATATTAGTTCTTTTTAGCTATTTCTGCATGTGGACTTCAGTCAGAAGTGTTTCTGTTTTATCTTTATTCCACAGTCAGCTGCAGATTACTGTGTAGCTGATGTGCCACCGCAGGGAGCAGGGAAACAACTCCCACATGTTAAAGCAGACCTTTTCTGTGATGCTGTGTATTATCAGTGGGGCAAGCAAGAAGGTAAGGAGTGTGTCATGCTTAATGAGGGATGATTCTTCTCTTTCCCTCTAATTTTTTTGACCAACTGATTTGTAGGTAGCATGGGGTTTCCTTGGCTGTGATGCCATTAAGTGAAACTTTGATAGAGTGATTCAGCCTGGGGATGGCTTTAAGTGCCTGCATCCTACTTCCAGTACTTATGTGCTTCTAGGGATGTTGATGGGGTGCTTTTATATTGTCATTAACCACTCTAGGCATTTGCAGGGTTAGTTCAAAACTAAGAATGATACCCAAGTATGCAGCTCTTAAACATAAAGAAGCATAGTAGGTTTGCAGTGGGAGAGCAGAGGGAGGGAGGAAGCCGTATGACAGTATGTTTCTTTGAGTTTGGGAGGTGGCAGTGTTATTGTGCAGCTGAGGCCTCTGGCACTTGGAAAAAGACAACTGCTGTTGGTCATAGTGACATCAAACATCACAAGTAATTTCCCTTTAATTAGGGAATTAGGGGATGTGAATCCAATTCCTTCAAAAAAATCCATAGTTTAATAAGAGAAAATACATTATCTTCTGGTTTTAGGCTTTTTACTTAGTTTAGGTTTCAAACTCTCTCCTCTTCACAGAAAGTTGTGATGTTTTCCTGTTCTCTAAGTATACCAGCTGTAATTTTCAATCTACCAGCCCTGCAATACACCACAGATCAACACATAGCCGACTGCCCACCAGTTTAGTCCTCATGTCATCTGCCAAACTGATCTTGTTACCCCTTGAGCCTGTATCTCTTCATCTACCCTGTTGTGGGGGGCAAAGAGTTCACTGGAGTCAAACAGTTAGCTACGACCAGTTAAGACTGACCTAGTATTCAATATTGCTTTGCAAACTGCTGCCTGATACAGGCAATGTTGGTCCTGGTCCCTGTGGAGCAGCGCTACTAGAGCCTGCCTATGCCTGATTCAGATTGAAGAACCAGCAAGTCTGCTTAGGGCTTCCCACAGTCTGACTGCGAGTGTGCAGTGGGAGAAGCTCAATGTGGGTTTCAGGAGGCAGCTGTGGCTGTCTTATGTCCTGCAGCAGCTCCTTACCTCCTAGTTCCTCACCCAGAGATCGTAGTTATTACCAGAAGGGGCTCTTCTCAGAAGATGTACTTGGTAGAATGAGTATTTGTAACTTTACTCATGACTAGTGATGAATCTTGTGATGCTGCATCAAGCTGTGCTTCTAGGGTTAAATGTGTCCTTGACATGCATATCTAAAAATAGGAAACCTTCAGCTCCGAACAAGGTAGAGTTACTGTATATCTTGAGGCTTTTTTTCTTCTGTTCTTAACATAGAAAATCTCATAAGTGGGTATTATGTTCTGCCTATTTTCCTTTTTTCTCTAATGTCTGTAAGTGCATCCATCAACTACTCATGACTTTGCTGACCCACATGCCCTCTACTTTTTTTTGCCTTTTTTCCTTGCTTTAAACAAAAGCATGACAATAGACTCTGTATCTAATGGCTTCGGAACTGCTATTAATTCATCTTTCATTCAAGGCTGATTGCTTTCAATCTTAGTAATACACTTCAGATTACGAAGGATTTTGTGAATGTGTTTTCATTATGAAAAGGTAGATGTGACTGAATATCAGAATACCCATGCTGATAATGCAGTATTTTATCTAAATAAAGCTTGTGTATAGGTTTAGAGATGTATTTTAAAATAATCAGTATCCTTACTGATTAAATAGCCTTTATCTCCAGAAAACCTTTTTCATTCACAATTATATGTTCTCCTTCAGGTAGAAGACTTTCTCAAACTTAGTTCTCTTTTGGTGACTCTGAATTTTTGCTTTTGATCAGTTTTATCCTAAAGAATAAATAGCTTAATTGTCAACATTTAGCATGAATTCATGATTTCTGAGGTCGATGAGGAAAACTTGAGTGTTATTCCATGTACTCAGCTTTTCCTGAAACCTTTATTGTTGACTGTAGAAGAAGAATCTGAAGTGCTTGTTGAGGTTCATGCTTATTTAAATGCCATTGTTTTCTTTTTCTATAGGGAAGGCTACTTTATGGCTTGCAAACTGTAGTTAATTGTCCATACTAACTGGTAGCAGACTATTTCAGGATTTTTTTTGTGGGTTTTTTTCCCTGAATAATTACCAGCTTTGTTTTATGTAGCTGCTGTTTTATTTTCCCTTAGTCCCTATTGGAAGGGTTTCATTTTTAAGCAGTATATTTGAAGGGGAGAAAAAACAATGAACAGTGCCAAGTAAAATGCTTAGGTCAGGTAAGTGTTGAACACATTGATTAGACTCTCAACATCAGGTTAAATTCAATTAGTTGGTTGTATCCATTAGTACATGTTGGCCCTTTTGCAGGGAGGAAAACAGTACAAAATCAATCAGAATCATAGAAATGTTTGGGTTGGAAGGAACCTTAAAGATCATCAAGTCCCAACCCCCTTGCCACGGGCAGGGACACCTCTCACTAGACCAGGCCGCTCCAGGCCCCGTCCAACCCGGCCGTTCTTTTCATTTTATTTTCCTGGTGACTTTTTCTCCCCCGCCCTGGTTTCCAGGTTCCAAAGGACACAAGAATGCTGCTAAAAGCCAAAAAGAAGAATAATTGGAAAGAATTTGTCTTAGCTTTTGATTCCAAAAAGAACAGTGTAGAATGTAGTCAGGTTACGTGAGGAGGCCTGACATTTGAGAGGAAAAAACCCGCACCAGAGTGCATCCTATTGTTATGCTCTAAAATATTTTATGCAAATTGCAAGTGATTCTAAAACCACAAAATAAGCTGAAGAGATGCAACTGAATTCAAAAACTGAATTAGTTCCTCTATACAGGGCACAATGATGTTAAATAAAACTGGGTCTTTGTTGATGAAATTCTCATTTAACTCTTCTGTATGTTCCTCATTTTCTTCCTCCGTAACCCTCTCCCGTGGTTAGGTTTTTGTTCTGGGTTTATGGGCTGTTCCTCTCCCCTAGCTTCTCACCCATTCTCCCCTTTTTTTGTGTTTGTTTGATTGATTGTTTTTTGTTTTTGACAAACCTAGCCATGTTCAGGATCTTGCTAAGACTTCTGCCAGGTTGGAGGGGAGAGCACAAAGTGCATGTGTGTCCTAACTGAACTGAGCTGATGATGGAGCACCCCATTCAGTGATGTACTTCCTGCAGCACGTTTCAGTCCCCAACCCCCACGTTCTCTCATCGTATTAACTGCTCAGTTGACTTCAGTGAGTTGATCAATTTATCATCCACCTGAATTACCTCACTGTGGCTTTTATTAGTGATAGAATACTCTATACTAGTTGGTCAAGAGCAACCAGTCCCCTTTGGCAGTGTTTTCCTGTTAATTTGACTTATTTTAATCACTTTGCCATGCTGACAGTAGTTAGGAGTATTGCTTTGCTGTTTTTGCTGCTGAGAGGAAATTCAGTGGAAGTGCAGACAAAATAGAGCTAGGAGGAGACTGAATCAGATTAGGAAGAGGAACACGAGATATTACTCTAAAGAGAAGCAATATTAATAGCTAAAGAGAGGTTGTGGAGTCTCCTTCTCTGGAGACAATCAAAACACGCCTGGATGCGTTCCTGTATGAATCTAGGTGATCCCGCTCTGGCAGGGGGGTTGGACTAGATGATCTTTCGAGGTCCTTTCCAAATCCTAATGTTCTGTGATTCTGTTTTGATTTTTTTAAATGCCATTTCACCAGCTTTACCAAATGCTTCTGTTTGTCCTAAAGTGTAAGAGATGCAAATTGGGTGATCTTACCATGAAACAGGAGATTACAAGCATTTTTTTGTTGAGGGTAATTATTTTTTGTATCTGGCCTCTGCGTCCAGTGCTGTGATTACATCATCAAAAGAATGGGGAACAGTGAAATTAGCCATCTTGTGGCCTGGGATACATGGTTGAGCTCAAGGGTTCAAAACAAGAAGGCAGGGAAGGTGTAGGCTGCAGGAATAGTAGGTGGATGATGGAGATCCATCATCCATCATAGGATGAGTCTGAATATCCCACGCTATTTATAAAGAGCCTTAGAATTCAGGAAGATGTAAAACGAGGGAGTTGCTGCTGCATGCAAATACACTAGAAGAATAAAACTTCTGTGCTGACAGAAGCAAGTAGGGCTGTAAAACAAGACAGAACCCGAAACTTTCCCACCTCTAGTGAAGTTCCTCTCATCATTTTATTCATGGGTACTAGTCTGTCACGTGTATAAACAGTTTGACTACAGTTTCTCCCTTAGCACTGCTCATTATTGGTTGTTTCTATTTTAATCCTGTTCTAAATAGATTGACAAGGATTATTTTATAAAACCAGTAAACTGACTTTCATTGGCCTTTAGAATCTGCACGAAATATAAAAATATCAGTGATAAGCTTTAGAAGTACTATTGATATTTTAGTCAGTAAAGCAACACAAAGCAAAAACCATATGTGAATACTTCTTTTTCTACTTTCACTTTTGAGATTATTTATTCGAAGTGGCTCTTATGTTTGTTAGTGAAAGGCTTTAGGACCAGTAATTTTTGACCGACTTATTAGAAAAATTACTGTAATTTACTGTATATTTTCTCCAAACATATATATGTATATATATATAGCTATTACTGTGTTGCAACACAAATTTTACAAAGTAATTGTGATAGTGCTAGCAAGTACTTTCAAACTATGTGCCATAATAGTTCAGTGCATTCCTGCTGTGTGTTATGCCTGGGTTTATAAGTGATCAAGATATTAAATAGCATTCCTGCAGGTTATTTCTGATTATACTAGCCAAGAGAATAGCATCAGAACCATTTATGGCTATTGGTAATATTTTCTTGTCTGTCAGGAAAGAGCCTTCTCTTATGTGCATCTGCTAATAATTGTAGTAAAATAGTGAAAGGTTATAGCTCTGTGTTATAAAGAAATAAAACAGCAGGAGGATAAAAGTGAGGAAGAAACCTCTACCTCCATGTAATGTCTTCCGTGAGACCACACATGTTTCATCTCATGAAGTGAACCTTGAATCTTTCAGTAATCCCAAGGTGATCACATCTCATCCAGGTACAGTTCACGAGTGTTTGCACTTCAGTGGAAAATCCTAGTTGGCTAAGGAGGTTTTAGAAACATGACCTCATAAACAGACAGTAATAAAACGTTAATTTATAATTGTAAAATTGTGGTGTGTACAAGGGATGAGCGGCTCCATGCAGGGAGCTTCAGTGGGAAGTAGGAAGCTGGGGGTTCCTGACTGCTGGACCTGCATCGTGGAGCGAGTGGGCTGTCTGGTCAGCTGCAAGCAGGACAGCTTAAATGGCGTGGAAGAGACCGGGATGGGGAGAAGGGGGTGCGTGGTACTTCTTCACACTTTCTAAGTGAAATCTTAAAAGCTAGATTATCTGGAAGCCCCATGCAGTGTCTTGCAAAACTGTCCGGGTCTGTCAAAATGCTGCCTGTCAGTAGATGGTGCTCTTTATATCAGCTATTTACTCATGCTGCCTGTACCTGGCTGTGTTTTCATGTAAAAGGTCTGGTAACATTCCTTAACAGTTCATTTCTCTGAATTCTGATGTCTGGGAGATTAGAAAACGGAGGCTTTTGAGGGAATGCCAAAAAAAAATAATAAACATGAAAAGATGTGTGGACTAGGTTTGTTTGAAACATCCTCCATCCTTGAATTTTTTCAATAACTTCTTTTGCTTGTGCACGTCTGTTGTTTTGAACTCGGAGAAATTCAGAAGCTTCCAGCATAAGAACCTTGAACAAACATTGTGGATTGGAGAATGTATGGCAGACTAATTCGGTTTGGCAACTGACCCGTAAGATACTGCATTAATGTGGTCTAAAATAAAACTGCAAAGCAGATTTGGCAAGTCATTTGTGGTTTCAAAGTTTTCTTTTGCATATTAACTTTGCAGTTTTACCTGCTGTTTCTGGATAGATAGGAATTAGCTTATGTTTAACTGTAATGCTTCTTAGAAAGGACTTAAATGAATCAAATTGTGAGTTTTACCTGGAGTCATTTATCCATTGGTGGTTGGATGGATATAAAAAGCTGCATTAAAAAATGAAGATTTCCTTATTAATGTGATTGAAGTATTGTTGGACCTGCCTGCATTTTTTATTATTCAGAAAATATGCCAACTCTGGAGGGAAAAAAAAGTTAAATGTGTTAATTGTGTAAAAATATCACTTGCTAAGGGCTGCTGTTGAGAGGAAAGCCCTGATCTGGGCAGCAGAACAGCATGGCAGACCTTACGGGGAATTTGTGATGCTTAAAGTTACGTGTGTCTCTATGCAGTGGTCTGTGTAAATTACATCAGCTACTTAACCAATAGTTAAATCTTGGCTTGTGAGATGAATTTGCCCCTGGAGTGAGTCTTGAGAACTGCCTGCTGTTCACTGCCTGACACTGCTGGTCTTTCTGCAAACTGGAATAGAAGGATTAGTGTGAATTTTTCATGTAATCTTAAACTGCAAGCAAATGATCCAAGAAAGAGAACTGAGTTCCTTTCAGAATTGTAATTAAAATATTGCTAGTTCTTATTCAGCGCCAGTTTGTCTTCGCAGCACATAGATTTAGATATCCCTTCCTAGATCACTGATCTATCTTCAGAAAGGATATATATTGTATGTACTGATCACATTACAGCAGATGAATACCATTCTGCACAGTGCTTAATTTACCTTTTCTCAGTCCTTTTATTGCATTTGTGTCCTTATGACCCAAGTTCCTTACATTGTCAGGTGGACATCATATTTTTGTTGAAAATCTCAACTCCACATTTCTAGGGACATCTTACAGCTGCCTTTCCCAGAAGATGTTGATGGACATTTTGGGCTGGATTTATAAGCTGTACCTGGAACTGAAGATACAAATCCTCACTTGACTGGCATTCTTCCCCTGCTTAGCCTCCTGTGGTGCCTCATGGGATGTTCCTGGGAAAGTCCCACTTTCCTATGAATCACCTGATCCAGGAGAGGTGTTTGAGCATGGCAACAATATTAACTTCTGCCTTTTCTTACCCCTTCTCTCCTTGAATCTGGTCTGCTGAGTCCCATCTATGTGAGTTTCACAGTTCCAAATCTTCAGATTTTTGATCAGAGATGGTGGTGCTGCCAAATCCTTCTGTTTCCTTTTAAAATAAGCTTCTCACCTTTCTTTTGCTTTTATTTGCTGTGCTACAAGAAGAGATGCTTGCTGTGAGTGAGAAGAGATGCTTCCCTTTGGCCTGGGCTGGCCTTGATGTGAATGTGGGACCTGTGCTCTGTGGCTTTTTCTGTATCTTGTTGGCTAACATAGGCTTCTTCCTAGCCATGAGGGGCTGGTATTCATGAATCACTGAAGCCTTTTGGTTTCTCTAGTGAAGGGGATAAAAGGGCTTTGTAGTACTTAAGCTCTTTTTATGAATATAGGACTTCATAGGGATGACAAGAGAATACAGGACTTCCTGTATTAGGGAGAGAAGACTAGTTTCTCAAAAGAAATTTAGCAAGAAATCACATTGATGTCAAAAGTGCCCTGCTTGTTTTGAAATTAAGTAGTGTATCTGCCTTCTAGATATTTGAGAAATCCATTGTAAATGCTATCTGTGAATCAGATGGCTGAGCTAATCTGCGTTTTCTATCAACATTTGCCTTTCTTCTCCTGACTTTGCTGGAAGTAGAAGCAATGTCTTACTGGGAAGCAAGCAGTTGACCTGTCAGCTGAGGCTCAGAGGCCTTTTCTTATTCATACTCATGTACACATCTGGCCTATACAGTTGTTCTCCTCAAAATGTATTTGACTCAAGAAAACATAGTTAAGACTCGACTGGCAAAGATATCTAGAACTTTGATTGCTGTTGGGGTATAAAATGCCTTGGCTGCTGCACTTGCCTCCTGCATATGAATGAGCCTATCCATGAAGACTGAAAGTTGGCATGGAAAGGTTATACTGCTTCTTACAGCACAAGCCTCTTAATTGGCATATCTGCTGGAAACAAAGGTGCCAAAAATGTGATTCACTCGGAAGGAGTAAACCTTATAAAAAAGCAACCTGTCATTATTTAATAGGGATTAAGATCCTCTGAGGATGTTAGATGTTCTCCTTGTACAAATGTACTGTTGTTGAGCTAAAGGCAGAATTAACCTCGCTACCTCCTAATGCCGAAGTAACAGTTTCTTTTATAGCTCTTCTCATATAAAAATGCTAGAAAATGCTTCACTGTCTGTGTCTTTAAGATCAAAAAATGGACTGCAGCCTTCACCTCTGACATACAGCAGTTAATAAAAAAATACACAGCTACTTTTTAAGCCCTAGGTTGTGACATGTCAAGCATCTTCTCAACAGAATACTGTAATTAGAAATAGAAGGACTGAAAGCGTGGTTTGTGCTGGATGGATTTATTATATCAGGGCAACTCTGCCAGTAAATCCCAAGAATGAAAAAATTCTGCCAGTATCATTAGTGACAACTCTCCCAAAGACAGGTACACTGCCTTGGCAAAAGCAGTATGATGCCACAAAAGTGTTTTTCTTTAAAAAGTGTGTGACCAAAAAGCATGTAACCCCCAGTGACAGGTACATGTTTCTGAGGTTAGGCTTAGCCTGTATTTGAATAACGTTTTTTATTACAGTATCCTGAACATTTAGAAACATTTGTAAGGAGAAGGACTTGGGATCTTAGATACACATTTATGTTTTGCTACTAGTGTTACCTGAAATCTCTAGAAAGACTGTAATACTGCTCTGCACAATCTCTTTTTTCTTTCCTCCATAAAATAAAGACCTCTTAGAGTAGTATTCGTAGTAAAAAAACCAAAACCAAACCCCCTAAGTTTTATAAGCCTTAGAAAATTCTACCTTTAACTTACATGTCATCTTTTTTCATTGATACATTTCAGTTCATATCCACGTTAGTATAGATAATGTGAATATAAACCAGGTACATTTAAACTAGTTATGGTCTTGTCTAACTGTTCTCATATCAAGACAGCCTGTTTCATGATTCTTATTGCTAACTATTGATAGTTGAGCTGGTGTTGAAAGAATCCAATTAAGTGACTGAAGAATTACAGATAAGGCATCACCAAATGTATGTCCTTATGAGCCAGAAGCATTCTTATGATCCACAAAACAAATATAGGCTGACTAACTTCCTTTAACTCTTACTGAATTTGCAAGTATAAAATCAAAACCATGTGCTGTCCTTCAGATCTTTAAATTTTTAGCTCTTGTCTTTTGCTTTTTCTTGTTCTGTAATTAAAGAAAAATATTAATATTTTCATGCAAATTAAACATGTCCCCAGTCTTCTTTGGACACTGGATTTTGCTCCTACAGGCTGGATTTTAGCTACATTTTTCTATGCGATCAGCTCACATAATAAGTATGTGAGAATTTCCAAGAAAATCAGTGGACCTGTTTATACACTTGGTTTGTATTTATTTTAATGGAATTCCTGATAAGCAGTCTCAGTTTAGTTTAACTGTAGATCTAACTGCCTGAGATACAACTTGCAGAGGTGCCAGGATTGGTTTAAAAACAGGAAAAGTGAGAATGTAAAGGTTACTCCTCTGTAACTGCCAGTTTTGTAGTATAGGTACATCTTGGGCGGTGCTGGTTTTTTTATTTTTATTTTAATCTAGACCTAGAGATGTTATTTCTGAGCTCAGGACAAGCTATTGGAAAAGGGGGAGCTATGTTTCATCACTCTCATAGTGATTAGATATTCCTGCTTGCTTTTGTGCATATACCTGAATGGACTGGGACTTGAAGCTTTCCCCAAGATGGGACACTCTCCTGTGCCTACCAGTCTAGATGGAGAATTCTGTAAGAAGACTCATGGTGTAAATCTTCCCTGCGGTGGGTGTAGTGCTTAGTCGTTAGGACAGGATAAAAGGTGAGCTAACCTGTCAGTTACCTGCACCATGTCCAGGGTGAATGTCTTGAATTTTTATTCTTGCTGTGGCGGATGGTTAACTGCAATAAAGAAGGGGTGCTTGTAACAAAGTTTAGTCAATTACTTGTTGTAAGTTGCTGCTAATACAGGACTGTTAATGGAAATGAATTCTGTTTCTTCTTTGACTCAATACTGGTAACAAGCAGGCTAGAGAAGTTCAAGGAGGAACCTTTTATCTTCATAGCTGCACAAGGGATGCTCATAGGCACCCGCTGTGTGAACAGAAATTGTCCGTTCTCCAGGTCTATGCAGGGTACAGAGTAAGCTTCTCTTTGTAAAAGCAGGAGGATTTGGTTTTACTTGTGAACTGTAATCGGTGATGTAAGATGCTGGTTAGAGCCCAGATTTGGACAGGTTTGAATTGTCTCAGGTAGCAGAAGGAGAATCAAAGCCACATCAATGAAAAGTATCAAACAATTGACTCGTCTTGTGAAGTAGGAATTCTCACCCTGAGAGACGAAGAGCATCTCTTCCCTTCTACATTTCCTCTGCAAATATCCAAAACCAAACATTTAATTTTTGGACTGGATGGAATCTTCTGCACTGAGTGAAATGGATCTTTAGCTTGGTAAGATTAAAAATGCAGTCTTTTTAGATTAAGTGAATTTTAAAACATTACCCTTTTTGATTTGGGTTTGACTGTCAAAACTTAAAATTGATTGGGCTTCTGGTCCTACTTGTGATTTTATTTTAAGCTTTCTTGGCCTGTCTGTCTCAGTTGTGGCTTTCAGGCTTTTTGATAGCAATTAGAATGATGTCAGACAACCTCCTTGACAATGCTGAGGAGTGCTCTTGTCTTCTCCTTTCTCATCCTGACACTTCAGTTCTTCACAGTTTGCTGATAGTGCCACTGCCATTTATACCAACACCAGCATCTGCCAGTCAGGATTCTTGCTTTCAGTGTGATATCTCATTGAAAAGAGTACACTCATGGGAAATGTGTCACCTATTGTTTTGATGCTCTCTTTATCCCGATCTGGCTAATGCACAGTGATTTTTTTGGACAACTTAATAATTCCCTGTTGATGGTTCTACTTGTGACAGTCTTAAGAGGGGGTTAACTCCCTCTAACAACTTCTTAGTTTCCAGAACAATCTTGTTCTTTTTCATAATTTCTTCCCCCTTTTACAGCCTGTCTGTAGTACACCTAAGCTTGTGGCACCATTACAGTACAGAAGGTACTGGATTGGGTCAGTCCTGGTGTTGCTTGAAAACCAGGTTAAATCTCCCTCTTGTTATTGGCCACGAATGAGTGGTGCTACGTTGGTTTGGGACACTGGGGTAGCAGTGTCTGCTTGTGCAGGGCTGGCTTTAAGCACTGCCAGAGCAGTCCCTTGGTAGAGACTGCAATTTGCAGCACTCCACTAGAGGCAACAAAAAGAAGCCAGAGGCTGACTTGGCCCCGAAACTGTGGAAAGGTGAAGAGACTCTGAGTGAGATGGGAGGCTCTGGACCACTGCTGCCAATATATGAGGGAGGCCCTTGTAGAAGTGCCATTTGTTCCTCTCCTTTTTCTCCAGAAGGAGAAAGTTAGAAGTAGAAAATCTACTTTTCTGCCTTTTCTGCTCCTTTTCTGCTCTTCCTGCACCTTCTGTAGCTTCCCTGCCAGTCTCCAGCCTGGGTCTCCTGGACCCTACCAGGTCTTTCCTGGAGAAGGCTGACCTTGCCTTGTTCACCTTGTGCTCAGAGCCCTGTGCTGGTGCTGCTCAGTGTCCTCATCTCCTTCTAACTCTGTTCACTCTCCCCCATAGTGTCAGTGGACCATCCCCATCTGTTCAGTGTCTCGATCAAGGGGGCAGTGATCTCTCTGTGGGTCTGGTTTGTGTCTCTTCTTGGAGGTCAGGTGTGTTTGAAGTAGCTAGGAGTCAGTGAGGACATGATTCTTGTGGGGCTTAGGGTACCTTGTTTGGTAATCCTGAGAGACACAGTGAGCTGGCCACATTGAGTCGCTTCTCTTAAAAACCTCAATATGTTCCGAGAACGTGGATTTAGGTGAACCAGAAGGTACTACAGCTCTACTCTGATCCTTCTGCTGACCAGTGGTGGGAAATAAGTCCCTCTTACGTGTAGCTGGAACTGATCTTGTCTTTCATGGGGTCCTGTATGTGGACCTGATGTCAGGCAGCATGGTGTGGCCATGTGCCAGCAGGACATTGTGTAGGACTACATGCATGGGAGCACTTACAGAAGGGCTGAGAGGTGGGCTGCGTGCCACGTCCGGCAGCATGCTTTGAGCATCAGGCTGTGTTAATAGATGGGAGCTCCCTGAGAGCTGCACAGCCTCCACGTCCTGTGTAAGGCATCGCTTTCATGACTCTGCCATGCTCAGAGGATCACAGATTAGGCCAACCAGTTGTATTTTGCATCTTGCCATGTGGAGCAAGTTTGGGACTGCAACAAGTGTGGAACTTGGGGAGCCCAAGGCCCTGATCACACTTCCAGCACAATTCAGGAGTCCTGGTAGGTCTCTCATGTCTCTATAGTTTTCATTCAAAGCGGACATTGTGTTTGATCAGTCATAGGTATGATCCAATTAAGGCTTTAAAGATCCAGTCATTTATCAATATAAAAGGCAAGGTGTCTCTTGCAGTATTTTCCTTGTTTTGTTGTGGTTTTTTTTTAATTTAAATAAACACATTTCCTGTGGTTTGTTGTTTTCATCTCCTCTTAGTATTAAAATTGTCAATAACACAGATAGGAACCAAACACAATGGAGGTTTCAGTGGTTTTATGGGCTGTCTGCTTATTACTGTAATTTTCTTTAGTGTTTGATGGAAAAAGCTGTAAGTGTAGCTATCTGAGAAAGTGTATTTCTAAACCAAAATGTGTTTCTCTATATTCTTCAATATTTTAAGGTATCATATAAAAACACATTCACAGGCCTGGCTCATTTCTTCTGTTCTTTCCAGAACTGAAACTGACCTATATGTTCATCATTATTTCTGAATTCTGTATAGGCAGTTTAATATTGGGTAAGTAATTTGGAATATTTGAAAAAGATTCTTATTTTCTCAGTTTTAGAAATATAGCCCAAGCCTGTTTAAAAATAAAAAATCATGCTACTGAAATTCTTGCTGGACATTGCTGCTCCTGCTGCTTCTTGTCATAAACGATGAAGATGATGCTGTTAGTCTTGATTCCAGAGAAGCCTGAAAGATTTGACAGTAAGTTAGCTAGCCTTTGGAGCTGTGTAGTTAAATCATATACACATAAAAACTTGGTTTTCTGCTTTTTAAAACAGAAAAAAAGCTCTTTATGGTTTGCTTGCAGAGGACATTAGGTTTTGCTTTAACAAATAGTTCCTTCTCAACTTCATGTGTGAAGTGAGATCCCATTTCTTTCCTCTCAGTCTCTCCCTCTGATCACAAGACACATCAATGGTTTTGTGACACATTTTAATGTTTTCTGCCCCAGATGAGACTGCATTATTTTAGGGGTGACAGCCACCCATCTCACTCTCTATGTCCCTACTAGATGGCAGCGACCTTACTACTACTTTCCTTTGCTCATCCTGTACCTCCCCTCACAGCTATCAGCCCCTTTTTCTCTCTAACGGTCTGAAAACCCCCTCTCAAACCCCCTCTCTGGGTTAACAGAGTGGTTCAGCATGGAGCTGTACAGTTGTACTCCATGTCTACTCCATGTGAAGATTTTGTGTCTGAAACACAGCCGGTAGAGCTTCACACTGCTGGTCTAATGCATGATGGTGCTTCTCCTTGCAGCCTTGCCTTGCTTCTGTCCTTTGAGCAACACAGCTATAACAAAACTGATCGTGCTTTCTCTTTTTCTAGTTAAACTGAACTCCAGAACAGTCTCTTGTGATGTGCCAACACACAGCAGAATCTACCTTAATGTGTTGAGCAGCACCTCCTTTATCCATCTCTGTTTCATACAAGCATTGTTTTTAGGCAGAAACTGTAGGGTCTGACAGAATAAATTCAAATGTAAATATGCATTGATTTGCCTGTATGTCAGGATGAGTATGTTGGCACAAGTGGTACCAGAAGGCTTCTTCCAGAAGCCCTGTTTGAGGATGCTGACCTCCACAATCCCTGGATTTAGTAATCTGAGCAGATTCATAAATGCACCAAATGTTTGTGTTGGAGAAGTTCTTTTAACTAACTTGGCTCATAGTATGTAAATTAGTTTTAATAATAAGATTGAATCCTCTGTCACTCAAAAATACAGAAGCCTTCCTTTCTTTTCTGGAATAAAATACAACAAGTAAAGATAAAGAAATTCTGGTGAATAAATTGATGTTCAGAATTGGCAGGCTTCATAAACTGCACCTGGAAAGCTGAAGAGGTAACTTCTATGTCATTACTTGGGAGAAGCAGGTCTTGGTTGCGAATGCCATTCTGAACAGTGACATAGGCTCTCTAGGAGGGCACAGGCTGTAAGTTTGATTTGTTTGTTTGTTTATTTTTGAGTTGGTGATTTTAAGTACTGCGTTCTCTGCAGCATGGAACAAAGAGAGCATGAAATTGTGTCACATATTAAATAAGCTAATTGCTTTTCTTCTTGGGAGTAATTTTTATGGTGTGAGATACACATAGCAAAAGCTGGGGTTAGGCAGTTCAGAAGGAAAAGTCTGACACAAAATCCTGAAGAAACAGGTTTTCCTTCTAATGTACAAGAAAAGATCAGAATACTGAAGACTTTTATTCTCATTAGATCTATATCTGGCATGAGTTGGCCTAGTGTTTGGCAGGATTAAAACTATTAAAGTCTTGCCAGAAAATAGTGATCTTGGAATCAGTTTGTCAGGAAAATGAAAGGGAAGACAGAACCAAGGATTGTGTTTTATTTTAAAATATTTTATTTTAATCAACCTGGGCCTGTTGTTTGACCGAGTTGATAAACAGTAATAAAGTAAAACATAATGTTTTCCACCTCTCTAGGCAGTTTATATATAGTTAGTGGCAGGGGACTCTTTTGGTAGGTATGTTTATGGTAAAGATAATTTTCCTTGGTTTACCAGGGATTTTTTTAGTATAAGATCAAGGTTTTGAGCAGGGAAGAAACATAACAAATTAGTTTTGTGGGAGGGAAGCATATTTTAATAGTCTTTCAGTTAGAGCATCTGGTTGGAAAATATTTTGGGTATGATGTTCCAGAAATGAAAGTGACAACAATATGCTTTTTATAACCTTTGTTTTAAAACTCTTGTATTCCTCCAACTCATCATTCCTTATGAATTAGTAAGTTAAACATAATGCTTGATTGTGTCAGTATAAAAATGCCCTCTTTGGACTGCAGTTACAAGTTTGTCAAACATACTGCAATCCTAATTCTGAATGTTGGACAGTAAAAAAAATCAGTGTGTATGTTTGCTGTTTAGTGATCTGTAGACTGCACAGCATAACAGCTGCATTTGAAACCATCCTTGAGATCTACGGGCACAGAGGGAAATGTTAAATTTGTACTCTGATTGCTGATAAACTTGTTCTTCAGGTATTTAACATGCTGGTGCTTTTAAGAGGACAATAATTGTTGAACTGAAAAGAAACAGCCTCTTAGTTAAAACAAAGATTGGCACTTCTGTACTTTCAAATAGGAATAAATATTTTGTAAATCTATAGCTGGCTATGTATATTTGTATACAAATATTTGCAATTTAAGTATTTTTATACTGGACAAAAACCCCCGTTAATTTATTTTACAAGGTGTGATGGTTTGACCCTGGCCAGATGCCCAACAAAGCTGCTCTATCACTCCCCTTTTCAGCTGGACAGGGGAGAAAATATATATTGAGAGGCTCAGGAGTTGAGATAAGGACAGGGAGAGATCATTCCACAATTAGCGTCATGGGCAAAACAGACTCACCACGGAATAAGGAAAGAAAACTCTCTAATTTATGACACTGCACACCCAGTGACACCAGAGTCCGCTATTGGACTTCATATTGGACATTCATTCTCATGAAGTGTGGCCAGGTCTTAAAGCACGTCCTCCCACCGCTCCTTCTTAGCACTCAACTTTATTAATGATTTCTCTCCCTTCTCCCCCCCAGGGTAGCACAAGGGAGGGAAGACAGGGATGGGGGTTTCAGTCAGTTCCTCATGAGTCATTTTCCTGATTTGCCAGTGGGTGGGTACTCCTTACACATTTCCCCTGCTGCACCATGGGGTCCCACCTACGGGAGACATGAGTCCTTTCCCACGGGGCTTCAGCTCTTCCCCAGCTGCCCCAGCGTGGGTCACTGCTATGGGGTGCAGTCATGAATCACAGAATGTCTCTTCATCTCTCAAGCTCAGACTGCTCCAGCCTGGTCGCCCACGGGGTCACAAGCCCCCCTTGCTCCAGTGTGGGCCTCTCTCTCCAATGGTTGCTGGTCCTGCCAGGAAGCTTGCTCCAACGCAGGTCACAGCGTTGGATGTCTGCACCTGCTCCAGTGTGGGGCCTCTCCACAGGCTGCAGGTGGGGTCTCTGCTCCCCGTCATCCTCCATGGGCTGCAGGGAAATCTCTCTCACTCCGACACCTGGGGCGCCTGCTCCCCCACTTCTTCCCTGGCCTTGGTGTCTCCAGTTTCTTACATCTTCTCATTCCCTTCTCTGGTGGCAAAAAGTGGCTGCTTCCATTTTTTTTCTTGTTTAATGTGATTCCCAGAGGTGCTGTGACCATCACTGATGGGCTCAGCTTTGGTCAGCAATGACTCCGGCCTTGAGCCAGCTGTTGTTTGCTGTATCGGGCCTGCAGAGAGCTTCTGGCTGCCTCTTGCAGAAGTCACCCCTGCAGCCCCCCTCCTCCACCAGAACCCAGCCATGGAAAATCACAACACAAGAGCTGACAGACTTTCCTCTTGTCTTCAAAAATTCCAATCATCAAGAAATATCTTTAAATTTAAGCAGTAACTCATATAAAGATACACGTTAAAGTCTTGATCCTGTTATTTGGAGATTTCTGTAGCATCAGAGAAACTGCTTCTCTCATGTAGCTATTTGGGGGGGGGGTGTGATGTATTTGTGAAGGACGTGCATTTATATGTGTGTGTAATAAAAATCAGTTTACTGATACCATAATATCAGGCTCCTCATTGAAATTCAGTTTCCCCTTTGACTCAAATAGCAGTAATGGGTAGGCTGGAGAAGTTCAAAGAAGAGATGTTCTTAGTTGCATGAGGAACAGTTACACACACTTGTTCTCCCAACAGAACCTGTGTCTTCTCCAGACCTATGCAGTGTGCAGAGCGGGTTTCTGTATGTGCAGAAGACTCACATGATTTTCAGAATGTACAGTGGCAGAGCAAGCACTGTGTTGGTTGTGGTGCACCATCAACACCCTTGGAAATTTCTTTTTTTTTTTTTTTATCTTTGCCAGATAAGTGAGGCTTCTGTCTGCTGCAGGTTGGTCAATTATTTGGGGTGGTTTTGTGCATTACTGTGGTAGCTCTAAATGCAGATGGTGCTTATTTGTGTGTTTGAAACTGGTTTCATGTTCTTTGGTGTGTGTAGTTTTGTTCAAAACAAGCAACGCTGAGCTAAGGGATGTGCACTGTATTATATTTTCAACTGTAATTTTCCTGCTGTTTGTTTAACTTCTACCCAAGCAATGAAAAAGAGATAGATGAAAATTGGACATGAGAAATTCAAGACATGTTTGCCCCTTGGAATTTTAGCTCTGCCACATTCTCTGGCCCTAACTTAATGTCTTTACATGATGTACTTTATGGACTTAATAGGACATGCTAAGCACTAGCTTAAAACTGCTGTGGTCCTTTGGGCTTCTAGTAATGAAAGATTTCAAAGCAACTTTGAAAAGGTCTGTCTGACAAAGTAGATCTGCATAAATGCTGGATAAACCCTGGCTGGCAATATCAAGGGAATCCATTCCGAGTCCTAACAGAAAAATGGTTGAGATGACATTTGCCTTCACCTCAAATTTGTGCAGAAAAGCTTGTCTTTAACCTTCTACACTACCAAGGAGGTGCAGGACAGGTTCTGCGTGCACAGCTGGGAACAAAGATACTTTTATTCCACAGACTTAGTTCTTTTACAAAATGAAGTAAACAGCTACATTGGTGTTCACACCCACTTAGATCATCAATGCCCAACTTTAAACATTTCTTGTTGGTAATAACTGCCTATCTATTTGAGATTTTCTTAGTCTCCTAAGCAGACTGTGTTGCCGCCCTTCCCCCTCCCCCTCAAAAAAAAAGATATTTTCTTTTTTTTTGGTTGCTGGTTTTTTTGCATACTTTGACAAGAAGCTTTAAATCCTTGCAGTTCAGGTCATATAAAAATCAGCATTTTTATATGGTTAAAAAAATTGTATGTGCAAAGGTGAATTGTTTGGATAAATGTGACAAGGCATGTGATAATGCAATTAACTATTTTTCAATGTATTGTGTATAAACTGTTAAGCTGTTTGTTCAGATATTCTATTATAAAACTGAATTTTCAGAAAAGTGTTTAACAGTGGTCTTTTAAAAAGTTTATTTATAAAGAAGCTACTGTTTTATGCAGGAGACCCACTTATTTCACCTAACAGTGATTGAATCAAGGTAAAAAGGAAGCAGAAAATCTAAACCTGCTTGTGAATACCACTAGAACTAGGAATGGTGTCAACAAATGCCCGGTACGAACTGATACCGCCAGCTCCTCCTCCGTTGGTGTGTAGTCTGCTTTTCCCAGGCAGAACCAGTCTTTAAACTTGTTTGCACTAAAGGGCTTTGTCAGAAGATCTTTTCTAATTGTAGCTGAGGAATGAGCCTGGCCTGAGGATATTCCTGGTCTTCTTCCATGGTTATATTCAAACTGGGACAGAAATATACATCCCTCTTGTGAATTTGAAGGCTCCAAAGGCTGTTACTGTTGCCCTTTGGGTGCAGTCAGTTGGTCACTCTTTAAGCTGTTATTCAAGTAAGACATGGTGCATTATGTTGGTGTGATGCAAGGAACATGTATGCAATGCAAAATAATGTTAAAGACCCTTTCACTGCGTGTGGTTCCTGCGTGGTGTATCTGAATAGCATGGTTTTGTGTAATGTGCTGGTGGTTACTGCATACCTGCCAGCCAGAGCACTTCCCATCTTCTCTTTATTACTTAAATTTTGTATATGGATGTAACAGGTAAATATTTCTGAAATTTGTGTGCAGAGTAAATATCATGTCCCTTCTTCATTCTGTTTCCAGTCCGGGACTGTGAAGCTGACCAAGCCTGTGGCATTATGGACGCAGCAGGATGTCTGCAAATGGCTGAAGAAACATTGCCCTAATCAGTATCAAATCTACAGTGAGTCATTCAAACAGCATGACATAACTGGTAAAGTATGCACTATCAGATATATTTTACTTACTTAAAATGTGGCAGATTGTTTTGGTTTGTCGTTAATAGGTTGTTGCTGAAGGCTATGCAAGGTTTAGAGCAGGGGGAATATACCAGCTTTCATGGCATGTAGTAAGGGATGTTCCCATATCCCTAAAAGGTAAATTTCAGATTATTCAGGGTTAATATAATGAGGAAAAAAGTCAGTTGTATATGGGTAAGTGCCATACCCTTCATTCCAAATAAATCAAGAGCCACCTCCTCCGAATGCTAAGAAATATAGAAATCTCCTATGAGGAAAAATTTAAAGGAGTATTTTTCAGTGAGGTGTTTCACCTTGAGTTTGTATTCTTTTTTTCTTAAATTAAACTTAGTCCTTAACAGGTAGGATGGCAAGCAAACCTAACTGAGCCCCTCCCTAGGACTGAAGCAGGATCAATACAGCACATTTGTTTTTGACAGATGTTTGTCTCACTTTGTTCTGGGGAAGTTACAATGGAGAAGATCGTTATATCTCTCTATTCCAGTATTTTACGGTGCTTAAATATTGATACTATTTTCCTAGTATCAATCTAAAATATTATTTCCAGCCAGTGAAACTGTTTTCTGTCCTGAGTGTAGCTTGAGTACAAAAAAATCATTCTTTCTTTCAGTCTTTCCTTTATTGGATAGGAAACTTCCCACTTGCACATACTTCCCTTGTCTAGTCTAAAATATATCTCTTTGTTCTATAATTGTTTGTCCCCCAAATACCCGCAGGACCTCCAAACCTTGGTGTCCTGTCTTAGAAGAATATATTAAAAAGCATAATTGCATTTTATTTTACTGTTTATGTTAGAAGTTGATACTGATTTTGCTGGTCTGCTTGACTTGTTAACTCCTATTCCATTTGCTGTAGTGGTATTTTAGCTGGCTGCTTGGAACTGACACCAGACTAGCAGAGTAACTATTACTATAAATACAGATGTAACTTGGGAGTTAAACAGCATTTTTACTCATATCCCAGGCAGTAATTAATCTGTAAGAAGTTTAATGTGGAACACTAATTTGTTCTCTGAAGTGGTGGTATACAAAACTGGGAACTGGCATTCAGCCATTTAGCATCAAGCAGAAATTTGAGTTTCACATACAAATCTTAATCTTACCAGTAATGTGTCATTAACTAATGCGTGTTTCAATCAGTGTCTGTTTGCATATGTGTACTTGTGTTTCAAATTTTCTGTTGATTCTTGTTGCTATTCTTTCTTTTCTGATAATGTATGAATGACTGCAAACATGGCAAGCTAAAAAAAGCCATTTGTTTACCAGGTAGCCAGATGAGAGGTGGCTTGTATTGGTTTGGTAAGTGTAGAGCTTTAGCTCATAACCACTGTGCCCATTTCCTCTAAGTCATCATCTGTTGAACGCAGTCTGTAGGAATGTAGCCCGTGTCTCCACCCCGTGTACTGAGCTGACTGCATCCAGAGCACTACCAGAAAAACCTCAAGCTATTTTTTAATTTTTTCCAGTCCTGCTTCACTATCATACTGTCTCTTTTTAGAATTAAGGCCCTGTGAGATGAAGTGGAAAGGAAGAAAAAGTTGTTTTAATTTCAATGTAAACATAGATGGAAACCTTGTAGTTTCATTGGAGATGTGCAGGCCTTCGAACTTGATAGGCCTTTATGAAAAAGAAGAATCAAAATCAATCTTTCTTACTTTACACAAAAGAGGTGTAAGGAAAATATTAGTACGAGTGTCAGAAACTAAGTCTGCAGTAAAGAAAATAACTTCAATTCAGCAACTACCAAAGAAAAGAAAGGCGATCAATGTTTGTACGGATTTTATAAAAGTATATTGTGATAATATTATGAGTGAAATCAATAACTCTGGAGGATATTTCCAGTGCTGTTGGTCCCTGTGACTCCAATTATTTGAAACCTAATAAGGGGATAGAACAGTGGATTTGTGGCTCAAGAAAAGTAGAGCATGAAAGGAGCATGGAAACTAATGTGAAGATTAAGCCAAGGTAGTGTAACTGTTTCCAGATATGGTTATAGAAATGTGATGTGATTGTTGAAAATTTCTCAGGAATTAAAGTGACTTTACAGGCTTCTTTGATATGGAAAAATATGATGGAAAAGAACTTGAAGAAAGTGACATGAAAAGGATATTTAAACCTTATTTGAAGATAAAAATCTAAGGCATGGTCATAGGCCAGGAAAATGGACTTGGGCAAACATATCTAGCAGTTATTAACCATTGGTGTTGAAAAGTGTGACATTTTACTTGGGACTGTTAGTTGCTGATTATAGTTTACTGCACTGGGGGGGGG
>VZTU01032719.1:120751-280330 GCA_013400835.1 Zapornia atra
AACTCAAAATATCCTTTCCTTTGTGAAGATTCTATACCCTTTTACTACTGACAGAAAGCAGCTGCACATGTATAAGAAAAATAAATCACTTAGTCCAGTGATCTGCCTAGTAAGAAAAAAGATCTTCATATTAACAGTGATCCTGGGGATGGCATGGGACAGATTGTACCATCATCAGCTTTGCAGATGACACCAAATTGGGGAAACAGTCAATAGCCTCGAGAGTATGGCCTCCATTCATTGAGGCCTGGGCTGTAGAAATAATACATCAACAGGAACCTTATGAAATTCAGCAAAGACAGATGCAAAGTTCTGGAGCTGAGAAGGCTGAGCTCCATGCACCACGTTCAGCCTGGGACTGGCTGGCTGGGGAGCAGTTTTGGCAAAGAGAACCTGTGGTCTTGATAGTCAGGAAGATGAAATGAAGCAGTGCTGTGCTTTGGCAGCAAAGAATGCTAACAGAATCGTGGGCAGTATTGGCAGGAACATAATGAGGAGATAAGAACTGTCATTATTGCCTTTTATTCGGCACTTTTTAGACACCAATTCTTGGATCTCCAGTGCTGGAACTAGCAGCTGGCCTCCAATGTGTAGAAGGATGTTACCAAAAGATGAAGCAAGACCCTTCACAGTGATGTAAGAGAGACCTCAGGCTTGATTGAAACAGGAGGCTGAACATAAGGAGAAACTTTTTCCACTTGAAAACAGCTGGGATTTGGAACAGGTTGCTTAGAGAGGTTGTACAGTCTCTGCCCTGGAAAGGTTTCAAGCCCCAGCTAGATAAAACTGTGAGAAACCTCATCTGATCTCATACCTGACCCTGCTTTGAGGAGGAAGTTCGATTACAAATCTGCTGTGGTCCTTCCAACCTGAATTCTTCTGTGGTCCTGTGATTTTCTGAGTACATCCTGACTACCTTAGAACCAGTGAAATGCTTTTTGCAGCCATTTGGGGAGAATTAAATATGGAAAGGTCTAATAAGAAACATGGAGACTTTTTAAAGACACAAAATCCTCGAGTTCAGGAAATGGAGCATTTGATTAAGTTGACTTATTCAGCAGCAGGTCAGAGGTCATGTTGGACCCAGAACCAAAAGAATTTGAAGTACTAATGCTGAGCAAGATCTAAGGGCACCTGTGCTGGGAAAAATAAGAGAATAAAAAGGTGAGGAACAATAGCACAGTGGCCTGTACAACCACAGAAAGTAATGTCATGGTAGGGCCATGTCACTGGAGGATCTACAACTGGTGTTCATCTTTATACCAGTGTGATGGGACATAAAAACTTGTTCTGACTTTGTACGCTCATTTTATACCACCATAATCCAAGGGGCAAACCTGAGAAACAGACCTTGCTTTCAGTGTGCATTTGTGACTTCGAATCTGCCTGGCAGCAATACTTGTAAATGACTAGGGAGTTCTTGAGAGGTGAATTGCTCTTTCATGGTCTCATCCTGCACCATTGAAATAAATGAAGATTTTTGCAGTGTCTGAGTATTAACAGGAGCAAGACTGGGCATAGAATGACTGTGGAATAACTGTTTTGGAGAAAACAGTCCACTGACAGAGAAATAAAGAAAAACTCTAAGTAGCTGCTTATTGATGTGTGATTTGTGTTGAAAGAAAGGAAGGAAGGAAAGATACCCTACTTCACCTCTTGTTTTTACGCCATGTTCCCCTGTGTGCTAATGCATGTCTTCAGAGCATGAGGTTTTAATGCTATGATCATTAAACAAACCTCATTCTGTCAAAATAATACCCAAGAGGTACCTTGGTCCAAGTGAAGGAATTTGAGAGGAGGTAGTTGAAAGGACTCAAGCCTTTTTAAATTAAACTTTAAGGAGGAAAGGAACAGGACTCAAGAAAACCTCTTTTTAGTTTTAGAAGGGACCAGAACTTATGAATATTCATTAAATACCAAATGATACCTCGGAAAATGAAATATGAACTGCTACTGAAAACCTGCTGCAAATAGCCTTAAAATTTATCTAATTCTATAACCTCTAAAGATGCTTGCGTTAAATCAGCTATATTGACATATTTTTATGAAATTCATATAAAATCTTGCTTTTAAAATCTGAATTGATTTGGTTTTTACTTTAATAATGTCTTTGCAAATGTTAGAGGTTTTATCATATCAGCTGAGATGCTCAAGTTATTTAGCATTTTGGTGAAAGAAGAGTCTCGTGGTTTAAGATACTACCCTGGAATTTGGAGAAATCTTGGCTCAGTTTCAGGTTACTCTGGTATTCTTATGAAGCACATTGAATCCTCAGGGTCTAAATTACTCTTTCTATACAGAGAAAAGGCTTCTTCTTGTCAGAGTGTTCCCAGAGATCTTTCTGGTTTCCAGACATACAGTTTAATTATGCCCTTTGTTTTGCAGAACTCAGCTGAGTTTTGTGCTGCAACCAGTGTGGGGTTGAAAGGTGTGGAGTGCAGGAGGCCTGGGTTTCATTCCTACCTCTGGGCAAGAAGGGTGACCAGAACCAGGTGGCTTTATTAACCATGTTGTGACCTCCAGAGCATGTTCATCCTTCCTGTATAGGCTTTGGCATCTGTACAACAGAGATAAAGATGCCATACCAGTGTAGTTAAAGATGTTGTGATATGTGTAGAAAAGATGTGGTGTGAGCCAGCTGAGTCTTCTCCTTAACAGACTGGATTCATTTGGAACAAGTTCTGCTCACTTCCTGATCCCTCCCTTGGCAAGTGATTTCAGCTTTCCATTATTGATGAGTATCACGTTGTCCCAAAGCATCTCTTGTGCCAGTGACATAGCACGGCTCATGTGAGGCCTGATGCAAGAAGCAAAATGAGGCCTTCCGTAACGTGCCCTCAACAGGCGTTCCCCCTGATGCTTCCTTGTCTGTGTTGCCTGACCCCTAGCCCTCCAGGGTCTTCTCACAAATTCTGCTGCCATTGCAATGCAGAAGACTACACAAACTGCACCTTTTCTTGCCTTATTTTATTTGACATTATTTTATTGTCCCTTATAAACTGGTCACAACCTACTCTCTAGGTTGTTATTGTTAGAGGACTGTTTTTATGATCAGGTGTAGGACTGGTACCAACTGAAGAAGGTCCTGGGTCAGGGCAAGGTGTTGTAGGGAGTGCTCTAGCCTCCTTTAAAGCATTATTAAAGTTTTTCTTGCCACATTTTTCTCTGGTCCCAAATCTGGCAAGTTTTGAGCATTCCGCAGCACTGTCATATATCTCAGAAACCACCTAGTTTATCCATAGAAGAAGAAAAGAGATTTTTGGCAGAAAAAAAAGAACCTTCATTGTGTCCAAATGGAGGGTATTTCCACTAAAATGTTAGTTATCTTCCCTGTTTTGCATGTGACAGTGCTCTCCAGCACAATAGATCTCTCAATCAGTGTTCATCTGATAGTGGTGTTGTAGAAGCAGTTTCCATCTCTAGCCATCTCTGTGATGCCCTTCCTTTCTCTGTGGTGAAAAGCTTAAGCCAGCCTCACCCATGGTCCTTATTTATGCCACTTCTCCCTGCTCTTTCTGTGAGGTCTTAACAGCAGTGTTGGTTGGTGGGCTGTCAGATCAATCCCGACTACATCCATCTGCAGTTTAAAAAATAAAATAAAATCACTGCTTCACCCCAGAGAGAGCTTTTATTCTCCTGCCTGGATAAGGTCAGACTTATTTGCAGTGTTCTTTGTGGAGCTGTGATGCTCATGTTGGAAAATGTGAGGGACTAAAGAGTTTACTGTTTCATACTTGGCTGCTCTCAAATTTTTAACATGTGGAACCCATCAAAGAGTGACAGGCATTGGGGTAAGGCTCCCGTTTGCATAATATGTGGCAACCAATCTTTTTGCATGGAAAATAATATCAGAAATATATTAGAGTAACCCTGTGTTTACATAGCATAGAATTGAAAGAAGTTGGATGAGCCAAATAGTTGGAAAGTGGAAATAATTTTTTTCTTTATTCAGCCTCTTACTGATAAAGAACATTTTGCATGAAAGTAATCTTGTCTCGTGTCTCAGCTTTGGTTCTGGGGTCTGGCTTTTCAGTGAGATTATAGTTTAGATGTATAGTGATCTCCCACAGCAGGAGGCAGAACTGCAATGGCTCATGAGAGATCTGGTATGACCAGGAAGGCTCATCTGCAGTTGAGAAGGGGACAATGAGGCACCTGAACACTTCATCACAGAATTGTAGGGGTTGGAAGGGACCTCGAGAGATCATCGGGTCCAACCCCCAAAACTTCATGGAAGTTGTTATTTTAAGTATTAACATAGTTGATTATTTTCCCATAAATTTGCTTTTCTGGGGAAAACAACCTGTGGCACATTACTGCTGAAAGTTATCTTTTTTGGAGTCGTGGCTGTTGGTTTTGGGGTTTTTAATCTGCATCAGAACGTTTTCCAGCTAGCAGCCGCGACAAAGTCTTTACTGCTACAGCAACTTGCTGCCTGCACATGGGAGAACCAGGCCCTCTGTGTTAGAAGACATCAAGTCCATTAGTCATGAAGTGGAGCTATCTCCTCTTCCCCATGCAAACCAGTGGGGAGTGTCTAATGCCATTATTTGTGGAAGAAGTGGTATTACCTGTTCTGTTTAATAGGAAAGCGAACTTGCTGAAGGGTGGCTGAGGCATTTTTTACCTTAACTTGCCAACGATACATTGAAGTTCGTGGAGAAGGAGAAGTTGAAGTTGGTGGAGGTGGAGAAGGACCTGGGGGTCCTGGTAGATGACAGGTTGGCTATGAGCCAGCAGTGTGCCCTGGTGGCCAAGAGAGCCAATGGGATCCTGGGATGCATCAGGAAGAGCGTGTCCAGCAGGTCGAAGGAGGTGATCCTCCCCCTCTATTCTGCCTTGGTCAGGCCCCACCTGGAGTACTGTGTCCAGTTCTGGGCTCCCTGGTATAAAAAAGACAGGGACCTCCTGGAGAGAGTCCAGAGAAGGGCGACAAAGTTGATTAGGGGTCTGGAACATCTCCCCTATGAGGAAAGGCTGAGTGAGCTGGGTCTGTTCAGCCTGGAAAAAAGAAGACTTAGGGGGGACCTAATTAGTGTTTATAAATATCTTAGCCATGGGATGCAGGGGGAATTGGCCAGCCCCTTTTCAGTGGTCTGTGGGGACAGGACTACGGGCAATGGCTGTAAGCTGGAGCATAGGAAGTTCCGCACCAACATGTGGAAGAACTTTTTCACAGTGAGGGTGACAGAGCACTGGAATAGGCTGCCCAGGGAGGTGGTGGAGTCTCCTTCTCTGGAGATATTCAAGACTCGTCTGGACGCCTATCTATGTAATATGAGATAGGGAGCCTGCTTTGGCAGGGGGGTTGGACCCGATGATCTCTTGAGGTCCCTTCCAACCCCTAAGATTCTGTGATTCTGTGATTCTGTGAAGTTATTGCTTCTACATCTACTAAATTCAGAATGAGCAGTTTCCATGCCCCTGCTCCTTTATCAGCTGGGAGATCTGCTGTGCAAGTAGCTGATGAATGTTTTTACACTGTTTGCTGTCTTAGTGGATGTTTCTTGGGTCTGGTTGCCTTTCCGTGGTATGCTCGCTCCCCTTGTAACTACCTGGGAAGATCTCTCGCTGTTTCAATAAACAATTGCTCTGCAGCATGCTCAGAAGTGAATTGCACTCCAGCTGCCTCTTTTTCTTCACTCTGTCACTATATAAGAATCCAGTAAGAGCCATGGCAGCCAGATTTGCTGTAGCTTTTACTCCTACCTGATGTATAACATAGAATCCAAATCATCTTTGAACTGAAAAGTATAATTCCTGTCCTTTAGCTTCAGTTTTGAAATCCCCTGTCAACTTAGCTTAAAGAAGTTCTTCTGTACCCTTAGAGTATGAGCATTTAGGTGACAGGAAAAAAAGGTATATTGCTCTTCATTTGAAGCAGTGTTTACTTGCTCCTCAGTACTTACTCCTCAAGTGCTGTCAGATGTTGGGGAATTAATGTTTCATAATTACATGCAATGATAATTGGATTATTTCTTCCCTCTAACACAAGGGTTTTTTGCATTTTTAATTTAATCTTGTTCTATTTATTTTAGTCAACTTTTGCTAATGGGAGATTGTATCATCTTTTGCCCTTCTCCTTGAAAAGATCTTTGTTGTACAGTCTTTGTAAACCTGATCCACTGTATTCTCTATGAAACACTGATTCACATCAGTATTGTGTAAAACTCACTGTGAGAACCTCTCACCGTGGCAGCCAGTTTCAAAAGCAATTTCTGTGTCTTACTCAGAGGGGAGCTAAAATGTGCATTAGGGTGAGATATGGAAAATTGTATCAAATGTCTTAGCAAAGCCTATTTCAGGAATTCTCAAACCATATTGTAAAGCTTTGGGATATTTCCTAGTTTGCTGATAAGGCTGCACGGTGTGTCTGCAAGACAAACTGAGCACTGATTGTGATCCGCTGACAGAACCAAAAAGCGTAGGAGCTACAGATTGAGCCTTTGGGTGCTTAGTGTATCTATCTTGGGTGACTCAGGCATCCAACTGAAGTGGGATTCATAAGACCAAGGGTAAGAGAGTAAATAGCTGAAGTAATCAACAGAGGGGAAGGGGTGCCTCCAAACAGATGGATTTAGTGGACTTAATATAGCTAAGAGAAGATGCTATGAAAACACCACCTTTATGTTAATCTTGTTTCTTTTGTCTAGCTTTTTTTGGTTTTGCAACCCTTCACGTGTTCTTGAGGAAGCTTGCTTTTTATTGGCTCTTTTTCTGTAGCTGCTTTACAGGGGTATTGATTACTGTATTAACACTTCAAGCATTTTGCCAAACGTTGAAGCTCTACCCTTTCATTTTATTTCTTAGGAAGTTTTTTTTCTACAGGTTTTTGGAACCATCACCAACTGTTGGTGATTACATTATTACTTTACCGTGCTCTTTGATCGATCGTTAGGCTGTATGAGCCCGCTATCTAGAAGCTATCGGAGGCTGAGGGGAGACCTTATCACTGCCTTCAATTACCTGAAAGGAGGTTGTAGAGAGATGGGTGATGGTCTCTTCTGCCAGATGACAGGAGATAGGACAAGGGGAAATGGCACAAAGCTGCACCAGGGCAGGTTCAGATTAGATGTTAGGAAAAAATTTTTCACTGAAAGAGTTATCAGGGCCTGGAACAGGCTGCCCAGGGAGGGGTTTGAGTCACCTTCCCTGGATGTGTTCAAAAAAAGGGTAGATCAGGTACTTAGGGATATGGTTTAGCATAGGATGGGAACGGTTGGACTCAGTGATCTTAAAGGTCTTTTCCAACCTTGTGATTCTGTGAAGCTAGGCAGGGTGAAGCTCTGTTGTTACTTGGAGACTTCCAAGGAACAAGTTGAAGCCGTAGGATGTAGCATTGTGTTCTGGTTTAATCCCAGCCGGCCCATTAAGCACCACACAGCTGCTCGCTCCCTCCCTCCACAGTGGGGTGGGGAGGAGAATCGGAAAAATGAAACTCGTGGGTTGAGGTAAAGGCAGTTTAATAGGACAGAAGAAGAAAATCATACTAATGATGTAATACTAATGATAAAAGAATGTACAAAAAAAAGTGATGCACAGCTTGATTGCTCACCACCCACTAACCGATGCCCAGCTACTTCCTGAGATGCAGTGCTTCCCAGATAGCTTTCCCCCTAGGTTATACTCTGAGAATGACATCACATAGTATGGAATATCCCTTTGGCCAGTTTGGGTCAGCTGCCTTGGGCTTGTCCCCTCCCAGCTTCTTGTGCATCTCCTCACTGTCAAAGCAGGAGACGCTGAAAAGTCGTTGACTTGATATAAACACTGCCTAGCAACAGCTGAAACATCAGTGTGTTATCAACATTAGTGTCATCCTAAATCCAAAACACAGCGATACACCAGATGTTAGTAAGAAAATTTAACTCTATCCCAGCTGAACCCTGTACACATTGCTAACCCTGGTGGCACTTTGGTTTTTTTACCTCCCCACTTGATCACTACTGATGAACTACTGCAGTACAGTGCGTAACAGCCTGGCACCTGCCCACTCAGAGGATGGGGCCCTTAGTTTAGAACTGGCCACTGAATATTTAGCCTTCCTGTGCGTTGATTCCAAGTATTGTGCCCTGACCAAAGTCTCATTAAGCTATAATTGTGTTGCTTTTTTACAAACTTCTGCTGTATCTCGTGAGGCTGGAAATTATTTTTTCAGGTTGGTTAGACTCTTTATTAGTGCTGGTGGGCTCTCATTTCCCACCAAGTCAGGCTTTTCTGCAGCACTTCAGAAGTTCTGGATCCCATGCTGGTGGGAACCAGGACAAACCCAGGAGGTATTGGAGGGTCTCCTTTCAGATTACTCGTGCTGTTGTCTGGGAAGCTGTATTTGTTGTCTTTGCTGTGCAGACATGAAGTCAATTTTGTGGCTTGATTGTAGGTAAGGAAAAGTTAGATGGGGCAGACTTCAGTGATTAAGTGGAGGAGTTGTCAGAGGACCTTACAATTCCTCACTTTGAAGAAGTGAATTAATTTGCTGCTTAGTGGGTGTGTGTTTGTGATACCAGTGAGCAGCTAGAGCCGATTCTTTTTATTTCAGCTTGTTACTTGCCAGCATGTGCTATTCATGATACGGGGATTTAGTCTTAGTGTAATCTTATAATTATTTGGCAGAGTTCCCTGGTCTAATAACAACGCAGAAGGAAGCTCTCCTGAAAGCTGAACCTGGAGGAAGCCACGGCTGGGAGTTTCACTTCTGCTTAGTGACACAAGCGAGCGAGTGCATATTTAATCTCTCTCATCTGATCATTCTTGCAATTCGTTGTGTTCCCTCTCTCACCCCCAGCTCTCACTGCTGTCTAATCTCCTAGGACTCCTCTCAAGCCAGATGCCCTCTGTGGATGATGCTGCGAGTCCAGCTTCTCTGCTGTCTCTATTATATATGTATAAATGTATGTGTGTAGACAACAAACCCACTCTTGCTGAGTTTGCTGACGAATGGATTACCTCACACCCTAACTCACACCCTAACTTCTGCCCTCCGTGGTGGCTCCATGTTCTCAGCTGCTTTCCCCTTTCTCTGCCCTGACCCCATCGCCAGGACTCTCCCCGAGCCCCCGGTGGGTGACAGCCTCCTGCAGCTTTCAGCACTGCCCGGCTGTCTCCAGCTTGGCGTTAGACAGAACTGGGAACGCACTTGGGAAGAGAGCAGGGGTCCGCTGCCCTTCTCCTTTCAGGAGGGGAAGGAGGCGCGGCCCGGCGGGCGGTGCGGTTCCGCTCGGCTCCTCGCGGGGGAGCCGGCACACAGGCTATGGCCGGCCCGCTCCCCGCGCTGGCTCCCGCCGCACCGGGCTGGGAACCAACTTCCCAGGCTGGAGCGGAACCGTAGCAGCCCCGGTCAACCTGACGAGAGGTTTTGGCCCAACAGAGTGTGAGAGTTCGGGTTATCTGGTGTAATTAGTGACGACTGCGCTCAGGAGGGTGTCAGCAACCAGTCCTCGCCTGGAGCTCACAGTCTTTTCTAATTAGCTTGTCAGCTCCTAATTTTTTTTCCTCTTTGAAAATTATTCTGGTTTTGGAAACATCAGCCCAAACAGTTGAGCCTTTTACACAGAGCAAAGAGAGGAGGAAAAAGCACTTCTCTTTCCCCCATCTCCCTCATAATAAAAATAAAATCCAATGCTGTTTTCTCTTTTTAACTGCCCAAGTGCTAAAGCAGCTGGCCTCTGGAAGTCCAGATTTGCCTTGGGAATTGCCTTCAGTAAAAAAGAAGTGCTTCCCGGTGCTCTAGTGCAAATTATTACTTGATTTGATATAGTTAATTGAACATGGGGAAAGCCTGACAGGGTCCAGTACAGGGCACCTGACGCAGTTTTATCCTTGTTATCGTAGAACACACAGTGGAGGGAGGTCAGAAATACCTGGCTCTTAGCAAAGATTGAAGGACCCAGCTCTAGCATTTTCCTCTGAATTCAGTGGAAGGAGCTCTTGGAGCAGAAAGAAAAATAGGCTGGATTTTGTCCAAACCCTTGCTGCGTTCAGGAATTAATTTTTAGCCCTTCACCCAACGAGGATCTGCATACCCTGGGAAGTGTTTATCTGATTCTTCATATCCTGGTGGTGATCAGCACTTAACTGATGCAGGAGAAGGCTTTCTGTCCTTCTGTGTGCAGACAGAAGAATTGCTTTCTACTCAAAATGAGTGATCTGCTGTGAGAAACTTGTGTCTTTTAATTGATTTTTGTTACCTGTGAAAAGAAACCCTACAAATGTGAGCCTAGACACACACAGAAAAGTAGGATTTTAATAAGCCATATTGGTTTAAAACCTGGACATGTAGATTAATCCATGAACCTTCTTAACAAGGCACACTAAAGCCACGACTCCTTAAAAAATCTTGGCAAAATGCAGTCTTCCTTCCCTTGAGGTTTCATTAACCTTATTGAGCCCCAAAGTACTTATCGGGCAAACTCTGTTACACAGCAATCACCATTAAGCGGTTAACCTCAGATAAAACTTGGGGGACTCATGTTCTAATGACTTATTATTAACTACAGCTACTCTCCAACATAATCCAATATATGAACACATACATTTGAGGGCTCTGTCGCTGCTTAAAGTCAGATGTGCTGTCCTTAGTGAACTGCAGTGGCTGCTGTTGCAGCCTGCTGTGGATTTCACAGAATCACTGTTTTGGAAAAGAACTTTTAAATCATCGAGTCCAACCATACCCATCCTCTACTAAACCATATCCCTGAGCACCTCATCTACCCATCTTTTAAATACATCCAGGGGTGGTGACGCAGCCCCCTCCCTGGGCAGCCTGTTCCAGTGCCCCATAACCCTTTCGGTGAAGAATTTTTTTCCTAATGTCTAACCTAAGCCTGC
Source organism: Zapornia atra (assembly GCA_013400835.1). Lineage (NCBI taxonomy): Eukaryota > Metazoa > Chordata > Aves > Gruiformes > Rallidae > Zapornia > Zapornia atra. The sequence continues at coordinate 131,579 of VZTU01032719.1, forward strand.
TCTGGCACGGCTTGAGGCCATTTCCCCTTGTCCTATCCCCTGTCACTTAGTAGAAGAGACCAACATCCACCTCTCTACAACCTCCTTTCAGGTAACTGTAGGTGGTGATAAGGTCTCCCCTCAGCCTCCTCTCCTCCAGACTAAACAACCCTAGCTCCCTCAGCTGCTCCTCATAAGGTTTGCCCTCCAGACCCTTCACCAGACTGGTTGCCCTTCTCTGGAGACACTCCAGGACTTTGATGTCTCTCTTCCAGTGATGGGCCCAAAACTGACCACAGTTTTGTTCTTTCAGAATGCAGTTACAGCAGAAGCAGGGTTAAAAGATGAAAAAAAACCAAACCATCAAACAAACAAATTAAAAAAACCCAACAAACCCAAACCCCATGCCAGAACATAAGCTATCCCACAGCAGTCTTCAGAACCTCAAGAGCCTGCAGCCCATCAGGCCGTGCAGACCCCATCCTGCTCCCCCATTGCCCAGCTTGAAGCAGAGCAGAATTCTTGTCCCCTGGATTGGTAAGAGAAGCCTCCAAGTCCTGCAGACAAAAATGTTCCTTTTTAATCATTGACTAAGAAAACCCAAATGCTCCCCCAAGGGGAATTCGAGGTTTTGTTCTGTTTTGTGAAATGCTGAACAATGATACCCTTGAGGAAATGTGTATCTTTTGTCAGTGTGCCATGTATTTGAGACAAGCCGTCAGTGTAATCCCAGTCCTGTCAACTGTACTGACAGGGCACCTGTGCTGCGCAGGGCCCGGTGACATTGTGCTGTGATTAGAGCGAGGTCTTTTACAGCAGCGTTTGATCCTCCAAACAAGTGTACCTGTATAAATCTTTCTCTGCAGGTTCTGTTGGGTGCAGTGAATTGCAGAATTGAGATTACCTACCTGTTCACGGTCAAAATCACCACTTCCTGAAGTTACTGAAATTGGAAGGGTCCTTTTGCGATCACCTACTCCAATCCCCCTGCTCAAGCAGGATCAGCTAGCACAGGTTCTCCAGGACCATGTCCAGTAGGGTTTTGAGTATTGGCCCAACTGTTCTATGTAGTCAAGGCTTTCCTTGACTGTCATTTTGAATGTACACATTTTTACTGTTTAGTTTGCATACTTTACGTAGATTTTATCTTCCAGTACCTGTTCTTGATCTAATTATAACAGTTCGGAACCTGAAGATGTTACTCAAAAAATAATGCCAAATGTGGAATAATCCCAAATGGCCCATAAGGAAATGTTTGTTACGTCCTCTAATTTTTTGTTGCTGTTGTTAAGTATAAATACCATCTGGAGAAATGCCAGGAATGTGACAGTCTCTTATGAGTACATCAAATCTACTGCAATCCAATCCGCTGTCAAGCACTAGTTAAATTGCAGTGCTAAAATGTTTGTGTCCATTGGTTTATGGATGTTATATGCATGTAGATAAAGCTTGTCATATATTGGCTTATCAAAACCAAACAAAAGACAGCTTGATTGTGATGAATGTCACCTGTAACCATCATCCTAAGCTAATCTACTTCTGAATTTGCCATTCACAGATGTGTACAGTCCTTTTTTATGTGACATTAAGCCATATTCAGGCCCATATCGTACTGACTCATTCCAAGCCCATCTCACAGAGAAAGCTTCTTTCTGTTAAAAAATGATGGCCCAGGATTTTTTTTTTTTCCTTTTTATTACACTCAACACAAGGAGCTACAGACCTGTTAGCCTCTTGCCAGTTCTGCCAAAATAATGGAACAGTTAATTTGGGTTTCTGTCAACAAAGAATCGCATTGTATAGTTAATACCAGTCATCTTGATGCCCAGCCTGTCAAACGAACCTGGGACTTTTTTCTTTTCCGTTGGCAGGGTTACAAGTTTAGTAGTTAACAGCTACTCCACGGAACATGGTATCTTTTTTTGCCCCCAAAGCATCCAGCTTAGGATCACATGACATCTTAATTAAACATGTGCCTTTTAATTCCGTGTGCTGCGTGCTGGAGTCAGGCTGTCTCACTGACAGATGCCCGTACGCAGTAGGGAGACACTAATGAAAAGGGCTTTTATTGCTGTCCCCTGGTTTAGCTGGTTGTGCAGCATCATTCAGACTTTCTGTGTGGGTTGCCTCAGTGATGTGGTTGATGTGGTAGCAAACAGCTGGACAGGTTAATGGTACCTGTGTAGTATAAATAATCTAGCTAAGTGGTTCTGGCAAAATTTGGTTTGTTGTAGACAAATGTAGTGCAATATATGAGAAATCCTTTCATCCCGCAGCAATGGGTTCCACAGGATCCTTTCTCCCTTGGAAAGAAGGCTGTCAGAGAAGAAAATTAGTTGGGAGTTCCTGTAGGTAGCCACATTGCGTGAGCTCTAAACACAAAGCCAATGGGACTAACATAATCTCTTGTGATACAAGGTGGGTTGAATAGCAGGGCCCGTTGTAACATACCCAGGTCAGGTCACATAGGTCTCCTGCTAGGATACTGTGTCTGGTTGTGCTCTTTGAAGTTGAAGGCCAGTGTAGAGGTAGATGGAGGCGGACCCAGCCTTTTCCCAAGCCTGGAAGATGAGCCTTGTGTCATCATGTTACAGGAGATGAAGCTGCTGAAAGGAAGGTTGATGTGTGACCTGAGAACTGGGTGTAGGGACCGAGCAGGACAACAGCATGTGTTCAAAAGCTGAAATTGGAAGCTTGGGCAATTTGGTAATCAGAAAATGAATCCTGGCTCTGCAGGTCATTCAGCAGTGGAAGTGCTTGCTAGGAAAAAGGGTAGACACTGACAAGATTGAGTTTTTAAAAGGTGAGGAAGGTGGGTGGAAAAATACATGGTAAGCATGTGTACATGCAGCACCTGGGCTGTGTGGTCATGGTAGCCCTTTAGCAGAAATACCTGCAATCTCTAGGTCCCACCGTACTCTACAGCCTCCTCATGTGGGTTTGGGTAGGAGATAATTTGTATTCCTGGGTTTGTTTTTTTATTTCTTGAGAGTTTAGGTCCACAGAAGCTGAGGCCCCCAGGAAGCTCCAGTGAGCCTTGAAGGTGGCACCCACATGCTAGAGAAACAACTACAGAAAAAATAACCTGCCAGTTACCCAGCTGTTCTTTCTGTGCTCTACATGTGCTCTGCATTTCCTACTTGCTCACTATCTCACACTAGGTCTAGGGTAAAACTTCTCATAGGAAGGACAACTAATCTTTGTATTCCCTCTTCAAGCAGGCTGTGAGCGGTCTTGAGTGCTGCTAGATGTACCCCAGTTGTAAACATCACATTTGGAGTAAATACTTGTACTTAGGAAACTGCATAGTAAAACCAGTTAGTAACTTACACATGTAATGTGTATTTTCCCAACAGCTCTCCTAGGGTTTGAATCTATTAGATTTTCCTGTTTTGACCAGAGAGCATGTTAGGCCAGATTCATGTAATATAGAATGTCTAACTCTGAGATTTAAAGTTCTCCTCTGTCTTCTTTTAGAATTCCCTCATGACTTGAATATTGCAGATGTTCTGAGTGTGGCATATGCAAAGATGATGTCTGTAAACAATCTATTACATGTTTCTCATGAGTCCAGTGGGATGCTGATACATGCTCACATACCTGTCATTCCTTTAATTTTTTACTTAGGCATCATTTCTGTACAGGATTCCCCACATAGCCTATTAATACCATCTGTTTTCCATGTCTATTTGCACGTTATTTCCAGATTGGATAAACATTTGCTGCATGTGATGCTCTCTTGCTGGGACAGGTACCAGAACGTACAGCCTGGTAGGAGACTCTGACTTCCAGTGCTGTTGCCTGGGAATTGCTGTAAAAAGCACTGTAGGGCAGATATATAATTTTTATGTCATGCTATGCATTTCCTTACATTTGCAGCATCAGAAATGGCTCTTGCACTGTCGTAAAAATGATAATGAAAATAACTGTTTGAAGACCATTTATTCCAAAGGCATAACACTTTAAGTATGTTTTCCGACTCAGAAATGTGTGGCCATCAACTGATGTACCCTGGATCAGATCAATAGAAGGATTTTAACTGTGGAGCTGTCTTTGGCCTCCATGAGCTACATAAAGTAGTGCCATAAGGTTTCATGATCTAATGCTGTGTCCCAGGAATGGGATTTAGAGCTGCAAAGTGTGAACATCAAATCAATCTAAAGGAAAGCAGGGTTCACACTGGCTGTGTTTGTCTCATTTTTTGGCAAGAGTATATTCTATTTCTGCAAATGCCATTACTACTTTTTTTTTTCATTTTCCTTTTTCTGTGCTTATGACTCCTTTGGGTTTAAATAGATTACCTAATCTCAGGGTTTGAGATTGTGCTAAAGCTTTTGAGGGATTCAGATTGTGAAGATCAGGTGTTCTCTGCTGTTCATTCTGAAAAGTAATTCATGGGCTGTAGGCTTCCAGGAGGTTTTATCTGGGTGCATGATTTTTCTTTAACAAAAGCAGAAATGGTTACCTACTCAGGTTGAAAGAAATCATTGGCCATAGAAGTGTACAGGACTTTATTTTTTTACAAGGCTAAATCTTAAACTACTGCAGGAAAGGTTCGAGGAGAAACACTGACACTGGATCGTCCGAATCTAATTTCCTGCACCTTTAATATTCCTTTGATAATTTGTAGATCTGCCCTGTTGCAGCCTGGCACAGCTTTGAGCACAGCTCTCAGGCTAGGTGAAGGATCACGTGGAGCATTCACAAACAGTCTGCAGTCTGGGCCATGAGTGAGGTGGAGTCTTCTGAGGGAATGGCCTCTGATGGAGGAGTATGCATTTCAATGCACACGCGCCAGGAACTGCAGCTTTAACTCGCCTTGTTGAGCTGCATTGGTTCCCACTGTGATCCTCACCACAGCTGAGTTCAGTGGAGCTGTTCCCAACTGCTTATGATGATTACAGGTGGCTGTGATGGTTTCTGATCTTCTACAGGAACCAGTCACTGGAGGACAAGGGCTTTGTTTTGACAGTGAGATTCACAGCAGCTGACTGACAGTAGAGGAAGTCTTGAGAGCCTTCTGTTTCAGGTACCGATTAATCTCCATTCAAAGATGGCAAATTTAGGCTCTATTTTGGTCATATCTAATTGGGATCTTCCACCATTTTCTTGTCGTATCCTTCATCTGTTGAAAGTTTTTTGTCTTCTGTTTTCAGATTTGTGGTCCTTCTGTGAACAGTCTTCTTTTCCAGTAGTGAAAACCTTTAGAAGTTCAGGAAGGACAGTTCTCTTCCTGTATCTGGCTCTTCAAAGGCACTACCTGGCTTGGGTGACTTTGTCCCTTACTCTGGGGTTGGAGCATGCTCAGTCACTTGAAGTGACTTTCTGAGTGGGTCTGTTGAGTGGTTGCAGACTGAAATGCTTTAAAGGTTCTAACATGAACAAATTTAGGTTGATCTTCATGAAGACAGCATGTTGGCACAAAGGCATATTCTCAAGCTTTCCAACTAGAAACCGTGTGTGTTTCTTCTTCCTCCCCACAGTTACTTAATTCTTTTAACTGAACTGCAAATATTTCCCCTGTCCTTGTATTGAAAACCATTGAAATTTTGGCAACAACGATTAAGCCTACCAAAAATCAGTCTGATGCAAAATAACTGATATGGAAATTTTCAGCCTCAGTGGTTGTGGTTCAGCAACACTTGATGATTATGAAAGGTGTCAAGCGGCTATAATCACAGTCATCAGCACCTGTGCTGTGTGTTTACCGAAACATGTATTTGGTCTCCTTTGTTAGGAGTATGTGCAGTGCCCAATTGTTCTGAGTCTCCATCAGCTGTATTGCACATTTCTCTGTGGAATGTCTGTTTAGAGGGGCTGTTGCTGTTCTGTATATCAAGGCTATACTTTTACAGGAGCTTTCATTTTCTTCTCTTACTGCTTTATTTAAAAACGAATTTTTCAAACTAGAAGTGCACTATCGTTCCTTATATAGGAAATAGTTATCAGTAAGTTTAGTTTCTTACAGATGAAGAAACTGTTGTACATGCAGTTTCCATGTGTTGTAATAATTTTCATGGATTCTCAAACCTCAGTGCACATACTCTATGCTCATCTTTAAAGCAGTGAAGTAGCAGTGGCGTTGGGTCTGCTACATCAGGCTTAAGATGAATCTAGCCTGGAATCCTCCCTTTGTGCAAAAGTAGTGCTTGGGGAGGACTCTGAGTTCAGGACAAGTGTATAAGAAACCAGATGAGGTTTAATAAAAGCAAGGTAGAGTCTTGCACATGGGAAGGAATAACCGCTTGAATCAGTATAGGCTGGGGATGGCCTGTTGGAGAGGAGCTCTGTGGAGAAGGACCTGGGGGTCCTGGTTGATGACAGGTTGGCTATGAGCCAGCAGTGTGCACTGGTGGCGAAGAGAGCCAATGGGATCCTGGGGTGCATTAAAAGGAGCGTGGCCAGCAGGTCAAAGGAGGTGATCCCCCCCCTCTACTCTACCCAGGTCAGGCCTCAACTGGAGTATTGTGTCCAGTTCTGGGCTCCCTGGTATAAAAAAGACAGGGACCTCCTGGAGAGGGTCCAGAGAAGGGCTACGAAGATGATTAGGGGCCTGGAACATCTCCCGTATGAGGAAAGGCTGAATGAACTGGGGCTGTTCAGCCTTGAGAAAAGATGACTGAGAGGATATTTGATTAATGTTTATAAATATCTCAAGTGTGGGACACAGAGGGAAATAGCCAGCCTCTTTTCTATGGTCTGTGGGGACAGGACAAGGGACAATGGCTGCAAGTTGGAGCATAGAAAGTTCCACTCCAATATCTGGAAGAACTTCTTCATAGTGAGGGTGACAGAGCACTGGGACAGGCTGCCCAGGGGGGTTGTGGAGTCTCCTTCTCTGGGGATATTCAAGACCTGTCTGGATGTCTACCTATGCAGATTGGCAGGGGGGTTGAAGTCAGTGATCTCTTGAAGTCCCTTCCAACTCCTACAATTCTGTGAATTTGTGAATATTTCTTCTTATACCCTCCTGCCTTCCAACAGGTTGTTGTTCACACTCTTCCACAAGGTAGGATAACTCTTGTGTTTGAGCAGCTGCTATATGAACACCTAGCCAATGTCCCTGTGGAAGTATGTATGAGTAAAGGACATGGGTAAGAGTGCTCATGCAACCTGAAGCTGTTGTTTCCTGATTTCTGAGATCTGAGCAGTGCAGCTTTAATATTGACTACTCATGTGCTCAGTGGTGGTGCTGTGTTTTTTACTGGAAGAGATGAACATTGTAAGATGTGAGGGAGTAATCAGGGTATTAAACCCGACAAAACACACACAACCACCAGGCTGATGAAGTAGAAAACTGTGTGCTTCTTCAGCTTGTAGATTTACTGATGTTTAGTTAATATTTTAATTTTAAAATGGTTTCTCTGGGTTATTTGGTAGCACAAACACTTTCACATCCAGAAAATGCAATGTAAATGAGCACAATATATGCCCATGTGAGTCTGTTTCTATTGTCCTACATGATTCAGAGTAGTAGTGTTTGAATGATAGAATCATAGAATGGTTTGGATTGGAAGGGGCCATTAGAAGTCATCTAGTCCAACCCCTCTGCAATGAGCAGGGACATCTTCATCTCACTTAGGTTGCTCAGAGCCCTGTCCAACCTGACCTTGAACGTTTCCAGGGATAGGGCATCTACCCCCTCTGTGGGCAACCTGTGCCAATGTGGCACCATCCTCATTGTAAAAAAATACTTTACATCTAGTCTGAATCTACTCTCCTTTAGTTTAAAGCCATTACCCCTTGTCTCCATTGCATCAGGTCCTGCTAAAAAGTTTGACGTCATCTGTCTTAGAAGCCTCCTTTAAGAACCAAAGGACTGCAATAAGGTCTCTCTGGAGCCTTCTCTGGGCTGAATAACCCAGTCTGAGATAATTCTGTCAGTGTTGATAGGTGTCTGCTTTGAAAAAACTTGTAGCATTTACTTGCAGATCCCTGCCATTGCAATGGAGTTCTGACCTGCAGAGACACCACTTCTTCAGAACCCTCAGAGCCTTTTTATTTTGCTGAATTTGATGAATGATGCCTGCCTTTCATTTCCCTGACAGATTGTTTATTTTCACCAGGTGTGCTTCAGGACTGACTGTTTGTTTGTTTGTTTTCAACCTTTGTTAGAGAGCTAGTTAATTGCTAGTAAAATAACAGTGACAGTACCTTAGCATTTATTACCTGCCCTGGAATGCCAGATGTCAGAATACAGCTTGCAAGACAAGACAGAAACTTCATCTCTTCTTAAGTCATAGTAGTATTGAAAATTTAAGGCAAAGTAGAATATGGTGGGGTTTTTTTACTTCCCATCTGAGCGAATCCTTCAGTAGTAAGCAAGTATTTGCATACTCTTTATGTAAGCAAGCTCTAGCTAAACAGCATCCACTAAATCTTGTACAGCCTATTGCTGACTTGCAAAAATTGCTGGGAACTGTTACACCGATATGATCATCCATCTGGCAGGAAAAAACCCCACTGTAAACTGCAGTGCCGTTAACACTTTTGTATGGCAAAAGCTCTGATGTGCTGGATCCATTCTGTACCTCGATGAATTACCCAGAGTAAAAGAATAGTATAAACAACCCTAGTCTGAAGCATTCGCTTGTACAAACCTGCAATTATAATTGGTAGTGAGAGACTGGGGGAAGCAGCATCTTTTGATATTATCTCTCCAAAATATATCAAAATGATTAAACAGGTTCCCAAAGCATTTGAGGACTTGCTAATTAGAGACTGATACCCGAGTTCAAAAAAAAAAAAAAAAAAGGAAAGAAAAAAAAGGTTTAGCTTGCTGTGTTTCAGTAGTGGATTTCTCTGCAGAAAAGTGAAGTTGCCAAATTTGACCATGTACCAGAATCATCTCTGGAATATTGAATTTTTTTTGTTTATGTAAACCAGTGACCAGCCATGTAACTGTTCTCTGTGGGAGGTTATTGGAAAGGTCTGAGTCCAATTGCAACTGCAGTGGCCCAACACGGACAACAAATTAGACTGACTCGACTTCAAATCGTTTTGCACTAACATGCCTTGTGTCCATAAACTCTGTTGTCTGGCTGTCAAACCACAATGACAGTGGGTTAGGTTAGAAGTGGGTTGGATTTGCCCTCCACCAGGTAGTCATGGATGCCCTTGTGTCCATCCTCCTGCAAACCCTGCAAGCATACTAAGTTTTCTAACTAGTTCCTTGTAACTCACAGAGCCAGGAAAGCAGTCTCTCTGTGCACTTGAAAGTATTCTCTCCTGCTCCGGGGGCATCCAGGCAGGATTCCATCTCTAGTTTTAAATCCTGGCATGTGGCTGTTACCAACCTGTGCAATTCTGGTTTGTGGGGAGATCACATATCTTTGTCCCAATTACTCCCCAGTCATGCCTCGGGCAACTGTGTTGTGGTCATGTATGGGAAGTGCTCAGTGTAATTGACCCCTGGAGAGGGGAGCTTTATCTTTGCCAGCTGTCAGGCAGTAACCTAATAGAGCTATAAAAGCAGGAGTTGGGGCAGATTCCGTTCAAGGGCACAAGCTGGGCTCTCTCTAGTGCCTTTGTAAAATGGAATAGCTGTGGTCAAACTATATTGGGTTGACTATTGCTGCTCAACAATATGATGAGAGATGTGATTCTGTAACTTAAAAATCATCTATCTTGTGAGATGTGCCACACTGCTGCCAAAACTTGTGGTGGTATGAATAATAGACCTCCTGTCCAAGCCCGGTGCTGCTGACCCACTGAACCAGGCGGAGTCAGAGAAGTCTTCAATGAGTCCGAGTTAGAACAACAGAACCCTGGACCGTAGATCTCCACCTCAACTGATCATGTTTCTGTTTCCTTCAAGTATTTAAGACTGTAGAAATGGAACTTAATGGAAGGGGAAATAATTTGCTTACTGCCTTCCTGCCACAGCACTGCTGGACTGAATGTAGCAGTTAGAGATGATGCAAGTTTATTGCTCTTTTAGGGTTATAAGCAAGCTCAGAAAAATTATGTTTATTTGTCTTTCCACTTGTGTGGGTTTTTACCATAATCCAAAAATAATAATAAAGAATAAAAGATAACAATATCACCTGACTAGAAAAGTTATAAGAAAGGCACTGGGGGTAACTCGTATGCTTTATTTTCATTGTTGTGTCAGTGTGAGAAGATAGAGAGAAACTTAGCTGGTAGAGAAGCAATTTAGCCTCCTTAAGCAAATGCAGTTCTAGCTTTGCACAGCCTTATGACTCTACAATAAAAATGCTTTAATGTGAACAACTTTCATCTTGGTATACTATTGAGGTTTTATTATTAAAAATAATAAATAACACCTTGAATTTTCATTGCATTTGTCATTTGATGGCTTTATACTCCTCTCTTTGTTTTGAGGCACTACTGCCATAACATCCAGACAGGCTTTATAACAAATTCAGAACAAGGACTATGTGAAAATAACTTTGTAATAACCAGCTTATTAAAATGGAAGATATAAAATATGAATGAGAGAGTGAATGCCTCGGTTATGAGTAGCACTTTGCATGAGTTCACACTCAATAGGTAAGTGTATATGGTGCAATATTTTACTTTATCACACCAGTAAAATTTCTTACCTTAGAACATGGATTTCCCACGGGCTGTTCCTGGGTTTGAAATAAGAGCCTCTCCCTCCCTCTCTCCTTTTTAAATCACTTAATTTCCTAGAGTCTGTTTCATCTAACTGAGATTATCTGATACTCTGTATCAAAGTGGAGGCCTCTTGCTTTCAGAAAACTCTTGATTACGTTGCACATGTCAGTCATAGCAAGAAACATTTCCATGCTAAGAGCCTGATTTGCTGGGTGCTGATCTGTCCTTCAGCTCTCTAAAAGCCATTTCCCCAATCGTTCTGGGACTTCTTTAGGCAGACCCGAATGGATTCTCTTTTGTAGGCAAGTGTTTAGGGAGAGGTTTTGCAAGCCTGAGGAGTGCATTGAATAACTGGCAGTACCAAAATGCTGCCTGTCAGGAGATGGTTCTCTGTGTAGATGCAGATGTTCCTGTTGTCAGCATGTGTGTGGGTGTAAGTCAAGACCTTTCAAAAATCCTAGCGTTGTGGTTCTTTCTAACCTCTTCCATCACCTCTCCAGGTAACCCTTTCATGGTCAGTATGGTGCTTTAAAGCCCAATGAAAATATTGATGGTGAATCTCAAAATTTAAAGTGGGAGGTGGCAATAAGAATGTATTTTATCAACAGCTTTGTACAGTTCAGGAACCCCTAACAGTACAAACCATTAGTAACTGCAGAGTTGTAGGAAGGCGATTTACTTCTATCGCGTGGTGTTTATCCTGAGTCTGGAATGAGATCTTTCCCCATTCATTTTCGGGCTTAGGTAAAGACCAAAACCTGCTAGCTGCCTTTAGGAGTATCAGATTTTTGTCAGGGTTCCTTTCTTTCTCTGATGGTCTTACTGCTCTTCCTTTAAAACTCTGGTGGAGTCTGGGCCAGCTGTTGAGTTGTACTTGCAGGCGGGAGGAGACCGATATTCGTTAGCATTTTCTCTATGTGACCTGACACTGCAGCAGAGGCAGTACTGGCTCAGAGGTCAGGATTGCAGAACACATTAAGGGTGTGCCCAAGAAACGCAAGTGAACTGACACAGACATACCCTACAACTATAATTAATGGTCCCTGTGAATCAGGCATAATGTATGTGTAAAAATCCTTGACAGCTCTTCTGATTTGTGCAATGTGATATGCAGCATGTTGCCCTTCAGAAGTAATCCAGAATTGGACTTGAGGTTACTGCTTTTTGGGCCCTTTTTCACACATTGTCTCTTACAGGACTTAACAGAAACAGCATTCCTTGAAGAAATGTGTTAGTGTGTTCTTCAAATGCAATATCCCAGTCATTTACACCTCTTCCCTTTCTCTTCCTCATTTCCAGTATTTGGAATGCTAGTAAGAGCTGAGACAGGTCTGAAAACAGCATAATCCTTCAAATGTCTAGAAATGAAAATAAAATAAACTTGCCATAGTCATAAAAAACTTAACCAAAATCTCTTTCCCATTGCTTTTCCTCATTTCCACTTTTGAGAGAACTGAGTTATTTAGTAGTTTACAACAGGTAAGAAACATTGAAGGAAATCCTTTTCAACTGCCCTGACTTGTGCCAATGGACACACAGAATTCACAAGGGAGGAAATAATTTTGTCTCATGTCTGAGTCTGATTTCTGAGAAAGCTGCTTGTGCTTCTACTTTGCAGGAAGAGATAATGAATCCTGGTAGTCCTCTTGTTTTTGAAGACTGAACAAACCCTTATAGAGCAGATGTACTGCTGTTAGTAGAGCTGGTTGGGCTTCCCAACAGAACTTGTGGCTCTGTAATGTTGCCTTGTTGATGTCAGTGATGTTTCCTCAAACATCTTTTGGCAGTGAGGTGAATTAGAAGGAATGCCTTGTACCCATGTTGCTAAGGACAGGGTGGTTGTGTTCACACTATCAGTGGGGAACAGCCTCCCATCTCTGCTCATTCCTGAACCATACCTGGGAGTTTCTGGGAAAGTGTTAAGTGGCCAAGGGCAGAATCATTCCAGGAACCATCAGGGTGATTTGACAGAAACAACTGAGTTCCAGTGCCTTGATAATGGTGGCACTGGTTAATTTACTGGAATGAATAGTGGTGGAGAATGCACATTCTTAGAAGCAGCTGCAGCCCTGTTTTCAGAGTGTGACATCAGGTGAGCTTCAAAGGGCTGAAAAAACCCATGGTTTACATGCTTAACAGCCCCATCCTCCTGCCTTTTTAACCTTGCTAGTGATAGCACTTCCTTTAGAGAAATCCAATGTCTGAGCGCTCCTACTACAGGATTCTGCAGGTGTACACTAGTGTGCAAGTCATTTTGAGGGAGGTTACAAGTAGCTGGGTGTTTTTTCACCTGTCCCCTTGGTTTGCACATTTCAGTTGAGTATATTGATATAGAAATTGTGTAAGACTTGTGTTCAGTAGCTGCTAATTGTGACCTTGCTAACTGTTGAAGTTCAGGCAGCCAGATTTGCTGCTCTGTGCTTTCATGTAATAGAGAGTCTCTGAGGTTGGAGGACAGCTCTGGAGGTCATCTTGCCCAAGCCCCTGCTCAAAGCAGGGTCGGCTAGAGCAGGTTGTCCAGGGCTGTGTCCTGTCAATTTTGCGTGTCTCCTAGAATGGTAATGCCACAGTTTTTCTGAACATGTGCTCTAGTGTTCAATCACACTCATAATAAAAAAGGGGCTTTAAGTTTAAATGGAACTTCATGTGTTTCAGTTTGTGGCCATTGTCTCTTTACTCCTCACATCAGGTATTTACACACATGCAAAAACTCTTCCCTGAGCCTTCTCTTCTCCTGGCTGAGCAATCTGAGCCCTCTTCAGCCTTTTCTTATCTAACAGTTGCTCCAATCCATTCACCAAATGGGCCATTTGCTGGACTTGCTTCAGTATGCCCACATCTCTCTTATAATGAGGATCCCAGAACTGGACACAGTACTCCAGATGTGGCCTCACCAGGGTCAAGTAGAGGGGAAGGATCACCTCCCTCGACCTGCTGGGAATGCTTGGCCCTGCTGCAGCCCAGGTTGGCTTCTTGGGCACATTGCTGACTTATGTTCAGCTTGGTACCCACTGGGACCTGAGGTCATTTTCTTGCTAGCTGAACAACAAAAATGTTTCCTGCACCACTATGAATGGACCTTTATGCAATCTCCTTTTCATTAATGTACTGTCGGGCATCTGAGAGCAGATACAAGGTCTTGAGGACATGGGAGTGCCCATGGGGCACTGTAGGTTGCAGAGAGAATCTTGGCCTGCCTGTCTTCAAAGGATATCAGAAAATTGCTTGGGAGCAGTCTAGAAATAATTTAGATCAGCTTCTTACGCAACTATTCCAAAGATTTGTAGTTGATCCTTCAGTCCGTAGTCGGCTGTGACCCTATTTACCATCCGGCTGATTTACTTCTGGGGCTTTGACGGGATTTCACACTGTCAGTGCTCACGTGATGTACAACGTATTATTCCTTAACCAGGGAAGCTTTGCAGTCTGGGAAAACTGCAGCAAATAACTTGTTCCAGTGGGGAGAAAACAGAAAAACACTGGTGAGGAACATCAAGCATAGTAGGACTAGGACTCAAAGGAGAACATTACAGAATAAATATAAGTGAATTGAGCAAAGAGTATTTACAGATATTTGTTTTAGAATTTTAATTAGACACTGGAAGATGAAGTAAATAATAATTTCATAGTATCTGTTGTTGCTTTTTTGGGTTTCAATTGCTGCTATTCAGATCTTGCTATATGAATATTGTTACTTGCTGGAGTTTCTCAAGATAAGCATCTACAACCAAAACTACATTTGAAACTAACCTGAAAATAATTTTGGTTTTCTGTTGGAGGCTGAGTGCAAGCTAATGAATAGAGATGAAGATAAACAATTTAGTACTTGACTAAGAATTAAATTTGTGGCTCGGTACTCAGAAAACATTAAAAACTTGTGGTTTAGGGAAGTTTTGCTAGGCTGAAAATGATGTATTCCTTTTCTTTGTGCTCTGTGTGTGAACCAGTGGAAAAATGATTTTGTATATTTGTGTCTGAGCTCTGATATGAGCTGATGCATCTTCACTGAACATGTCATAACAGTCATAACTCTATTTGGGTTCTGGTGGAGGAGGGGGGCTGTAGGGGTGGCTTCTGCAAGAAGCAGAGTCGCTGTTGACCAAGGCCAAGCCCATCAGCAATGGTCACAGCACCTCTGGGAATCACATTTAGGAGGTAAAAAACACAAGCAACCACTTTTTTCCACCAGAGAAGGGAGTGAGAAGATTTAAGAAACTGTGCAGGCACCAAGGCTAGGGAGGGGGGAAGGAGACATCCCAGGTGCCGAAGAGAAAGATGCCCCTGCAGCCCGTGGAGAAACCCATGGTGGAGCGGGTGTCCCCCCACAGCCCATGGAAAAGGCCGAGACCTCACCTGCAGCCTGTGGAGAGGCCTCACACTGGGGCAGGTGGAGACATAGAGAAGATGCTGTGACCTGTGTTGGAGCAAGCCCCTCCCAGCACTTGCAGCCCATGGAGAGAGACAGAGACACAGAGATGAGACAGAGAGAGAGATCTGTGCCAGAGCAGGTTTGCTGGGGGAGGAGTTGTGCCTCCATGGAAGACCAGGCTGAAGCAGTCTGGGACTGAGAGACATTGTGATTTATGACTGCCTGCCATAGCAGTGACCCATGCCGGGGCAGATGCGGAAGAGCTGGAGCCCCGTGGGAAAGGACTCACGTTGGAGAAGTTCGTGGAGGACTGTCTCCCATGGGTGGGACCCCACAGTGCAGCAGGGGAAGGGTGTGAGGAGTGCCTCCCCCCCCTTCCCCCCGCCGCAGCTAAGAAGGAAAAGAACTCATGAGGAACTCAGCGAAACCCCCATTCCCCCATTCCCTGCCTTCCTTGTGCCACAATGAGGGGAAGAAGGGAGAGAAAGCGTGACTAAAGTGAAGTCTGCTAAAAAGGGAGGGGTGGAGGAAATGTTTTAAGATCCGGTTGTATTTCTCATTATCTGACTCGTGCAGTGTAGCGTCATAAAGTAGAGAGTTTTCTTTCCTTTATTCTGTGTTGAGTCTGTTTTGCCCATGACGCTAATTGTGGAATGATCTCTCCCTGCCCTTATCTTGACTCCTAAGCCTCTCAATATGTATTTTCCCCCTTGTCCAGCTGAAAAGGGGACTGACAGAGTGACTTTGATGGGCATCTGGCCTCCAGCCAGGGCCAAACCACCACACTAATGCATATCCTGTAAGTAAAAGCAGTGTGCTTAAACAGCGTGTCATCTGCTCTTCTGGCCTGCTTAGAGGTTTGTGCCCTTGCATCTCGTGTACATGTTTACGAGTGCATTGCAGGAAGGCCAGTGCAGCCTTGCCTTTGGAGCCTTGGGACTTGTGGTTTGGAGGAGGAGGTTGTCTTTGGCATCTTCCTCTGGGAGTTTGGAGATGAGGTGTATCCCCCTGGGAGAGCTCCCTTGCTCCTAGATATAGTAGTTATTTTTATAAACAAGGTAACACAGTATCTTCCTGCCTTCCTGCGCCTTGTAGGGGAAAATGAGATTTATTATTCCTGTGAGACTGAGACCCAAAGCTAGAGCAGGGTTCTTGGCTGCATGTTCCGTTTGGACCACGGTGCCAGGCTGTAGTGTCTGGTAAGGTTCCTGCATGTTAGTGTTAGATCATTATTTTAATTGGTCCTGTGTCAACATGCATAGTGGAATGTCTTGCTGAGTCAAATGCAGGGGGTACAGGAGCAGAATTTCAGCAAATAGAAAAACCACTTGCTTACAAATTAGTACAGTACATCATTGCTTAGGTATCTGCTTATTTCTAATCCAAAAGGACTGCAGTCTCACAGTCTTCTATAGGTGAAGTGTAAGGATTTAATAGGAGGAATAGGCCAGCAGAACAAAATCCTTATGTCCTGATTCTCCTCACAGCTGCAGCAATAAACGCTCGAAGAAATGCAAAGGAGCTCTGCAAGGTTTGTTGTACTACTGAACCTGCAATGTAGCAACAGATTAGTGCCTGTATCCGTAAGACTGTCCATATAATTGAGTAGAGGTGACTCTTACAATAGGGAAATTATCTTCCCTTAGGTTATAAAATGGGCAGCATAAACTATAAGTTAAGGTCCTGTCAGAGGTGGTGCGTGCAGCTTGACAGGTGTCAGGCTTCTAGTTCAAGCCCCTGAAGAGAAATGGTGGAGCAAAAAGTGCACCAGGAGAAATGTGGCTGATTCTTCCTTCAGGTTAGGAGAGTTGAAGCAGTCTACAGTGCTTAACCTATGAGCAAGCTGCTTTTAATTTTCCATTTTTATTAACATGAATTATTAACATCATGAATATTAACACAAAACCTTTCTCAATTTCATTTTTTTATTAAAAAAAATGAAGGGTAAAGCTGGTACAGGTATGGAAGAAAGCACCACTGGAAGCTGCTTGGAGATAACCAAGTGAAGCAGGAGGAAGCTAGGGGTACAGACTGGGAAATGTAGTACTGGGAAATGTGCCTCAGCATTGGGATATGATATTTTAATATTTAATAAAATTATAATTTTGCTCTTTTTTTTTAAAACAAAGCAATGATTGAAAATTTTACTAGAGAATGTAAGTTCTCAAGTTCTGGTCCACTGGAACCTGTGGTGGCCCACAGAGCCTTCATAGTGCAGTACAGCAAGCTGTCTGGTCACGTTACGTAGGGCTTCCTTGCTTCCCACAAGTTCGGTGTTAAAAGAAACTCAGAGAATGAATTAAACATATTTCAAATACTACTTCTTTGTGTAGGTTTTTCCCTGAATGAGTAATCAGGAGGAAGAAGGGACAGCTCTCTGCAGCAGTGCAGAATGAATGAGATGGCCTCCACGGTCGCCCTCTGAAGCATTACAAAAACATGAAAGATATTGCATATTAATGCTTGTCTTTCCTCAGCCTTCTATATATTGCATACCGAAGGATCATGTCCTTGGTGTGATGTTTTGTGGCGAAGCACCTTTGAGTTATCAATTGGATTGATTAGTAGCAAATTGGAGCAAGCAGCAGTATTTATTGACAATCTCTGTCCCTTGGATGGAGGAGGGAGTTTCCCAGAGCCCCGTTTTCATCCATGCGAGTGTTTCATTCTTGAGCAGTTCAAAGAGCTCAGTGGGTACTGGGGCAAGTGTTCTGCCCCAGTTAAATGGCAGCTTCTTCTGAATTCACATGTGCACTTCCCAGGGCTCGCCCCCTTTGTCGGATGCACACAGGAGTTGTAATTCTAGGCAGAAGTGCAGAACTCCTTTTGAATTAGAAATGTCAGAAAGTAGGATGGCCTTCTGTGTGTTTTCAAGGTTTTCCCAGTTCCAATTTTGTTGGGCACTTCAGGAACGAGTGTTGTTTTCTCCTGTGCTTGTGTGTGTGTGGTTATTTTTCTGGAAAAAACCCATAATTTTTGCAAGGTCTGCCATTAGGAGTTACAGGAGATGTTTGAGTTTGCTGTGAAAAGTTCAGTCAACTCTAATGCTTTCCAAATTGGCTTTCCCTTTCCTAATCTGTTCTGTGTGGAAGCTGTGCACTATAATATATGAATGTGTGTTTACTCCTGAATAAATTAACAGGAGTTTTGCCAGCGGGCATGATCTAATGTGGTTTTTTTTAATTAATAAAGAAATGGGATATGTAATGCATAATGGGTTGCACACTGAGCGACATTAGATTAACTAGGAATTGAAGAACTGTGTGTCCTGCTGATGGTGGACAAAATCAGAGGTGTTGACAGATTCACTCACTGCATCACAAACAAAAAAGACCTTGAGGTTGTTTATTTGAACAGGGGGACCATAAATCTCGCACACAGATACCAGCAAACAGCAGTCCTGGAGTTTGATAAAAAATACAATGTGCAATGTAATAGAAGTCCATTATTATATGTCTTTATATCTTTATATATAGCTGTAGATAATATATAATTTTGTATGGCCAGGAAGTAGGTTGGTGAATGTATATACAACAAGCAGTGTGGATTTATAGACTGCCTGCTAAAGGTTTACATTTATCCTTAATTTACTTTGTGGGTCCTATCGGGTCCTTCCTGAGAGCACTAAAAACGGTTGTCTCACATTTTACAGTACATTTGAAAAGTGGTGTAATATGATTTGTGCCTGAATTTATATTTCAGAGGGGAATTCAAGTTATTACTATTTCCTCCTATTAAAATCATCGGGTCCTGAATACGTTCAGCTGAAACACGGGACTGTCTAACAGTCTTTTACTCAAACTTGTAAGGAATCAATATAGTTCCCATCAGTACAGTAAATTACTTACTGAACCACTTCCAGTAATCACGACGCACAATTTCTCATTAACCCCTTCCCTTCTCTGTACAGAACCAACATTAGAATATATCTGTAAACCTTTAGACACTAAAGTAATTAATTCAAAATGTGGTGACTAAGGCTGTTACGTATCTGTAGCAGTTCTGTTACTGTTAGCAATGATCTGGATTGGGGGATTGAGTGCACCCTCAGTAAGTTTGCAGACCACACCAAGTTGGGTGGAAGTGTTGATCTCCTTGAGGGTAGGAAGGCTCTACAGAGCGATCTGAACAGGCTGGGTTGATGGGCTGAGGCCAACTGTATGAGATTCAACAAGGCTGAGTGCCGGGTCCTGCACTTGGGTCACAACAACCCCAGGCAATGATGCTGTGGGCTTGGGGAAGAGTGGCTGGAAAGCTGCCCAACAGAAAGGGTCCTGGGGGTATTGATAGACAACCGGCTGAATGTGACCCAACAGTGTACTCAGGTGGCCAAGAAGACAAGCAACATCCAGGCCTTTATCAGGAGTAGCGTGTCCAGCAGAACTGAGGAGTGATTGTCCCTCTGTACTCAGCACTGGTGAGGCTACAGCTCAGGTAATGTGTTCAGTTTTGGGCCACTGACTACAAGAAAGACATCAAGGTTCTGGATCATGTCAAAAGAAAGGCAGTGGAGTTGGTGAAGGGTCTAGAGCGCAAGTCTTACGAGGAGCGGCTGAGGGAACTGGGGTTGTTTAGTCTGGAGAAAAGAGGTTGAGGGGAGACCTGATTGCTCTCTACAACTACCTGAAAGGAGCTTGCAGCCAGGTGGGTGTGGGTCCCTTATTCTAAGAGATAGGACAAGAAGAAGTGGCCTCAAGTTGCATCAGAAAAAAAATCCTTCACCAAAAGTTTTGTCAAGCATTGGAAGAGGCTGCCCATGGAGGTGGGTGAGCCACCATCCCTGGAAGTATTTGAAAGATATGTAGATGTGGTGCTTAGGGACATGGTTTAGAGATGGACTTGGCAGTGCTAGGTTAATGGGTGGACTTGATGATCCTAAAGGTCTTTTCCAACCTTAATGATTCTATGATATACGGATGTGTGGTGCTCCAACACATTTAAAGTATACAATTAAATACATTCTTGAAGATGTGTGGATGAGTCAAGGAGCAGGTATTTCTTGCTTTATTTATGTGAGGAGTTTGGAGTCTGAAAACTCTCGCTCCTGGAAAAAAAATTAATTTTAGCATGACTTTTAAAGATATTTGGACTGTTTTGAGCTCCCTGGCTGGAAGAAAGTATCTCCCAGGGAGACAGTAAGGGTATTTTAAAAATGCAGTCCCTAAAATGAATATTCAGGATCCGTGCTCTGTTATCCCACTGTCTTTTAGTATTTTTACATGAGTTCAACATCACTGCAGCCTTGTTTTCTTTCAGTAGTGTAAATCCAACATTGTTGTGGCTGAGCAGATGGACATACTTCCTGTGAAGCAGGGCACAGGAACCCCAAAAGTAGTGGTGCCTGGGGAGAAGCACCTGGGGGTAGCTGGCTGGGAATGGTCCTTAAGAAAAGCCAGGGAAAAACTGAGTGTCACAAAGACATCTCTTAATTTGGAGACCTTTGTTGAGCAGGAGAAATATAGCTCAAAGGACTGTCAGAATTAAGGGAACAGAGGATATGGAGGGAACTGGGAAACGCAGCTCTGAGGTGAGAGGAAGTTACACCATACTAAGGAATCTAAGTTAAATAGCTTCACTGATATATTACTGACCACTTAATGAGATTTTCAGAAAGACAAATTTAGAAACAAAGTCATATCTTGATTGTTGCTAATTTTGTATTTGAAAATGCAGCAAAGTTAAAAATTCTGTGGAGTTACTTTTCTTTCATATCCTGTTTGTGCTTGTGGTTCAGAAGTGTGGAGGAAGGGCAGAGAGGTGAAGGAGCTCTGCGACCTGAGAGGGGGTTTATGGAGGTAAACTGGTTTGTGTTGTAGATTTATTGGCAGCCATAACAATAGTCATCACTCTTTTCAGAACTATAAACAGACATAATGTGAAGACAAAGGATGCAGGTAATATTCATAAAGTGCCTTTGTGTACAAAGATACATTTTTGTGTTTGAGCAGGCACTAATTGACCAGTATAACAGAGCTTCCTTTGAGAAATTTTACTGTAAACCTGGCCTCATCCAGATCCAGCAGATAATGAATGAGAAGGTGCCAGAATCACAGAATCCTAGAATGGATTGGGTTGGAAGGGCCCTTCAAGCTCAGCTAGTTCCAACCCCCTGCCATGGGCAGGGACACCCTCCACTAGACCAGATTGCCCAAAGCCCCATCCAATCTGGCCTTGAACCCTGCCAGGGAGGGGGCAGCCACAGCTTCTCTGGGCAGCCTGTGCCAGGGCCTGACCTCCCTCACAGGGAAGAATTTCTTCCAAACATCTAACCTAAATCTCCCCTCTTTCAGTTTAAACCCATTACCCCTTGCCCTATCAAACAGTCCCTCTCCAGCTTTCCTGAAGGCCCTTTCAGGTAGTACTAGATGGACTTTGATGTCTCTTTTAAGTCCAAACCACTCTACGATTCTATGAAAACCAATTTGATTCATGAGCAAATGCCTTCTTGTGCTTTTCTGTGTATCCACTATAGTCCTACTGGAGTCATGGCCGTCTCCCATTCCTGTTACTACAGCCCCATGGAGGTCTTCTGCATTTCTTAACCGGATGAAGCACAAGAATGTTGGCTCTGACACTGAGGAACTTGCTCAGTTGGAGATCTCTCATATTCATCATGATAGTACTCTTTTTTCCTTCTGGTCCCATCATTAGAAACTATTGTTACCTCTTATTTATTTATGTATCAGGATCCTTTGTGTCTCCTATCTGTGTCAGTCCCCAGTTGAGAATTGTTCATCCTGTCAGAAGTACCAGGCAGCTACCAATAGCAATTTTGGGAGCTAATTCTCCTTCACCTAGGCTGGCAGCTCCCATTATGCAAGTAGGTAAATTAATAAACCTGCTATGGCAAGTTTGATGAAAAATTAATCCATTTTTACTTTTGAAGCAAGTGGATCCTCCCTGATTAGTGAGATACTTGATAGTTAGAAGTGGGGCAAAGAGGGTGGTAATGTAAGCTGCAGTTTACCAAGAGTCTGCATCACTTAGGGCTAAAATGATTAATGAGAGGAGCCAGATCTAACTGCTTTTGCAAGTAAAACTAGAGATTTGC
Organism: Zapornia atra; assembly: GCA_013400835.1. Taxonomy (NCBI): domain Eukaryota; kingdom Metazoa; phylum Chordata; class Aves; order Gruiformes; family Rallidae; genus Zapornia; species Zapornia atra. The sequence continues at coordinate 153,559 of VZTU01032719.1, forward strand.
CACAAGGCGTTGATGACAAAATCACTGATGTGTCTGGCTGACTAGTGATGAGACCGGCATCAGAAGGAGAGATGTGCTCTTAAATTCTCATGTGGGAAGCAGGACTGTAGAAGATCTGATGGGTTACCAAGAACAGCATCGTAAAGTCTGTCAAGTTTGCTCTGAACATTTGATTGATTTCTGGTGTTTGCTTCTTTTACAAGATGTTTCTGAACCCAGTGTCCACAGTTCTATCCAAATGCATTTGTTCTCTTTTCCATTTAGTTCCGTAGTTTGTTAGTTCTTCTCGTTGTATGATGTTCATCTCCTTCCACTGTCACCATGAGGCTGTTTTCATTCTGTGTGTGACTATTCTTTTTCTCACCTCCTCTCATAATTTCGCCATTCCTGACTATGAAGTCATAACCTCTCTGCCCATTCTTGTTTGAATTCTTCTTTCCTGACTATATGAGAATTTTATGCATGTGTCTCATCAGCACCTGAACAATGATATTAATGCCTGTGTCTCTGTCATGGAAATTTCTTACTTGCTAAGTTCTAGGAGGCTGGTTTTTAAGTACTGAAGTGAAGAAAAGCCAAAAATCAGCCTGTATAAGCAAGAGAAAAGCTGTGATCACACTATTTTGAGTAGAAAACCCCAGTGAACTAGAATGAGTGTGTTTGTGGAACTAAAGAGGTAGATAGAAAAGTGATGTGTTTGAAAATTGTTCTATCCCAAAACTAGAGAAGAACATTTATATCAATTAAATAAGAATATCCTGTTCTGTCAGTGTGCAGCATTTGTGTATAAACTTGAAAACCTTTTCATCTTGCGTAATTTAGGGGTTTGGTGAACCCCATGTTCCTGTTTTTTCTGTGTGTGTCAGCTGGATGTATCCAGAAATATGATCAAAAGCCACCATATGACTGAAGTTTATGAATAATGGAAGTAACAGATAAGCTGAGTGTTGAACTGTTAATCAATTACTGCAATGCAAGAACTACACAACACTTGAAGCAATTAGTAAGAAATCAATGTAAAACAGACAAAAATGGACACTGATCTTCTGGAATTTGCTACCCCAGCCTGCTGCAGAGGTAGGCAGTATCAGGAAGATCAAAAAGACAAAAGTATGGACATCAGAACAAGAAATAGGTGCTACAAATGCCATAGTCTCTAATAAGTGTAACATAACAGTTCTGGGTGCTGGCATGGTACAGAGGGAATCACTTCAGAATGTAGCCCTCCCGGTACCTCTCCCAAAAGATATCTCCTACTGCCACTCTGAATACAGGGCTGGGTGAGCTGTTGGCCTGGCATTAGGCCACTTTTTTAATGTCCTTGTGCTCTCCCTTCTTTCCTAGATTCTGTGCCCCATGGCAATTAAACTGAGTATCTTGTCTTGGTATTCAGGTATACCTGCCATACTGTACTCGGGAGCCAAGATCACCTTTCTTGGCTGTATTGCACACACATCATTTGTTCCCACTAGTGGCTTATCATTTTCATCAACTTTAAATTAGTCATAGTTTTCTTTAGGGCCTCTTACTATCTGCTCTCATTTCCCTGTATTTCTTCAGTTCTTCCTATGCGTTTAATAAGTCCTTTCTTACCTGTTCTTTCATCTTCATCAGAAGTTTACTTTCAAGGCTTCTTGCATGATGTCCCTCTAGGTGTCTGTGAGCTGGCAGCTGGCACAGCTTCCCAGGCTCACACAGAAGAGCAGTAGGCCACACCAGTGTAAGGAGGTATGAGCGCTGCTGATTAGGTACAGCAGACTGTGCCACATTCCTTGCTCTAGGGCCAATGCCAACCTCATCGGACCAATGCTTATATTAATGTTCTGTGGCATGCAATGTTTCTCCCTCCGTTCAAATTTTCATCTAATCCCTGGTTGATCAAATGAGATCTGCAGCAGCTAAGTCATATTAGAAAAAATTAGGCCATCAATCCATTATTAAGCTGGAAAGTATTTTATATTCTGTGTCTGCCCTCAGGGTGTCTCAGAACATTCCACAGCTGATCTGTTCTGAGTATGAGAGGGCTGGGTTTTAGGTGCTAAAAGATGTGTACTGAAGGAGTTGTGGGCTTTTTTAAAGCATTTGGTTTCCAGCCTTGCAGTTAGCTAGAGCCAAAGCCAAGGTGTTTGTGACTGTGATTTTTGTGATTCTATTGGTCTAGGTGCTTTTGGAAAAAAATCTCCCAGTCTCTTCTATCTATGTAGCTGCTACATCTAAGAGGTAGCACCAGTTCTGTAGCATTGGGAAATTTTCCTGAGATGTAGGTAAAGTTCCTTTATTTGTGCTCTACCACAGGTCAGTATATACTCTTAGAAAATGTTATGTTTGTTACATGTTCTGCTCCTGATAATACATTCTATCCAGCACTTTCTGAAAATTAAAACTCTATCCCAAATTTTACTGTATAGTTGTCTCTGTTTTAACCAACATGCTTGCCAAAATGACCATCTTTTGTGTATGCTTATTCATCTCCTTCGTTAATCTTCTCTTTTACAAAGCAAATAGATCTTTGAGTCCTTCATGAAGGTAGTTTCACAGAATCACAGAGCAGCTGATGGTTGGAAAGCATCTCTGGCGATCATCTACTCCAGCACCCTGCTCAAAGCAGGGGAAACTATAGCAGGTTGCTCAGGATCTCTTTAGTCAGGTTATGAATATTTTCAAAGATGCAGACTCCACAACCTCTCTGGACAACTGGTTTCAATGTTCAGTAACCCTTATAGAGTTCTTCGCACCAAATGATAATTCTTTCAGATCCACACAGTACAGGGAGCAAGATAGCGAAGCATCCAAAATCATTAACTGATAGCCAGGACCTTGGCCTTAGTAACTGCTTGGCTTTGGTGACTCACCCAGGCATTAGAGAGGTCTTTTTAAAGGCATGACTTCGTACCAGAATAAAAGAAAATAATTTCCAGTTCTGTCTTGGATGTTGTTCCATGTGTTGAGGGTGAGGACAGTATGGGGAGGATTGAATTTCCTTAGTTCAGGTCTTACTTACTGCGTGCTTGAAATGCCAGATTTGGATGTTTGCCTTCTTGCCTCATCACTGCCTCAACATGTTGCATTGGATTTGGTATAAGAAGGAGTTAATTTAATGCACCTTGTGCAAGCTGCTGCAGGTGGTGGGAGGCAAAAACTTTTTTTTTTCCCAATGGCATTGTGCTTCAAGCCTAAGCTGCAGAGGAACGGGCGTGCAAGGAGCTGAAAAGACTGTGTTGTGCACACTCAACTTCCAAAGGCAGTGACTGGGGTAGAAAACAGATCTGAGTATAAAGAGCTGCCCGGAGGAAGTAAAGAGTAATGGCTCCATCCGTGGCCAAAGAGATGTGGAGGGCACCAGGGGAGATGTGTGGCCTCTGTCTGTCCTTTCATATTACTGTTGCTGACTCCCTGTCCTAAGATGACATGCGTGTTGGCGCTCTTTAAACTGATGACTTGTTTATTTTTTGTTTGCTGGATTGACATTACAGACCATACTCTTGGACTGCTGTATATCCTTTATAAATTGCTTTAAGATGTTTTGGTGTGATAAGACGATATAAAAATTGAAGTCATTATTACTGTCTGTATCACCAGGGGAATTGGACAGCTGGCATTGATCTGCCAGAGACTGATTTCCATACTTCGTTATTACGTTAACCCAAAGAATTCTTCTCATTTATGATTTCAAAGGAAGTTTTCCTAATCAAAAGGTCACCCTCTGTAGCGTGGAGTGCTTGAGAGACATGGAAGGGCAGAAAATGTATAAACACTGACATTTTTTATCTGATCAATAACATCTTGCTTTGTTAATAGTAATATCGCAGTGTTTTACATGACATTGTATCAAGATCCCACTAACCCCTTCACAGAACCACTCATGAGTGAAATCTAGTGGTTAGTGAAGGGTACACCACTAACTGCTTGATTTGGGGGAAATATTATGTGCCCCTTTAAATTCTTGGCTTTTATCTTAAACTTTTTAATTAAAATAATCATAAAAGTTCTGGACTCATTGCTGTTTTGTAAGGAAAGAGATTGAATACGAGCCTTATCTTGCTGTGTTGAGTAACGCTTTATGATGAGCTGAATTGTACCATTCATCCAGAAGCCACAGTAATGGTAGCACAGAGGCTCCTGACTTGCAGAGGGAGTAACTTGCTCTTTGCTATCTTATTTTGGTTTCAGAATAAAGCCTGCGATATCAAAGAAGGGATTTTTAATAATTAAAAAGTGCCTACAGTCAGAACCAGAGGAGGTAAAAAGTCTGTTTAAAAAAGTCAACCAAACAACGTACCATTTTCCAAGGTAGTGTCAGTGTAGATGTCCTGGTTCTGGCCAGGCACTCAGCCCACCTGTGCTGGCTGCTTGGGGAGGTCAACTCTGTCCTGGCCAGAACCAGGACAGTAGCTCCAGTGCGATTTGCTGGTATTAACCAGAGTACCTTTGGATAGTAAATGTATAGATGGGGAACTGAGGGTCAGTTGAGGGCTACAGGGCGCTCCTCCCTGTACTCGCTTACAGCAGTGGTGAAGGCCAAAGAAAGTCAATTTTGGGTTTCTTCCTAAGGTAAAGGTCTGTGTGATGCTTTGGCTGTCTGTTTGGTCCAAATACTTGTTCGTGTTGGCTTAGCCAGTGTGCTGCCTGCCTCTTGTTTACTTATAGCATAGTGATGCCCAAAAGATGGAGTCAGAGTTCCACTAGCAGAATCTGGGGAGTGTGGGTTGTTTGATGGTTTTTAACATCAGCAGTCTGCATAGGACTGTGGTTCAACATGACCCTAATGGTAAAGATAAGTCCCAAACTGTGAGGCATCGCCTGCAAGGACCACAGGCTTCTTAGAGTTGGGCAAATGTCTTTTTATAGTTGGGCAAACAGCTTTTTCAGGAATGATCTGGGTATAACGGATAGTGTGAAGGGAAATCTCTGTCTCTTTTTTTCTGTTTTGCTGTGATAGGTTACTGTTGAGAGGGATTTGGAAGGCTGGATCATGAAGTACAAGGCCCTCCTGGGAAATGGTGCTGTTACACTATAGACATATCTGAATTGCAACAATATCCACCCTCAGTATATCTTAAATTTATTAAATTGGTAAAATTCACTTGCATTGATGGTTTCTTGACAGTAACGTAGAAGCTTGAAAGTAGGTGAGGGTCTATTTAGGCACCTGCACCAATTTTAGACTTAAAGGGGATATCCTACCTGTGGGACACCAGCTGTCACTTAAGAACATCAATCGGTTGTCTAAAACTGCACCAGATACCTATTTTACATGCCTAAATGTCTCAGAAAGCACTGAAACAACATAGAAAATCAACAGAAAAGGGAGGAGTGGAACATAGGTCTCTGACAGTAAGGAAGTACCTAACTGATGAGACAATAACCTTGTATTTCAGGGCAGAGATGTTTTTCTGTTGCAAATTTTCCTGTCAGAGTGAGAATATTGCATTAATGGAAATCCCTGGGTGATTTTTCTTTTTGCCGTTTGCATCCAGGCCGTGCTTTGCTGAGACTTACTGACAAAAAGCTTGAACGAATGGGCATTGCCCAGGAAAGCCTGCGACAGCACATTCTGCAGCAAGTCCTTCAGCTGAAGGTGAGAGAAGAAGTCCGAAACCTCCAGCTGCTTACACAAGGTATGAAAAATAATTCTGACATGGACAGTTGTTGAGATCAGGTAGGAAAAGTTTGCCTGAGGGCACAAAAGGTGATTTGATGTTCTTCCACAAGAAATGATACGTGAAAATGTCTCAGATTCCACAAGCTTTCCAAGGTGGGAACAAAAGGTAAAATAATGCATAAATAAATAGAGATGTTCAGCTGCCTGTTTTGCATGATGAATAGGCTCCATCTACAGCTTGATGGTAGTCTCATTTAACTGTCTGCTTACTAAGATGAAAATAATTACATATAAAGGGCACAAGTAGTGAACATGCTGTCTTCACAGACATTGTACATTTTGCATTAATTGTTTACTTTCAGTGCTGGATAAAAGAGTAATCTCTGTAACCTGTTTTATGGTAAAAGCTGTCAGTGGAAAATTACCTGTTAGACTCCGTTTTTTGCAGATGGCTGATTCCTTTTTCATGTTGGAGTAATTTTATTGACTTGAATAGAGTTGCTTCTAATTTATGCTGCTAAGAAAACGCAAAACTGGGCTCAATATGGAGATCCTGATTAGAAGACAGAGAAGAAGGAGTAAAAAAAAAGCTTGTACATATTTTCCAAATGAGGTTAAGATGTTTTATGATGACTTGTGTTATTAGCTCATATTAAGGCTTTTTAACAGCCATGGTAACATGGAAGAAGAGCAGTCATTGTGGCAATACCATAAAGGAACATTCAGGGATCCTCTACTGTACATCTGCAATACTTTCTCAATGTTAAATGTGGTTTGGTTGTCCAGTGAGACAGTGTAAACCACATACTTCTGTGGTGTTTTGGTTCAGTGCCCATTAAATGTCACATCATATGAAAAAATAGACTTTGGTGCATGCAGTGTATTTTTAACAAAACGTCCTTCACACATGACATTATGTTCCTGATTAAGCCTTGCTCACTGTGTTTGGGGAAAATCTCTCTGATTAGTTGAATAAGCTGCATTTTATCTGAAAGAGCTGATGTCTCAAATTGTTCCTTCGGGCTTGATGTCATGTGGATTGGTGATGAGGAACTTCAGAGCTTCTTCATTTTCCCATGATTAGTGAATATGAGCTCACCTCACCTCGTGCCATGTCAAAGGCAGTGCACATGCTGAAGCATCAGTGTCTTCCCCAGATGTTTAGGACTGCTCCTTTGCCCTTCATGCTTTATTCCTACATCCTTTTCTTCAGTGTTGGTTGGCTTTTCTCTTCCCCTACATCTGTAGTGTCACTCAAGAGTTTGCAAGACTGTGAAATTCTGGTCTCCAACCATCACTGTTTTAGGCCTGCTTTGGGAAGTTGAGATTTTTTTGATACTGGACAATGAAAACCCATATAATAGAAATTTGAGTCAGCTAAACACTGCAGTCCAGATAGATTTCTCCATAAACCTTTATTTGGCACTGGAAACAGGCTTCTCCATAATTGTTTCTCTCCAGTTCTTCTCTGGACACATCAGGTGGTGTGCGAGTCGTGATCAGAGAGTGGCAGCTGCCATTTCAAGGAATTCAGGGCAGCATCCTTTGAGATTTATTCCTTGCCCATGCAGTTGATACAGTTTTGGACTTTGACGAGAGGATGGATGAACACGTGCTGGATTATGAAGGACAGGCCAGTGATAGACACCTGGATGCATGTTTAATGGAGTCTGTCTGACATGTCGAGAGAACATTGTTGTTCGGTCTGATCATATAAAGACACATGCTTTATAAAAGCCAGCACAAGCTAACAAAGAGCTGGTGGTCTGCAGCACTAGCTGTCTTCCCCCACAGTGGCGCTGGCCATTGTGCTGCAGCTCAGCTCCACTCCAGCCTTTGTAAGTAGAGCTGAAGTTACGGGGCAGCGCAGCAGTCCGCACAATGGGCCCCTGTGCAGCAGAGCTGTGGTAATCCTATGATCCCGGAGCAGGGGCACGGTGAGGGGTAGGATGACAACGGTATTCCTATCCCTTATCACCTCCTTTACCCCAGGTTGGAGTGTGTCTGTTGAAAGTGCTTGTTTGCAAGTATGAGGGTTAAGATACAATTTCTCAACTACAGGGCAGCCTGTAAAGCTGTGTATATCTTGTGTTGTTCTCTGAAACTGGTTCTGTCCCCTTGCCCAGTTTCTTCAAGCTGTGTCCATTCATATTCTTACTATGGTTTATACATTCCTAATCCAGGTTGTTACTGGAATAGCTTTCTGTAAGTGCTTTTCTGTTTTGGAGAACATTTGGAGTACATTTTTTCTCTGAAAAGTAACACATTTGCAAGCCAACAGTTTCTGCCCTTTGGAAATTCCACTTGCAAAATACAGGTCAGAGTGTAGCTATTGCCACACCATGCTTTGCTGTCCTCCAAAATGTCCTCCAGATACAGGATTAAAAGCCTTCTGTCTCTCAGTGCACAACTCAGGGGATCGTTAGGTGAAAGAAGCCATTAGAACTCATTTCTAAATTAATTTAGCACACTAGCTGGGTTGCAAGCAACGAGGTCCTAATTCAGAGCCCACTGATGTCAGCAAAAAGACTTCCACTGACTTTAGTTCCTACTGCAATTGAAGCTGGAGCCAATGGGGAAAGTTTTAAAAAAGCACTATGTAATACTTAGCAGATATTTTAAGTTATTTTGTGTTCTGTTGTCTGCAGAGAGAGTTAACCTCCTTAAAAATCCTCACCTCAATAGAGAACTACCATTCTTTTCTACTCCTGTTTCAGAAAATGACTTAAAACTGTTTCAATTCTTCTTCATTCAGGACACACCATCCAGTCTGTTCTGGGGATCTTAGAGCCAGAATAGTACGTGATTGTGTAATTGAAGGCTTGTCTTGAGTTTTAGGAAGACTTTTCTTTGGAGTAAGAACTGCCTGATTGAGGCTATTATCAGCAAAACCGCTATTCCAACCTCCACTGGGATAGAAGGGCACAGTCCCAACTACTGATCTGTGCTTTCTCCCCCAGACTTAGTGATGTTGAGGAACTAATTTGACAAAATATCTTCCAATGTCTCTTGGATAGAGCTGCACACTGTTGGAAATGCCATTATTGTACTGTTACCACTGTAAGCCTGAGTTGAAAGATCATTTTTTTAAAAAGCCTTACATAACTACACAGAGAAGAAGTTATTTTGAGATGTATCAATGTGCGTCCTGCTTTTGGCTAGCATTGAAGAGACTGTCCTCAAAGTGGTCAAACAGTGCTATGTGTGCTTCTGAGCTAAGTATCCATTGACAGATATCTGATAATGGGGCTGAGCTTAAGAAGCGTTTTTGAATTTGGATTAAATGATAGCTGCATTTAAGATGATGTTGGACCCCCTCCTAAGCTCCTCTGTGAGTTTCATGTAGGGCAAAGTGCTACTTGAATATACTGCAAGGCCACAGAATGTACCAAATTTGCTTTTAAATAAAATTAGCCTGCTAGCAAAATGTGTTAGAATAAGGCTTTATGCTTCATTGAAAATCATCACAGCAGTTGATACCTGTTGAAATTATTTCTTCAGTAAGTTTTCTGCTCCTCCTGCACTGGTGCTCAGCTACTGAAAAACATGTCATTGATGAAAACCACAATAAAACCAATTTTTTTCCTTCCTTCAATTTCTAAGCTAGTCCTATTCAAAACCTGTTACAGTACCCAAGCACTGTGTTCTTCCAGAAAGGGAACTAGAGGGCCTTCAAAGATGGATCTCATCCTTTGAGGAAAGACAAAGTGAGAGCACTGTATTCTAGTGGTAGGTCATTTACTGAGTTGTAGAGGAAACTTGTAACAGAAATGTTGCCTTCAGGATCCATGTGGGACCGTGAACCACCCCCCCCTCCAGCTGAAACACATTATAAGGATTTTTATATTATTTTCAGCCTCTTAATACCAGAGTAAAGGCTCACTTCATCAAAATATAAGCTTTTTCCTACTGAACCCTTCCAGGCTGTCAGAAACATAATGCAAGCTCCTGATTGCTTTTTCTGCTTCTTTCTTGTGAATACTGAAGGTGGGAGGAACCTCAGCAGTGCCATTCCAGCCTGCATCACCATATGTGAAGAGATTTGTTCTCATTTTCCATAATCAAAGCTTCGAAGTGCTATGCTCACTCCCATCTTCTGAATTCCCACATACGAAGACGACCTTCCCTGCTGTGGTGGCTCCAGTGCACAACACGAATGATTGGGAGTTACACATCTCCTACAAAGGAACTTGAGCAGTCAGGAAATAGGAGAACATGGGACCTTGCAGTGTGCAGAACCGGCAGGTCATCTGGCCTAGAGAGAAGATGATTGCCGCTTGCTATCCCCTTGCTTTGTAGGTTTCATGGATACTGTGGTATCTGAACTGCTGTTGCTTACTTCTCCGTTGGAGAAGTGTTGCTTGAGATCAGCACATTTCTTTCTCATCCTTGTAAAGAAGTCAGAACAAATGAGGTTTGTAATAGAGGGTCATCCTGTTACACTTCCAGAGTGTACTGTTTTCTTTCCTGGATGTGTTCTGGACTCAAGGTTTTGGCACCCGAGGAATCGGGAGTTCCTTCCGCCAGAAATGCTCTTTTTCTTGTCCATAAAAAACAGCAGATGTTGTCTCCGTGAGCACTCCAGGTAGGCAGGGTGTTTGCCTTCCCAGGCAGCTGGCAGGGGAAGTGTGTAACACTTGAGGAATCTCGGTTTCGTGTCCCTGTGGTGGTGCTCAGAGACGTGCAGCATTTGAAATGTTGACTGTCCTCTTACCAGGCGCCTGTTCTTTTGTTTCCATTGTCTTGACCTCACCTTTTTCTTTTCCCTGACCCTGAAGGTTCCAGCTAGTCAGGAAGGGCCTTTCTTCTTTATAGCTCAAATTACTATGCAAATGTTTCTTGCATATGCTGCATGCATGGCATCTATCCAAGGCACAGACAAAAACACTTGACATTTCAGAAGAGTTCCAGCAAACTTAGTTCCCAGCTGATTTCCTTTGCTCCGTGCTCTTGTTACGCTCCAAAATTTCTGAGAGGCCTTGTGAGTTGAACACAAAGTATAGCATGGAAACACTGTCCGAAATTACCTAAAATTAGTAGGTTTTCCCTTATCAGAGCATCAAATCTGTGTGTCCAGGACTCAGCATGCTAAATTGCCTGATTATAGGTAAAGAAATCTCAGCCTTCTCCTCAACATGGGTTTATTTTCACTACACGTCCATGTCCCTTTCACCTCTTTCCATTGTATGTCCTTTTTTCCTGTACCACTCTAGGAATTGTAGCACTTGTACTTCACACTGCTCTTCCAAGACTGTAAAATGACTTTGACTACAAAAGAGCAGTCTCTGTTGTATTTTTCCCACTCCCAGTCAAGGACATTCTCAGCACTTACAGAGGACATACTCTCTGGAGTCAGAAGCTTTGGTTGTTCCTGAGAAGTTTTTCAGATTTTAGGCACTGTTAAGACTTAGGAGAATCAATTTTTTTTCAGGTTACAAGTATGCACTGAGAGGTTCTCTGTAGTTTTCATTTGTTTTGGCTGAGGCAGAATGTTGTATGTGCAGTGTGTAGCTGAGTGCAGATAAAATGTTCCAAATACATGCATCAGTGACGATAAATATCAAATTCCATCTACGGCATCAGTTATTTGAATTTCATGTGGCTGGTTTCTAACCTGAAGAATGTACTTTGCAGTGCAATCAATGGTCCCTGGTAGACCATTGAATTACTGTGGTTCTGTTAGTTACCTTTTAGCTATTGCTGGGATGCTAATACATATTCATATCAAATAACCAAGTGATGCAGCTGACAGGTAAGATAAGTTCCAATACACTGGGCAGGACATTGTAAGGCTCGCTGGATTGCTTTTGCATAGCATTGTCCTTCAATACGTGTACTGTATTAGTTTGGCATATGCAGAAGGAAACATGTATGCAGCTATGAAATTCCTATTGACAGGCTTCTAGAACAAGATTCCAGCTGTAGAGTGTTATAATGTGCTTGCATTTTTCTGTTTTTCTATAAATGATATTGCAACTCAGTCTACTGGGAATGTGGTGTTAGCTCTTTTGTATGATTGCAAGGACATGATTGCAGTTGTCTGGTTTTCTAATTATTTTATTAATGTTGATTTTATTTTTTTTTCAATTCCTGCTTTTCAGTTTCTCAGAAGTCAGTCTACTGGAAAATTTGGTCTGGAAAGTTTAGTCCTTCTGAGCTAATGCATACTCAAAACTGTCTTACATGTTTGATGAATAGATATTTCATATACACACACACACACACACACACACTCACACACACTCACATATGTATGTATGTATTTCCCCACTCATGTGTGAATTGGAATGAGAAAAAACAATTTTGCTCAAGGTTCAAGAAAAAAAAATAGTATTACTGTTTGTGCTGCAGCCAGTTATGGAAAACTTTCAACCAAATAGGAAAGTTTTGAGCAGTCAGAGGCTGTGATTTAACAACAGCTGTTTGTGATCTGTGCCAGTAGAAATCACTTGTTTTCACACAGCCGAAAAGAACAGGCTGGTAAAAGGGATTCCAGGAATAGGTACAGTCTTTCACACAGAGCTTAAACAAATCAAGTCCACATATTGTAAGATGGTGCCATTTACAATGTAACATATTTGTCATTTCTAGTGAGATTTTTCCAGAATAAAATTAGGGTTGATAGTTGTTTTATCAAAGATTTGAGGAAATCAGAGCCCTAACTGTATTTCTAATGCTTTAGAAAGTACATAGACATTTTCACTGCTGAGATGCTGATTCAAAACCCAACTGTCTTCAACTAACACCTTATGGTCAGACTGAGTGGATAGTGTTGGAAATAAGATAAAGAAAGCCATTCTCAGTTGGATCCAGTATTCCTCCATCTCAGTACTCTGCCTCTGGCAGCTGCAGATGCCATTTAGGCAAAGCTCAGAACCCTGGCCCATCTCTGTGGTCCCATCCCCTTGAGCTCCCCAGCATCCAGAATCGCTGTGTGAAGAAGAGCACTTCCCTGCCTAATGTTTATAGTACCCATTGAATATCTGTCGCACAGAATCACAGAACATTATGAGTTGGAAGGGACCTTGAAAGATCATCTAGTCCAACCCCCCTGCCAGAGCAGGATCACCTAGACCAAATCACACAGGAACGCATGTCATGAAACAAGTTGTGCACAACAAGGTTTTTACAAACTAGAATATGGTCACTGGCAGCCTCAGTGGAGCCGACAGCACCACAGGCTAACTTGGCCTGCCCCCAGTTGAGTATCTTCTGCCTCCACAGAGGCTCAAGCAGTCCCACTATCGTGTGTGCAGTAGTAGCTACAACTCCTCTATATTTCAGATCCACCAGTCACACCTCAGACTCGTCAGATGCATTCTTGCGTGTTGCTCTCCATTGATTATTACAGAAGTTCAGGATGGCTGCCAGATGTACTTGTCTGCATGGTAGATGACTAAACCTAGGTGAGATCGATTCCCATTTGCTATGCCTAGATCTTAACTCCTACGCTGAAAATAGTTGGTCTGAAAGCTGGATGAATTGCCTTCTTCATTCAGACGAGTTTTGGTAACACCATCTTTCTGATTTTATGAAACTGGTGTTGTTGATGCCTGTTCTGTTTGCAAAGCGTTTCACCATATTGGCACTTCTAACAAACATGAAAGTCTCTTAAAGTCTTTTTGAAAACATAAAATGAAGTTTTGCAGTTCTGAATCCCTGAAGGTGAACATTGCCAAATAGTTCAAAAGCATTTTTCTTCCTGTTGTTGCTAGCATTTATGGCCTGTGCAATAAAGATTTATAATTACTGGAAAGATTCAAGGGAGGCAGCAGAAAAACCCTCTCCTTTTTATACCTCTGTAAAGTTGCTTTTCTAAGTTTTATTTAAAAGCTTCTCTTTTTTTCATTCACATTCTTTAAAAGCCTTTCTGTAATGTAATTTTAAAAATGAATGTGGTTCTATTCAAATAAAAATTTACTCTTAATGGCTTTTATGCTTCATGTGATAGAGCACCTTCATTTACTTAGTTATACATAGGCAGTCAACAGTGTTACGAATGGTTTCTTTATTACTAAACAGTATGCAGATCTCTGGCATCTTCCACAAAGGAAAGGGTGGTTTTTCTAAAACTCTTTATTTGACGGGATCATAAAGCACGGGTACCAGCCCGAGTGGTTTATGATATGCTCAAGTATGATTAATAATTTTAACGATGCTGGTTCCTCCCTAGGATCAATATTATAGAATTTTTCCAGTCACTATTTGAATGGATTTTAATTGAAATTGATTCACTATAAAATAATAAATTGAAGTGTATTAACAATGATCTCATGGTCCTTGACGTTAAAGAGTTCTGAGTTCTTACAAAATTCTGAATAGTTTTCAAAAAACACCTATTTTCCTCTGTGCAGCCTAAGGACCCATAAAGCACCTGTAATTTTTATTTTTTAATTTAAGTGATAATTCCAGCATGTGACAGCATAAATACAGCAGCCTTGATTTGTAACATGAATGCAAATGGAAATGTGGCAGGCAATTGTTTTTTAAAAACCTTATTCTTCTGTCTGCAGTTCAGCCATGGCTGTATTGTGTGGTCCTAAATTGTAAACACAGGCTGCAACAAATAGCCTTGCCTTCGGAGTTTTTAACAGTCAAAGTACCTCCGAGTTACCTGAGCTATTTAAAGTTACCTGTACAAAGAGAGGATGGATACACTGAAAAAATCTGCAGTGAGGAGCTCAGTAAGAACCTCAGTGTTTTCCCAAAGGTATCACCTGTAAGGCCATTGAGTCACTTGACAGTCACTCGACATTGAGTCACTCTTTGACTGTTTTCTTCCGTGTCAGACGAGTTGAGTTTTAGGCAATATATACATGGCAACACTACAATGGTCTGAAGCTCCTCAGCCACACTAAGATTTTACCCACACCCTGGGTAAAAGTTAAGCTTATCCACATCGTTAGAAAAATAGTTGGTTTGCACAGATTTGGCTTATACGATGACTTCTAGCTGAAGACAACCTGATTAGAAAATAGCCAGATTCAGGAATGCGCACATCATTTTATATATTAAGGATAATAGGAAAAAATTCTTCACTAAAAGAGTGGTGAAGCATTGGAACAGGCTGCCCAGGGTGGGGTCGCCATCCCCATGTCTACTGCATGGGTAGACATCGTGCCTCAGGAGATGGTTTAGTGGCTATGGCAGTGTAGGGCTGATGGTTGGATTTGATGATCTTGAAGGTCTTTTCCAACCTTGATGATTCTGTGATTCTATGTCCGGATATTTTGGTATAGAATATCAGGACTCTGACTTGGTGTAGTTGTTTAAATGTACAGGAAGGCTAGAGCTTTCATCCTCAGGAACCATAGGGCTGAGCAAGCTAAAGACTTCTGTATGTGAACAAAAGGCATGTCAAGGCTCTCCTACAAGCCTGAGCACAAACTGGAGGCATATACATCGATATGGTTTTAGAGTTTTGAGTCCTTTCCCTTAGAAAGGGGATTCAGATCTTCCCAGTGAGTGCATCTGGGCACCCAGCTGCCATCAGCTGTCATTTGGTGATGTGCGATGGAGTTGAAGTAAATCCCAACACCTGAGCCTTGAAACAACTAATTTTACCGTATTCTTTCATTCTTTACTGAGACCAGTTGGGACGCTTATTGTCAGTAACATTGGCTGGCAGACTCTAAAGTGAAGTTCTTGTTTGTTGTGTTGAGAGAGCACCATTATGTAGGACTTGGAGGAGCTGGGTTTTGAGAGAAAGAACCTGAAAACAGAAAATGTCTCGCATGCCAAAAAGAAGGAGTTCTTGCTGACTAATCCTTTGTTCAGGGAACAGTAATGCAAAGCTTCTGTTGTTAAACTTACTCTCCAAAGTCCCCTAAGCTGTATGGTTTTTGCTTTCTTTTCTCTTCAGCGTATGTTGGAGGTAGATATGGAGGGGGAATGCTAATCACATTTCCTTCTTTCTTTCAAGTGGTAGGTCATTCCAGTCTTCTCGAGAAATAAAGAGGAAAGCCTTCTTTCTTACTCTATTTCTTTTTGGGTTTCATTCCTTTAAGAACTCCTGAGTAACTGAGGATTGTTGTTAAACTGGGCCAAGAGATTAGTATCTCCTGCTCAAGTTTTCTTTTGTTGCTTCTCCCTTAGCCTGAGTGTCTAATGGGCTGATTAGACTGCAGTTGTCTGGGGAGGAATTTCTGCAGCTTGTTCCAGAGAGCATAGCTATGTGAAACACTTTTCAGCTATTCCCTGTGATTTTCTGTCATAAGGTGCCAACACGGTCCAGCTGTATTTAAAGAATCCTGGAGCAGTCAGCATCATCTTACACAAGAGGCTGGCTTTTTAAAGCGTCAGGCAATTAAGGATGCAGATAGACCTTTGAAAATGCCTTACGCTGATTGCTCCCATGGTATCACAGCAGTTACAGTTCTTGGTCCAAACTGTAAAGACTTTGAAGCAAACAAACTATGAAAGGGACAGGAAAGAGGAAGGGAGTGACAGTCCTACCTCAAAAGCCCCACTGACACTTCATTGTCACCTATGTAGTTTCTAATTGCATCCTTCTCTAGACTCAAGAATGACTTGAATGTGTCCAGCAGTGCAGCTGCCATCCATTCTGTTACAGCTGTTGACTGTGACACTAACCACTGGTATTGTTGACTTTTATAGATCTCTACTTAAACCTGGAGCATGGTTTTTTGAGGGTCATAGAAAAGCAGCCAGCCCTTACAGCCCATCAAGGTAATGAATGTCTTTTTGCTGGGATGTATCTTGATAATATGAGACATCTATGAGGGTTTTTTTGTGGGTTTTTTTTTCTAGAAATGTTTCCTTTAGGTGTAGTTTTTTTCAGTAATCAACATTAAAATAGTGGTTTGTTTTCTTCAAATCCTAATAAGCTCTTTCTGAGTGAATTATTGTTTACTGATATGTGTTTTTTAGAATTGTTTGTTGATAAGTTTTATTTCTTCTTTCTTAAGATATTAGGTGCTGTGATAAACACTGAAATGTGTGACCATTGCTTTGTGAGCAACTTCCATTTTCCCTAATTACACCATTACTGCTTTCTAGAGATCTCTTTGTCACTGTGGGAATTTAACTGTATTTCTGCATGGCTTAGCTGATGACATGAGAATTCTGGCATAAGAATATATGTTTTACTGGTTTCTTCCCTGTTTTCTCTTGTTCTGGATGATCAGAACACAGGGTATTTAGTTGAGGAATGTAAACAGATACTGGGACTACAAGGATCCTTTTGTTAAGGATGTCTCTAGGAATTAGGAGCACCTAAAGCTAGTGTCTTCTTTACATTTCTGCTGCTTATAATTTAGCTAGAGTCTTGGGAAAGCCTTTAGCTGACTTCAGACTCGATCCATACTGTTCGTGCAGACATCCCATATCAATTTTAGCACAGTGAGCAAATAGCAAGAGTGACTACTAAGAAGAATGTAAGCTTATGTCTACTGCCAGCAACAGGTTGGTTTTATCCCAATTATCCCCCTTTGAAAATCTGAGACCTCAACTTTGCTCTTCTGTGAGGGCAAATGAAGGAGTAATGTGCCATTGATACCAGCAAAACGTGAAGCAACTTAAATGAGAGCAGGGTCAACCCCATTTTTTCTGTACAGCATGAGACTATAAAGTCCATTCAGATCAATGAAAGGTACCAATAGCTTTGCTGACCTTTGAATCAAATCCATAGACCTTTTTAGAAACTTAATTAAAACCACAAATACAGAAACATATATGTTCTCTAACCCAACATCGGTCTTTCTAAAATTGAAAAATAAGATCCCTTGTGATTTTTATTGTACCAAAATTACAATTTTGATTTTTTATTCCCTTTAGAACTTTTTTTAACTATGTAAAGCCTATTTTTCACTTGGTCTCAAAATCTCCTTTGATGATGTGCACTGCCTATGTTACTTGCAATCCTAATTTCATAATCACTATTGAAAATTAAATCCACAAAACTTGCTTTTATCTTACTCTTTTATTCATGTTCTTTATAAAAGTGGCATAATCAAAAATAAAAACAAGCATACTGCCTTTTAGCTTGAGCAGTTTGAAGTGTCTTTGTCAATTCTTACATTAGCCAGCTAAAAGTTAGGTTTCTGGTTGAACTCGTTGCTCTCATTCCTCAAATATTCTATAAAGAACCACACCCAATTCCAGAGATAATCTGTGCCCTTCTACAACAGATGCCCATGATAGGTGCAAGCATTGCCCTCTGGAGGTTTCTGCCTTTGGCAGCTGGAGGACTAGCCATCTCATTTGGGATAGCTAAAATGAAATAGAGGAAAAGTAGGCAGTAGCTTTTCCCATTTTTTGCTTCTTAGCATGAAGCATGTAACAAGTGACGTTACCCATTCTTAGTTTGTCACTGACCTCCACTACCTTAGTATATTAATTCTATTGTCTTCACCTGTACCTCTTAGCAAAATTTGGTTCTGCTATGCCCTGAAATTGCTTCCTTTTGCTGCAGTTGATAACATCATCTTTCGTATTCTGGTAGTTTCTATGAACATTTTACTAACTGAGCTATCAGCATTTTTCTAACTACTGCTTACTGGTGATAGAATTAAAGGACCAACCAAAAAGTCTAAAATTAATGAGTTATCAGTTCTGAGTTTAGGGGGTTTGGGGTTGGTTTTTTGTAATTTAAATGGTTCTTTAGTCTGAAATAGACAAGGACTCACTTCATTTGTTGTCTGGAACAGGGTTGGTTACCTGTGCTTTGGCAATTTTTCTCAGACAGGAGTGCTGCAGTTAGACAGGTCCTAGTTGTCCGAGTTATTCCTTTCATCTGGATGGGGTTGAGTCTGATACAAATATTAAACCAGAACTGTTATTTAATGATTGTGGCTTTTGTTGCCTCTGTGGAGTTCAGGCTTACTTAGGAAGGCCAGGACCAGCCTGAGAGTCCCAGATGAAATGCTCATTGGGAACTGAACTTTTCCTTTATAATTCAGAAAAATTATAGAATCACATAATCCTTAAATGGTTTGGGTTTGAAGGGACCTCAAAGCCCATCTAGTTCCAACCCAGGGACACCCTCCACTAGCCCAGGTTGCCCAAAGCCCCATCCAGCCTGGCCTTGAACACTGCCAGGGAGGGGGGCAACTTACTGAAAACCTATCAAAAGATGACCCGAAAAAGTAACAGACCAAACCCCAAGCTGCTTATGGCTTTTGTTTGGGCTTTCTATGTCTCCCATAAAGCTCTCCTGCATCCTCATCCAGTTTGCTTCTTTTATTCAATGCTAAAGCCTTTTACCATCTGCCAAAAGGTTTTATTTTGGGGTTTCCTCTTATGTGGGAGGGTGGTTTCCTCCTTCCCTTCGTGCTAGTTTCATTGCTATCTTTAGGACTCAGAGCCTACTGGAGACCTTCCTGTCTCCTTTTTATGACACAGTCTCCTCCTTCCTGCTCCCGGGGGCGAAGAAGAAAACATGAACTGAAGCTGCCTGTTGGAGCTGCCTGGCTGATGCCCACAGCTTTTGTTTGAAACACAGGAGACTGGTTCCTGGAGTGCACTCAGCAGAGACACTCCCCGGGGTTTTCAGGAACAGTTCGTGCCTGAAGGTGCCTGTAGCTGCCCGAAGCTTTAGCTACAGAGTGCAGTGAGCTCCTGGAAAAGGGTTCTCTAACCTGTGGTGTTTACTCCTATCTATTTATTAGTCTTGCCTCGGTACATTAAGCCAACCTGCTCTGTCTCTGTTAGGACATCTGTAGCCACGACTCTTTAGTTTCTGCCTTTTATGAGAACTTTTTAATTTTTTTTGCAATGAAAATGCTGATTTCCTGTCTTTACCTTTCTTGGGCTGTAGAGAAAAAGAAGTGAAATTGGAGGCATTACATTTGCAGAGGGGTAGAATTTAGAATTGCATCTTTTTTTGTTTCCCTGAGAGCAAGATAAAGTAGATGCCAGCCTGGGTTTTTCAGTGCAGCTCTCAAGGATGCAGGGGATACAGCTCCAGTGGGATGGGAGTATCCAGGAGCTGGAGAGGGCAGCGAGTGCTGGTCAGGCACCTCTGTTTAAATCTCTGCTGTGGAGCTCTTTGGGTACTTGCCGTCTTCTGTCCTCGATGTGGATGCTGCATGGGGAGACAAAGCGTTTCCCTTCAGCCCCTGTCAGCCCTGAGTGAGAGCAGCCTCAGTCTGAGGAGCGTGCAGTCCTGTTACTGCCAGTCCCAGTTTGCTGCCCAGCTGAGCCTCTGACTGGAGGCACTCTGAGGGAGGGCGCAGGCATGGGGAATTGTGCTGGGTGTCACATCACCTCCTGAGAGCTCTACCAGGGTCCATATCAACCACATTATGCCTCTGCTGAGTGTATTTCTGGCTTTCCTTTTTTGATATTTTTACTTTTTAATCCTTGGCATTGCACCAGCCAGCATGTCAGATAGTAACAGGAATCTAATATTATTTTGTTTGTGATTAGTTCATCTCTTGGACTCTGAGATGTTCTCATCTCTGTCCTTCCGTCACCACACAGCTCTCTTTGAGGCTCTATCCTTCCTTGGTTTATTTACTCTCCCTCTGTAATTGAGAACTTTATTGTTGATCACCATGAAAAATTGTCAGTGCTTAAAAATAAATGATCCAACTTCCATCCCTTCAGTGCATCTAGTTTTTATGACTAGAGGAATCTAATGAAAGATTGAAATGGGGATGAGGAGGGTGAGGGTGTCCCAGGGTGTTAGTTAAATGTCTGATCTACAGATGAAAAGGGATGCTGGGATTTCTGTTCAGGAAAGTGGCAGTAAAACTGCCCATTTCTTACCACTGGATATTTTAATGACATTCAATTCCAAACTCCAAGTACAGCATTGCAAGGAGAGGTCAGTGGTGCCCGTTTCTAACAGCAGAACACAGAAGCCTGAGATGGCATTCTCCTGAAATGAGGGCTCTGAAAAAATTTCAAGCAGGAGACGCGTATCTCCTCCTTTAGAAAGCAAGGCATTGTACTTCCAAATAAACACAGTTTTCCATGTTCTCTCTGTCACACAGATGCACACACATGCACACGCTCTAATTGGATAAAAACGTAAACAGTAAATTAAGGATATGATTAAAAATTAAACAGCCATTGCAGAAACCATCAATAGAAAGTGCTTATTAACTTACATATAACAGCATGCTGGTGTGATAGCTTCAAATTGGCTGCTGAAACTGATTTGCAGCAAATAAGGTCAGCTTTCCAAAAGGATATTTCTGGGTTTCAGTAATCAGACCCTCAGCTCTGATTGCTTGTTTTGTTCCTTCATAAATTTTGCCTGCATTTTTAAGTAACCGATAATATTCACGGCTTTCTGGAACCATAGCAGGTCAGACCCTTAATCCTTCACCTCTGGTACTTAGCAAGAATGAGACTCTGTGGGTCTGATCTAGCTGTGTCCCGTCTCATGCACTGCAAGACTTCTACGATTTGCCCTTCATCTCCACTCCCTTTTTTCTGCAAAGCTTCACTAGGCCCTACCTGTCCTGTGAACCCACCTTGCTGGCTGTTAGTTTATGTGCGTGCTGTGTGATATCCTGAAGGCCAAGGTTGTTTTATCCATGTTCACCTTCCCATCCGAGTGCTGCATCTACATCTGTGATCTGCAGACCAGCTCCATCTGGCACTGCATGACAGAGGCTGCAGCCTCTGGAAAAGGCACCCCCAGCTCCGCAGGCCCTTTCCATCCCCTCTCATAACATTTATGTCCCTTTCATGCCCCATAGGTGACCTACACGTAGAGTCCTGCATATCAGAGGATGAGATGTTTGGCTGTCTGGCTTCAAAGTTGGAATCAGCATGGTTTTGAGCTAGAGAGAGGCATTCTCTGTAGAACTCTTACAGCCTGGATTCACCACTGGCAGCTCAACGTTAGCTTTCAGCTTTTAGAGGGGAGTTGAAACAAGGTTAAAGATCTCTCCAAATTGAGGCTGATATGGCAGGGCTGAGTAAAGCACGATCTTTTCCAGTGAGCTCTGTCTTCATGGAATTTTGGTTTTCAGGTGCGCTGGATAATATGGGCCTGTGACTGCTATATGGTACAAAGAAGCTTTTGCGTACTTGTTTCCTGCCCTCACATAGCTGAAACTGAGTGCTGCTCACTCCAGAAAGCAGCTGAGCTTTGTGCTTCTTATCTGCATCTCCTGTGTTCATTTAGGCTGGGGACCTTCTTCCCTCTTTTCCCCTGCCAGTCAAAAGCGAGACATGAATGGGTGTCACTTGAGTTTGAGATCTGCAGCCAGCCCAGTATCAGTGTGGTGTGTATATCCTGTAAAAATGTCAGTTCTCTCTTCCTGTGAGAAAGGAGCGCATTCCCTGAATGGCTGCCAAACACCCTGAATGGGGTTGCAGGTGGCTCAAAGGTGGGTTTTGTTAAAAATACAGCTGGGAGATGATTTCTGTCATGAACACCTCAGCCCTGTCAACTGTTTCTGCACTCGTTCTGCTCCAGTTGGTGTGGTCTGCCTTTGGAGCCATAGGGTTGGCAGCTTGTTGGTAGCTGTTAGTGGTGTCGCTCAGCATTGGCTGCATCTGCACTTTGGGGAGCTGGACAGATGTGTGGCACATATCAGAGCAGCTGCTGCCCCTTCAGTGGAGAACTTCATGGATGTGAACCTGGTCTGAGATGCAGAGCAGGGAGCCTGTTGCTGCTGAAAGCCAGGGCTGGAGCCAGGACCCTGGCTTAGGTGGACTCAGTATGGGCTTCATTCTTGCTTTCTTTGCTTTATTTCCTGAATTTGACAAAACCTTTCCAATATAGTTGCATCCCCATCCCAGCCACCAGTTCTTAGACCATGGAGAGAAGGGAGGAGGCAGAGGGTTCGCAGTGTGCCTAGGTGGAATGGAAAGCAAGGTTGGAAACACACTGGCTTAGGTTGGTAGAGCTGAATTGCTGTCAGCAGCAGAGGAGACCTCTCCAGAGGGGTCTCAAGTGTACGGAATACCTCAGGGATCTCAATTCCTTCTCCATGTCCTGAAGAACAGATGGATCTGACATGTTTATTGCCTTATGCTGTCTCACTTTATCAGCACATCAGGTCTACGTGCTTGACAGATGTGCCAAACAGAAAATAAAATTCATCCATGCCCAGTTGTATCGGGTTCGACATCTCTAGTTCCTGCTCTCTTTATTGTCAGCTTAGCCTGTGTATAAATGAGGAGGCATTTTCATTTACAATGAAGGGAAGACAGAGGCAAATACACTGTTACAAGTGCAAACCGATCTTGCGAGCTTGAGAAGCATTGTTTGGCATTGCCAGCTTTTTGGTTCAGAGCTGTGCCTGAGATAGGAGAAACGTCAAACTCGGTGCAGAGAGGCCAGGTTGAACCACAGTGGCCGTAGTGAAACAAGACTCTGTACACATTGCAGCTTGAACTGCTTGATATTTTAAAACCCGGGTTACAGTTGCAAAAGTCTGAAATAAAAACTTTTTAAAGGCAGTGACATGTTTGCTCAAAAGTTATTGCAACCCAGTTCTGAGATTCAAAAGCTGATTTTATTCACACCTACCCCAGTCCACTTTCTTCCCCCAAGCACACACTGGGATTCTATATGGAGAGAGGCACCAAGTGCTTCTGTGGGGTTTTTTTTTCACAACAAAGTCTCTCTCATGGTTAGTTTTTTTCTCCCTCTAAAAAAAAGTCAGAATAACTAAAAATTATATTAACATGCCACAGTATTTCCAACAGTTGCAAAGTGGGTATGAAATATTTAATGTGATTTTAAATTAAAACTGTGCTACATATTTACTTTTTAAAATAAAAGTACATTGGATTTATTTGAATGTCAGACAGCACAGTAAAGTTAGATCTTGCAGGTTCTTGTAATTATTTAAATTCATATTTCAGTGTATAGTGGCATTTGCTGCTGAAATGCAAAGGAAGTCAGACAACAGAATTGGTGAAAGTCACTGGTTAAACACGTGGTGCTGAAGAGTTGAACTTTTTGTACTTCTGCAGGTGCAGAGATAATATCTTTTTCATGTTTGTTCAGCTATTTCAATTCAGTGACTAGTTCATTCAAAAATAAGAAACTACTTGTTAGGAAAGAAAAACACCTGAAAAGCTTGTGTCCTTTCAGCTGGGATAAAGTTAATTTTCCTCCTAGTAGCCCGTACAGCACTGTGGTTTGGATTTAGTATGAAAATACTGTTGATAACAGACTGATGTTTTTAGTTGTTGCTGGGTAGCTGTAGCGTCTGCACTAAGTTAAGGAGTTTTCAGTTTCTTGTGCATCCTTCCAGGTGCACAAGAAGCTGTGAGAGCACATCCAGGACAGCTGACCAGCCTAGCCAAAGGGATACTCCCTCCCACATAGCATCACGCTCCATATATACCCAGGGGAGCTAGCTGGGAGGTGGGACCGCTGCTCGGAAGCAGTCTGGGCATTGGGTTGTTTTCCCACAGGTGGTGAGCAATGGCCTTCATGCATCACTTTTTAAATGATGATGATGGTTACTATTGTCATTATTATTGTTGCTGTTGTTATTATTATTAATGCTATTAATCTGTATCTCAGCCTACACATTTTTTCCCCATTCTCCTCCCCATCCCACTCAGCTGTGTGGTGCTCAGTTACCGGCTGGGGTTAAACTACGACAGCTTGTTTTCCTCTTTTCATCTATAAACAAAATCTGTGCAGTAGAGAATAAGATCTACCAGTTCTGAGATCTTGAAAAATATGGTAACCAGAACTAAGACATTCAGTTCATCAACTGAGAGTAATGCTTCCTTGCTTAATGAGGGTGATTGCTTTAAAAGTATACTGATGAGCTTATTTTTTGCCATGGTTATGTAACTTATTTGGAAAATAAGTTCTTCAATCTTTGTACTGCATTTCACTTTGACATACTGAGATCTATTTTACAAGTAGAACTTAAAATGAAACCCAAAGAAAAAAACCTTAGTCAACCCCAGTCAAAAAAATCTATCATTACTCATGTCCAAGTATAATGAGAATTGTAAAGGATGAAAATCCCTCACAGCATCCTTCTGGACAAGTTCCCCCAAATGTGGGAAGAGTGCTCTGGGTGAAGAACAGGATGAAGGACAGAGCAAAATGTGTTGTAGTGAATGGGGCTACATCTGGCTGGCATCTGGTCACCAGTAGTTTTCCTTAGGGTTCCATTCTAGGGCTAGTCCTGGTCAATGTATTTATCCATGGTCTGGATGTAGGTGTTGAATGCATCATTTGCAAGTTTGCTGATGATACTAAACTGGGAGGTGCTGTTGACTCTCTTGAGGCACAAGAGGCCTTGCAGAGGGATCTAGATAGATCGGCGCTTTAGATTGTGATGAGTGGGATGAAATTGAGTAAGTCCAGATGCCAGACTCTGCACCTGGGACGGAGTAATGCCAGGCACAAGTATAAACTGGGAGAGCCACTCTGCAGAAAGGGATCTGGTGGTGCTGGTTGACAACTGGCTGAACATGAGCCAGCAGGGTGCCTTGGCAGCCCAGAGGGCAAACTGCATCCTGGGGGCATCAAACACAGCATCACTGGCCGGTTGGAAGAGTTGATTGTCCCACTGTGTTCAGCATTGGCATGGCCTCACCTGGAGTACTGTGTGCAGTGCTGGGCCCCACAATTTAAGAAGGACGTGAAGGTCCTTGGATGCATCCAATGGTGGGAAACAAAGCTAGAGAAATGGCTGGATGAATGTCCTGTGAGGAGCAGCTAAGGACTTTGAGCTTGTCTAGTTTGGAGAAAAGGAGGCTGAGGGCTTCTTTTGGGTTTGTGTGGCAAGGTTTTGGTAGAAGGGGGCTTCAGGGGTGGCTTCTGTGAGAAACTGATAGAAACTTCCCTCGTGTCCAATAGATCCAATGCCAGCCCGTTCCAAAACAGACCCACTGCTGGCCAGGCCCATCAGCAACGGTGGTAGTGCCTCTGTGATGACATAGTTAAGAAGAAAAAAAACCTCTAGCAGCAGTTTTTTGCAGCCAGAGAGAGGAGTGAGAAGCTGTGAGAAACTGCAGACACAGAATTCAGTGCAGAAGGAGGGGGAGGAGGCGCTCTAGGCACCAGAGCAGAGATTCCCCTGCAACCCTTCACCATGGAGAAGACCATGGTGAGGCAGGCTGTCCCCCTGCAACCCATGGAGGATGATGATGATGGAGCAGATATCCACCTGCAGCCCACGGAGAACCCTGCACTGGAGCAGGTTGAGGCACCCAAAGGAGGCCATGACCGAGTGGGAAGCCCACACTGGAGCAAGCTCCTGGCAGGACCTGTGTCCCCTTGGGGTATCCAGTCTGAAACAATCTGCTCCTGAAGGTCTTCACTCCATGGAAGGGACCCATGCTGGGACAGTTCATGAAGAACTGCAGCCCATGGGAAGGACTCACATTGGAGAAGTCCATGGAGGACTGTCTCCTGTGGGTGGGACCCCACACTGGAGCAGAGGAAGAGTGTCACGAGTCCTCCTCTTGAGGAGGCGGGAGCAGCAGAGCCAACATGTGATGAACTGAGCACATCCCCCATCCCCTTTGCTGCTGTGGGGGAAGAGGTAGAGAATTTGGGAGTGAAGTTGAGCCTGAAAAGAAGGGAGGGGTGGGGGGAGGCATTTTAAGATTTACTTTTTAATTCTCATTATCCTACTCTGATTGGTAGGTAATTTGATTGGTAATAAATTAGATTTTTTTTTTCCTAAGTTGAATCTGTTTTGCCCGCGATGGTAATTAGCAAACAATCTCTCCCTGTCCTTATTTCAACCCATGAGCCTTTCATTATATTTTCTCTCCCCTGTCCAGCTGAGGATGGGCACTGACAGAGCAGCTTTGGTGGGTACCTGGCCTCCAGCCAGGGTCAACCCACCACAGGGGTGACTTCATTAGTCTCTGCAATGCGCTCTGCTCTTCATTGCTCTCCCTTAAGGAGGGGAAGTAGAGACAGATGTGCTGATCTCTTCTCCCTGGGATCCAGTGACAGGACATACGGGAATGGTTCAAAGCTGCACCAGGGGAGGTTTAGACTGGACATTAGGAAGCATTTGTTTACCTAGAGGGTGGTCAAACCCTGGAACAGGCTTCCCAGATAGGTGGCGGATGCCCCGAGCCTCTCAGTGTTTAAGAGGCATTTGCAGAAAGCCCCTAACAACATGCTTTAGCTTTTGGTCAGCCCTGAACTGGTCAAGCCATTAGAGCAGAGGATTGTCATAGGTCCTTTCCAACTGAAATAGTCTAGTCTGTTCTCTTCTAAAACCAAGCAAGAGTTGTGTCTAAGAATGCTCATCATGGAAATAAATGTATGTAGGTTCTGTTAACTGAAAAAAAGAAATGCTGTATTTATTGATACGTGCTGTATTTAGATGTAGGTCAGCATGCTGACAAGTGCAGTATTCTACTGCCCACAAGCTTAGGATAAGTAGTACCAAGAAATATTAGTGGTTAAAGCGGTTGTATGGAGGACACAGAAGAACAAGCAGTATTTTCTGGTTTAAAAGTCCAGGCATGCAAAGGTTGAGGAGGTATCTGGGAGGAGCCAACCTGGATTTACTAAGGGCGAATCAGCCTGATTGCTTTCTACACTGAGGTAATGGCTACGTGGACAAGGGAGGAGCAATGCATGTTGTATACCTGGAGTTTACAAAGGCCTTTGGCACGGTCTCCCACAGTGTCCTTGTGGCCAAATCCCTGGCTTATGGACTGGATAAGGAGACAAGCGAATGCAGAATCTAATGGCATCCCTAATGGATTGATACAGGGGCCAACACTGTCAAAATACCTTTTTTAGAGACAGGGTGCGGTGTACCCTCAGCAAGCTTGTGAGGTGCTGCCAAATTGGAGAGGGCCCGTGATGCGTTGGAAAGCAGCACTATCACTGTCAGAGTGATCTGGACAGACAGAAGTGGGCTGAGAAGAGACCTTTGGTAGTTGAGCAAATGCAGCTGCAGGGTGCTGCACCTGGGATGGACCCACCCGCTGCATCAGTACAGGCTGGGGGCTGACTGTTCAAGGACCCCTTTGCTGAAAAATGCCTTGGAGCCTTGGTAAGCATCAGTTTGAATATGAACAAGCAGTGTGCCCTTGTCGCGAAGAATAACAACATGCTGGGCTGTAGAAGCAGCAGTGTAGCCAGCAAGTCAAGGGAACTGATCGTTCCCTTCCGTTTGGCACCACTGAGGTGACATCTTGAACAGTCTGTGCAGTTTTGTGCTCAGTAAAAGGATGAGTTTGGCAAACTGGAGCGAGTTCAAAGAACAGGTCACCAAGACAGGCAGGGGCTGCAGCACATCACGTAGGAGAAGAGGGTGAGGGCCTGGTTTGCTCAGCCTGAAGGCAAGGTTTGGGAGATCTTTACTGCTGTCTGCAGCTACCTGTTGGGAGGGCTCAGGGAAGACAGAACCAGCTTCTTCTCAGATGTGAAAGGGACCAAAGGAGAGGCAACAGGCACAAGCTGTAACACAGAAAATTCTAACTAAATATAAGGGGGAGGGAAGGTGGTCAGACAGTGGAATGGGCCCAGAGAAGCTGTAGATCTCCGTCCCTGTAGTTATTCCAAGTGACTGGACATGCCCCAGTGCAACCTGCTTTAGCATGAACCCTGCTCTGAGCAGGAGGTTGGGCCAGAGACCTCCAGAGGTGTGTTCATTCCTGCACAGTTCTGGGAATGATATATACCAGTGTGTGAGCTAAATGCCAGAGCTTCCCTTTGTGGGTCACTCTAGGAAAAACAGGAAAGTTTAGAGATGTTTTGTGGGATTTGCTTTAGGTACCTACTGTGGTCTAAGTTGAATCTCACCTTGGGAGATCCCGTTTGGTTAGCTGGAGTGACAAACTGAATAGATGTCTACCCTTGGTCAAGTGAATGCTGTCTAGGCTGTCTAATAAGAGTTAAAATCTAAAGAGGGGTATTTTTGTTTCTGAGGGCAAAAGACATTAGTGAAGGAATTTACTTTATGTTTTATTCTAAGTCATCAGAAGGAAGTGGTTGGGAATTTGAAGACAAAAGACAACGTGAGTGAAAATGATCACAAAAGAGTTTCTGATCTGCAGGAGAGGAAGAAATGAATAAAAGCAGCTGAATAATGTCAAAGGACTTTAAAAGAGCTGGTTTCTTTGAACTTCTGAATAGATAGGTAATGGCTGGGAAGGGAGGGAAAAGAGAGTTCAAGGGAACTGACAGTTTTTTGGAAGGCAAGGTACTACAGACATGGCAGCAGACTGTCCCATTGAAGGAGGAAGACACAAAATATCACAAGTACCTCATCTTCTCTGCAATTACTTGAAAATTGTGAATACTACAATTAATGGGAGCAAAAGAATGCATTGCTATGGTAAACAAACCCTAGCACAAACACCTAGTTTCATGAGTTGCAACTCCAAAGGGGGATTAAAATTCATGTTTTTCAAGACTATAGAAGTAAGGGAAAGATGAAGGAAATTAAGAGTCCTGTTACTCTGTGGATAAGGAGAGGAATGCTGGTCACAAAGAGGAGGCTGAGCACCAGCCTTTCTTGGATTCGGTTTTCCCAAACAGGGTGTTTGCGACAGTTGAGGGAAAAGAACACAAGCTGGGTGGGGGACAGAGCTGAAGCATAGGGAGGGAAGCTGGATGCAGTCAAGTCAGTACCTGGGAATCAGATGAGACCATCCCTGAACTTCAGCTTTTATCTTTAGGAACTTGTGAAGGATCAGGAAGGGCAAACTTAAAACGCTAAAATGAGGAAGTCTGTCAGCTTAATGTTGATACGTGGTGAAACGCTCCAGAAAATTATTAATCAGTTTGTAAACACCTAGAGGATAATAAGCTGATAGAATAACAGCCAGTGTGGATTTGTTAAGAAAGAAAATGTGTCAAACCTCTACAATTTCCTTGCTGAATGGAACAAGAGGTGTAGCAGATAGAAGTAGCAGGTACATCTTTCGTAAGGCTTTTGGCGTTCTTGTGGAAAGCCATGTAGCCTTCTCACAAGTATACAGGGAAACCGTCTAGATGGAATTCCTGTGAGGCAGGTGAAGGACCTATTGAAGTACCGTGTTCAAGGATTAGTTATTGTTTGCTTGGCAGTTGGGGTGGGAGCCTGAAGAGCAGTGCTGTCACCTTCTGCCCCAGGTGTCCTGGCCCATGGACTGAAGAGGGCAGAGTGCAAGGGACTAAAACTCCAGTGGGATTTGGATATTGTGGAGAGCAGGATTAGTGTCCAAAGTGACCTTGATACAATGCAGAAATGGATAAAATTAATAAGATGGGAATTCAGGAAATGTGAGAAGGGAAAATGTGTGTGTGTGTGTGTGTGTGTGTGTGTGTATGCAGACGGGGTATCTGAGTAAGTAACAGTGCTGGAAGAGCGCGTGTGGTGTCAGGCTGTCACAAGCCGAATGTGAGTCAGTGCTGTGATATGGCTGGGGGAGAAATGGGGAAGAGACCAGGCTTCAGTGTAAGTGGGAATCTCACATGTAAGCCAGAGGATATCCTTACCTCCTTTCGTGGGCTCTGTCGCTCTGCTGGGATAGTGTTTGTCACTGCTTCACACCATGAAACACTAGTGACAAACTGGAGAAAGCCAGGAAGGGAATTGTAGGAGTGAGCAGAGATTTAGAAAAGACCAGTGAGGAAATACTGAAAGAGTTAGGGGTAGGATGCAAGGGAAAAGTTGGAGAGAGACACATTCTTCCAGGTATATTAAAGGCTTTGTTATATAAAAGGACTGTGGTGTTTACCCATGCCTGGTCTGCCTACGCAAAGGTAGGAAGGAAAGTAATTAGGTCACTTTGTTTGGGCATTAGAAACTTAGCTTAAGCAAATTAGAGTGGAGTATTTGAGGGAATGAGAGTAGAGGAGGGTTGTAGGTGCAAGGGAAGTCACCTGTGAGGATTTGTCTTTGCCTCGGGTAGAAAGGTAGACTAGGTGATCTTTTTGAAGTTCACTTCAGTTTCATCTGTGGTTCTGTCCACCAAAGAAAAACACAAATTAAAAATGCAAAACAAGAATAAAACTGATTTTCAACCAAGGGTTCCTTTTTGTTAATTTGAACTGTGACTGTATTCAGCATTTTAAATAACCCTGTTTTAAATTAATGCCTTATGTTGCTGTGTTAGCATCTTCTATTTATGGAGGCCTTTTACAATGCCTTTTTATTTATTAAAAAAAAAATAAAGCTCCTTGGTGTGATAATCTCTTTGAGTGTGAGTTATACAAGTAATGATGAAGAGAATAAAATGTTAAAACTGTTCTGAGGTATTTGCTTTAATGCCTTAGTTTTTCAGTAAATTGGCTGAATCCATACTGTAAAAACTAGACATCTCGTGAGACAGTATTGTCCTAATAAATACTAGTTTCTTAAATAGGCAACACTTGCATCAAAAAATGTCTCCCTCTAAAAATGAACTACTCTCCAAACACAGCTCATCCAGACAGTAGCCTTGTATGTCTTACTTTATCCAGTGCTGTACTGATGACATTAATTCAATGAGGAGACCAGAATGGGAGCCTGCTAGTTATTTTTCATGTTTGATTTTCTTCTCTGTGAATTTAATATAAAGATGGTTATGTTAAGCTAATTATACCCTGGCTTTTTATTTTCCGCTGCTGAGTGAAATCATGTAGAGGGTTTTTTTTTTCCCCTTTTCCCTGAAGAATGGAACATTTGACCACAATTACCATTTTTTTGTGTTAGATAGAGCACCTTGGTGTCTGTAACGACAAGTGATTTATTAGTACGTGGGGCACACAGAGAAACGGTGCCTGACTAGCCAGTGGGACATGGCAATCACACCACGCAACGCCTGCGGCAGCAAATTATGGTTGACGTTTAATATAAACCCAAACTGCAAAATAAGACTTAAATCAAACAAACAAAAAAATCTGCAAAAAAGGGAAGCCCAAAGGAAAGCAGACACCAGGTAATTGCTGGCATAATTTTTCTTGTTACAGGAAATCTGTGCTGAGCAGAGTGTCCGAGGCAAAGGAAGAGCTGCTTTCTGTCTGCCCTTTCGCGTTCTGCCATCCCCAGCTTTCCTGCTTCCTCTGTCTGTCTGTCTGTCTCTCCACACATATGTGCCACCCACCCAAGGAAACAAGTAGTAATGACTGGTCCCAGCGTGGCACTTCAATCCTTTAAGTCGATTCTGACCAGGAAGGTTTCTCATGTATAATACTCAGTTGTACACACACTCGAGGCTCGTGCTTCTGCCAGCATGGAGGGCACACGCTCACCCGCTGGCAGAGGAGCACTGTCATCCGCTGAGCTCCGTTTAGCCAGCTGCAGAGCACCTTTCATCTGAGAAAAAAGGATTCTTAACAGCCACCGCTAAAGATGTTACTGACTGGTATAATGTATTAACAGGGGGAAGAAAGAGTTAATTCATTTTTCCTCCATAATTTTTTTCTTTGTAGAACCAATTTGACACAGTCTAGCAGGGTGCTGTTATTGAAAAATTGAAGCACCAGGTGTGATTAAATAAGATCACACGTTTCATTCCCTCTTTAATTTCACATCACCCTTCAGCAGCTGTATCCCTTTGCCTTCCTATAGTTGGAGAACGCATTGCATTTACAGCAGGCAGCTTGCCGCGCTGGTAGCATGCACCGTTGGGCTGTTGTGAATCAAATCTGTTTGTGCACACAAATTATTTATTGTTTGATGGACCAAGCTTGTTAATCTGTTTGCTTCTCAAGAGTAGAAAATGCGGCGTACGTTTGGGTAACAGAGACAAAACTAGCCTGGTTCCTCAGTATTTCTAAAGGTTCACACATGCAGCAGAGCAGGTTTTATTCCACTGCAGAGAGAGAAAAAAGGTAACGTGTAAAGACAATGGTCGGCTTGAGATCCTTCTTCTGCTCTTACCAAGCATAACTGTACAGGTCCTGACAAAGTCACCCATTTTCCTGAGATTTCAGGGCCTGCCACCCACACAAGGTGACCGAAGCTCTGCCCTCCTGGCCTCTGCAGAGCAGCAGTAGTGGCACTGCGCACAGACTGCACCCTTGTCTCTTTGCTGCTGGGTAAGAAGGGTGGCACCGGGGCCACAACGGCTATTTGCAGTTTAAGCATGATGCCAGAAAAAGAAAATGATCAGGTTTTTAACTTGCCAGTGCTTTAGAATAGTATTTCTATGAAAAACTGAGTTGGATTCTTAGAATATTACTGGTAGTTATTCCAGGCAACGTTTCCGCTTCCAGACTCTGGCTGGCCTCACTTCTCAGCCAAAAGCAACTCATAACAAAGAGATTTATCTTTTCCTTTTGTTCACTCCTCGGAGGAGCAGGGTTTCTTTGCTGTACTCTGACACTGTTACCTGCAGGAAAATCTTTGTGCTGATGTGACAGTGTCTTGGCCTGAGAAGTTCCTGTGCAGCTCTGCCATAATTAACCTGAAGAACAGAAGTATGTGGTCTGTTGGGCATCAGAGTATGACCTGATGGATTACCATCCTGTGGTGTGAGCTCCAAGGCATATAGTTCATGGGAATCTCAGTTTTGGTGTTTCTGAAGAGTCCTACTGCTGAGCTTTGGCTTTGTTCTCTCCTCACACACCTCTGGTGCTGCACTCCAATGGCTTCCTGCTGTACCCAGTGGTGATATCACATATTTATGCAGCCATGGTATTTCATGATGCACTATAGAAACGCTTCTCAGCAATTCTGAGCAGCATTTGCCTGTTGCCTATTTATAAATGCAGATATAGAGCAGTCTTGCCTGTCCTCCAGCACCCCCAGCCCCCTGTGTAAACAACCAGTTTTGCTCACTGAGGACTTGTCAAAAATGCATCCATCAAAATTAAGCAGATGAACTAAAAAAGTAAAGTCATATCTGAATACCATAACTCTTTCATTCCCAAGTGAATGGGATTTGGTTTGCGCTAGCATTTTACCCACATAAAAGAAAAAGATGCCAGGGGAGGGTCACAGAAGAAGCTTGGAGGTTCTAGGGATGCATCTGGGTTTGTGTTTGAGTATAAATAATGCCTGTGAACACCTGTCTCTTCTTAAATTTGATCCTGGAAGCAGCATTGGGACCAACTCATTTGATGTCTCCTCTTTTAAATCAAGCTCTGCAGATAAAACTGGCTGCCTGTAGCGCATGGCTGTCCTTAGAGCGAGCTGACATTTATGCAAACATGACTTAGTTGACGCAGGAAAAGATACTCTTTGATCTGTGAGAAGACAAAAAGTAAAACTCCATAGAACTCCAAAGGAAACCATTCTTCTTTTCTTTACGTTAGTAGACCAGTCTTCATGGAGATGGAGGAAGCTGCTCTGACCTTTCTTTCCCTCTGTGATACAGAACGCGGCTGTTTCATCCTACGTGAGGCCAGTATCAAGTCAGTGGTCGGAGGTAGCTATGCCAGCGTTGGTGTAATTATTGCCAGATGCAATAGGCTGTGTTTTCTGCAAGCACTTCCACAGCAACTCTGAGCTGTCTGAGGATTACCACTGTTAACACAAACAGGATCATTTCTAACCTGCATTCACATATACACAAAGGAAGTGTTTTAAAAGGTGAAATCACATTTTAGTAACTGTTTCTTGTTATGCTAGGGATTTTTTTAAATTATCATTTGAGGTTGCAAGGGAGGGCTAAGGTAATCTCTCAGGTTGTGAAAGTTACCTTGTACTTAATGCTCCAAAGCATTAAAAAATCCAGCATTGACCCCCTTCAGAAATAATGAGGTTTACAAAGAACTCACATTTTGCTCTGGATGTTTGGGGAATTTAAGTCCTTAGGCTATTCTTGGTTTCAGGCTGACGCATTAAACCTTTTAAAAAACCAAAGTAGACATTTTCATGCCATTCTCTGGTTTGTGGAGCTGTTGCTTTAAGGGAAATGCTAGATTAATATTGGGAAAGTTGGCAGTAGCTCTTACTCCTCCTGCCAACACAAAGCGGGTGATATTTTCCCTACTGCTTTCCCTGTCCCCCCTCTTTTCTTTAGGTGGATGTATTGCTCTTGCTCGAAGCCCAAGTGCCTTTGCTATTGGTGCTGCTTTTCCAGGAGGGTCCTTTAATGCTGCTCTTTTCCTCTCTGTGTGCAAAGCAGCCTCTGCTCACACCTGCTGGGTGAGAGGACCCTTCTCCCCAAGGACAGCACAACATCTGGTTTGTTTTCTCAATGGAGAAAGAAATGCTATCAAGAAATTCTTCTCCTTTCCTGCTTGCTAACAACAAAAGAGATTTTAAAGCATTTGGTGTTTCTGGAGAGAGGAAAAAACAGCGGAGCCCTAGACAGGAAAAAAACAGCCATGGAAAAATAAATTTAACATAATTTGAGCTATAATTAAAGGTCTTAAAAAGAAGCCAGAAAAGCTGGAAAGAAAAATGTGCATCTTGAAATAAGTACCTTTATGGCAGGATGTGCTTGGGGTTACAGTGTAGGACTGCCATTCAGGACAACTTGCCTCTACTTCTGCTCTGGGCTTCCTGGGTGATACCAGCCCAGAAATGTAACCCTTATTCACCTCGATGGTCCATATGTAAAATTTGGTGGTGTTGTGAGTCTTGGTGTTGCACAGTGCTTCTAAGTGCAAAGAGATGATGAAAGTTATTTAAGCAGAAGCTGCTGTTGTGTTGCTGCGATGGCAGGTTTTTGTTTATCATATGGGAAAGAGTTCATACCCTTTAAAATATTAGAAGCCTTGTGAGACTGTATATCACTGTGTCCCCGGGGAATCTGGTGTTAGTGTAGCGTAGCCCATAGCTTCAGTACTGGGGCTTGCTTCAGATGAGGTAAATGGTAAAGGAAAGGTAAGAGTGCTTCACAGAGAGCTCCAGAGGGAAGGACCTGGTGATCTACCTGCTGATGCCGTCCGCGGCATCATGACTTTGAAAGCAGCAGATTTTATTACATAGAATCTGTTGGCTAGTTAGAAGCCAAACTGAAACCAGAGGCTCTGAGTTATCAGGATGGGGGAAGATTTCACATCTGTGAGGTCACTTCTGCTGTGACGTTGTACTGGGAAGCTCGCAGGCTGCCTGACGTGATCCGTGGGAGGGTAGGGCACTCCCGCTGTGGCCTGGGAAATCCACATGGGCGGCTTTAAGCTACTAAAGACACATTGCAGCCTACCAACGCTCACATTTGTGATAGGGTTAGAGCTGGTCTCTTACAGATAGTTACTTCCATCATCCAGAAATTCTTAAACCTATTTGAATAAATCCAAAGATCTGTATCTTTTAAAGGTGACCCACAACTCTTTAAACTCCATTTTTGTGTGTTTATAGTTGAATATCTCAGCCACTCAGACAACATTGCTGATTTGTACTCAGCAAGTCTGGATTTTGTGAGGCAGATGAAAAGTCTGTAATGCACTGTGACTTCCTTCTTCAGTACAGATCAAAATAAGGAGAAGTTACTCACTCCTGATCTCACTGCTGGTATCAAAACTGTCTCCAAATCAACATGGAAATGTGCTAAGAGGTACAGGAAGATGGATTTTGGTGGCATGTTGGTTTAATCTCTTTATAGCTATGCTAGCAAAAATGCACATTCTTTGGTGGTTACACTGTGTTTGAAGGACCAGTACAAATTATATTTTCAGAAGTGTCAAAGCAGGAGGTAGTTGTTAATAGTATTTCAGGACTCTTAATTCACCAAGTATGTTCTTTGTGTATGTTTCTGCAGATCATTCACCTAACAATTTCATCACCTGATAGCATCTCCCAACACAATATTTATCCTAATCTGATGAATTTCAGGCACATGCTGTGGTTTAAAATACAACACTCAGCCTTTTGGGTCCACTGGCTGTCACATAGTCTGAACTTTGGGCTGCTGGTAATGGTTCTGTCCCCTCTCCAGTGCTCACTGTGGTACCCATACACATTTCCCAAACCTACTGTTCTCTTCCATCGTTAGCTCTGCTTGTTACTAGAGGAAACCACCAGACTAGCAGGACGACCGTGAGCCAGCAATGGTGTATTAGTAGGGGTGTGGTTAGTAGGTCAAGAGAGGTCCTTCTGCCCCTCTCCTCTGCCCTGTTGAGACCACATCTGGAGTATTGTTTCTGGTTGTGGGCCCCTCAGTTCAAGAAGGACATAGAACTCCTTGAAAGAGTCCAGCACATGGCCACCAAGATGAGGGAGTGGAACACATTCCTTATGAGGAAAGGCTGAGGAAGCTGTGACTTTTTAGCTTGGAGGAGACTGAGGGGTGACCTTATTAATGTTTATAAATATGTAAAGGGCGAGAGTCAAGAGGACGGAGCCAGGCTCTTCTCAGTGATGGCCAGCGATAGGACAAGGGGCAATGGGTGCAAGCTGGAGCAGAGGAAGTTCCATGTGACTGTCCGGAGGAACTTTTTCACTGTGAGGGTGACAGAGCACTGCGACAGACTGCCCAGAGAGGTTGTGGAGTCTCCTTCTCTGTAGATATTCAAAACCCGCCTGGATGTGTTCCTGTGTGATTTGGTCTAGGTGACCCTGCTCTGTCAGGGGGTTGGACTAGATGATCTTTTGAGGTCCCTTCCAACTCCTAACGTTCTGTGATTTTCACCATCAGCATCCACGAGTGCATCGCTGAGGACAGTAGCTCGTGGATAAGCAGCGAAGAACTATGGAACACAACTGCTTTAAAAAAAAGTATCAACCAAAGAAACCCTGACTACTGGAAACAGAAAATTCAGAGCTTAATATTGGTTGAGTTGCAGCAGAAGTAATGAAGTGTGAAATGTGCTATTCCCAACTAGTATGCCATGCTGCTTTAATTTACAGAATATATAATTATATAACATTAACATTCTGGTACATCAGTCTTTGACAAAAATTGAAATGAAAACAGACAAATGCATGAATCTATTTATAAGACAATTATTGTAATAGCAGTGGATAAGAATACAAACTTAAATAATTTTCATTATTTTTTAAGATTAGGCCTTTAAGATCCTTTGATTTGGTGCCCTGGTAAATACACGCTATTGCAAACCAGCTCAGTTTAGTAAAACTTTACTAAACACTTGTGGAAGTCTTTCCAGTGTACTTGTAACTTTGAATCCTGTGAGCATAAGACCAGGGATCTGCTTAGAGATCTGCTTTTGAACCTCAGGAATAAATTACATGTTGGATCAGTTTTCGCAGCTGGACCATGGTCCGTGTAGACCAACGTTCACCCCTCGGCAGTGGCCAGAATGTGCTGGTTAACCAGCGGTACCATCCCGCAGCAACTGCAATGAAAAGCACCACATCCCATCACTCCAGGCATCTGTCTTAACCAGAGTTGTTAGAATAGGAGATGCCTTTTTATTTCATTTGCAAAGAGACATCACATGTTTACTATTAATGGTTCCCTTAGTACTGGGATTGCAGAGGAAGAGGAGAGAATCCTTTCCTAGTCTTCTGCAGGCAAATTTCTCATCTGAGACACTGTTAGGTCCCAAATTCACCTACTGTGCTTGTGGTGCAGTCCAAGTATCTTTTATTTGTGCTATTTCTGAGAAAATCCACTGAGTCTGGGTTGCTCAGGAGCTTCTTAGTGGTCGCTGTTGTCATTTGCTTCCACATAGCTGAGGTCAGAAGTAAACAGATGACTGGAATCAGATTGGATGGCTTAGGAAATGAATGCTCCTTTCTAACATACCCACTAATGTCCAAGTCCTCCCATCACAACGCTGCCACCAGGGCATCTGCTCTCCTCGAAAGGCCAAGTACTCACTTTCCAAGGCTAGTCAACCTCTCTTCCTTCTCGGGTATGTGCTTCCTCTTTGGGTCAGTTTAGGAGGCTAAGAATTGCATTGTTTGGGGTTTCTTTTTCTTACAGGTGGTTTCAGCTGAAGGTATAAGTCCTCAGGCTTTGTTTTATTGGGGTGTTTTGTTTTTTGGTTGGTTTTGTTGGCTGCTTTTTTTTCCCCAGAAGATGTGTATTAAAAATTAGATCAGCTTTTGTCATTTTTCTGCTTGATAATGATTTCTCCTGAGCACATCAACAACCTGGGGGATATGGAGTGCATATACACAGTCTGGTTGGGTCATGAGATGACCTTTCTGAGTTGCTGTCTCCAGAGGAAGCAGAATCGTTTAGTCTCCGGGATGCTAACAGGGTGGTGCTGAGAGACAAACTAATTTTGGTAGCTTTGTGCAGAAAGAAAACCCCTCTGAAACTTAATGACCTTCTATAGGGGAAAAAGGCTTTAGGCATGAAGATGCAAGCAGAAATCAGCAAGATTGTCATCTGGGAAGTGGAGAGAATACAGAAAAAGGAACAACTGGAATAGACTGTCTATTTGAGTTAACTAAAAGGTATTATTTTGACATAGATGCACAGCTGACAGAGCAGGTAAGGTATGATTTTCAACATACCACAGCACTGTTTTTAAAACACAGCTCTTGATCCTTCACAAAGAATAAAGCAGGATTTTTATTAAGGAACACCTAATGGTTACATATGTTGTGCATCATCACAGGCATTGAATCGATGGTATATTGTCAGCAGGAGGAAACTGGGGAGCATAATGGGAGGTTGTACTGAATTTTGGGAAGAGGGGTATGTTTCTGGCAGGAAAACCAAGAAACTTGTGTTACTGAGATTACGCTGAGGAAGATTGTCAGACTTGTATGGTTTTGTGGGTGGATTTAGAAAAGGTGCATCTGGTTTGGAAAACAAAACAAAGCAACTGTTTAGAATATTTTTATGAACGGGTCGGTTTCTTACCTATACAGATGGTGCCAGTGTTCATGCAAAAGTGATGGCAGCATGGCATGGGGTTGTTTGGGAACAGAGTTGTTCTCTCTCACCTTGGACCACAAAGTTTCTTAGGAAAAAAAGAAGTCTAAGTTGAATACTAATGCAAACCAGGTATACAAGGTTTCACAGATCATGTAGTCCATGAAACAAAATCAGTGCAAAGAATTTATGGTGATATCTGGGAGAAGGTTGGAGTTATTTTTAGTTGGCAATATTAGTGGTTTGCTAGCATATCACAAATGTCAGTTACACAATGACCTCTTACAATACTAATTTGACCTATCATGTAGCACCATACAGCTGCTGAAGGACATAATAATGGGGTGGTAACTTACTCTGATTCATTTGTATGTCACCAGCCACTGGCCCCTTTGCTTTGGTGGTAACCAAAAGAAATAAGCTTATTCTTACCGAGCTGGTAAGGCTTCTGATCTGCAGACATACAAGCCTGTGTACTGAGTGTTTCATTCATCTCTAAGAGGAGATGACATTCTCTCTGCACCACTTCGGGGGCTCTAACATTGGAGGCCATCTTAATGCAGAGATTAGGACATTGTCCTGACACAGCTACTCGGAAAATGAGTTGCTGTGGGACTTCTGTAGATGGTATTCCACACAGGATGGGTGGTGCTCGACCTCGCTCAAAACTCCTACTAATGCTTTGGGCTGACACAACAGTACTGCCAACTTTTTATGATATATGTGCCCGAGGACTTCAGTATATCCCCGAGCTAGTTCAAGTCTTTCTATGTCCCATTTAAGAAATATTGATGAAACAGGCCACATTATCACTCAAGTCATTAATATATAACCTATGGAAAGACCCGGGCAAAATAAAAAATAACGGGAAAACTCTAAACCAAACCTATTTTCTGCTCCTATGCTCCTTCTGCTGGTTATGCAGAAGCAGTAAACAAGCCCTATTCCCAGAGCTGTGCTGACAGCACTGATGATGGTGGTGCACAAATTAGGAGGTAAACAAAAAGCCGTGTTAATTTCAAGCTCCATTAGAAACACAGGCGGTAAAAAAAAAAATAAAATCAATGTCTCCCAAACAGAAAAGGTCAAAATTGGTTGGGAAAGAAAGTTGGTTTTCTGGTAGGTGTGTGACTTTTTAATAATAATTGTTATTGTTATTACTACTATTTCTTTTAAATTGGGTGTAAGCAAGAAGAAGCTACTGGTCAGTCCCACGTTAATGACTAATATGTTGAAAATAACTAGTAAAAATTGTTTTTAAAGAAAAATACACTGAGCTTTGGCTCAGGTTGAAGTTCCTGTATTTAAAGGCAGGTTT
Organism: Zapornia atra; assembly: GCA_013400835.1. Lineage (NCBI taxonomy): Eukaryota > Metazoa > Chordata > Aves > Gruiformes > Rallidae > Zapornia > Zapornia atra. Next base: position 194,016 of record VZTU01032719.1, read on the forward strand.
CTATTTTAAATTTTGCCTGTAGGTTCTGTGGGTATTCGGTTACATTTATAATCTTGGCATGACACATTTGAGGGATCATTCTTTTGAAAAGTGTAATCATCAGATTTCACTGTTTTCTCTTGGCATAGTCTATTCTTGGATCCAAATCCTTGGGGCCTGTTTAAATTTTAGGCTTTGTTGTGCATCCAGATTAAGTCTGGAAATACATGTGTGTCATTTTGTTATCAAGTCGTCTAGCAGAGGATGACAGGAAGAACACATACTGCTTTATATGTTTTCGCTTTATGGTAGCATGTCACCTTCAGCTCCACTAACATTAAATGTTTATCACTTCATGTGTTCTTTGCTTTGCATATTAAACTACTTTTCACGTGGCCGTGTTAAATTATGTATGGTGATGGAGGTCTGTCAGTGTGGTGCGAGGAACCAGCTCTTCAGATGTGAATGCATATGCAAAAGCCTCAGCGGATAGCCACCACAGAGTGAGTGTGACCGTACAAGAGCAGAGCTGCTCACTAAGTGTTTGAGGAACTGGTGGTCTTAGCATGACCACAGTTGTTCTGAAAATTGTCTTACACTGTCTCATTATAACTCTGCCCTAGTAATACATTTTTGGCATGTATTTCTTTGCTCAAGAGCAGTGTTGGGAACAAGGCTGTTAACGCGCCTTCGTAGACCCACACCTGCTCGTCACAGCGTTTTACCAACCAGCGCTCGTCCCGCTGCGGTAGGCAGTATTCCCTCTACACAGTAGGACCAAGACACAGTGAGTTCAAGGGCCATGTTTCATGTGTGAAAATGTATTGATGTGAAGGCCGGGTTGGACGGGACCTTGAGCAGCCTGGTTTAGTGAGAGGTGTCCCTGCCCATGTTAGGGGGTTTGGGACTAGATGATCTTTGAGGTCCCTTCCAACCCAAACCATTTTATGGGGTTGATTGGCTTGAAACCATCTTCCATGAAATTATGGTCAGTATGTCTGTAGCAGTCAGGATTTCGAGGTAGGGAGCACAGAGATAAGAGAGACAAAATGGTTCCAGCTTAACGAGTTTCCTTAAAACAGCTGCAGCTCCTCTTTGGCTCTTCATCTCACTCCAAAGATACACTTGTACTTCTAATTGCCATTCCCTTCAGCGGACATTAGCACGCTTGTTAAATGGGCCGTTTGAGTCCCAGAACTCCCCTTCCTGTCCGGTGACTCACTCAGACCTGCCTCTCTCGCACACCCTCGGGGAGCATGGAACAAGTTAGCTCTGCACTTGCAGCTTCTGGTCCTAAGATTGTTGTGCATCAGATTCAGTCCTCCCTTATTGCTTCATTAACCACTTAAAGCTGCAGTTGATGTGAGAAAAAAGTTAGTTTTAAAGAGGAAGTCTGCAGGGATGTGTTCTCTGCTTTAGATTTCAGCATCTTCTCTGGGGTTTTTTTGTTGTTGTTGGGGTTTTTTTCTTACAAGTTACCAGGTGCCTTTTTCCTCCATGGCTCTGCTGTTCTGCCAACCTTACCTGCTTGCCTCCTGTTTCTTAACACAGTCACCACCAAAAAAGATTTACTCTACCTGACAGGGTTGTAATTAACGCATGCAGATAGCATGTAGAAGTCAGTTTGCCCATCCGTAGTCACGCTGGGGGAATATTGCTAACAGCAGTCAAATCTTATTTGGCCAGGAAAGTAAGCACCAGTGGTCTGAGGATATGCTGAGTGCCAGTTTTCCTAAGTACCCCTGATCTGTTTACTTTCATGTCCAAGTTTCAGCTTTGTGGGTTAATGATCGCCCGTTTTGAGGACATGAGATCTGTATTTATTTCAGGCAGTGATACCTTTGGTCTCCCCAGAGTAGGCAATGTTGTGTTCCATCAGAACTTCAGTTACAACCAGGCTCCCTTCTGCAAGTCTGAGGCCAAATACTGCCCCTTGACATCACGAGAAGGGAACTTCACTGGGTCATGGGGATTTTGTGTCTGTCTGATAATGCATCACGAACATCACGTTGAAGAAGACTTTGTGAAAGCAGCCGCTTTCTTTTGACATCTAAGTAGTAATGACCAAGTGAAGCTTGAGGGCATGCAAAGTGCTCACCGTTTACAACTACAGTGAATTCTTTCACGAGGCTTTCCTCTTTTGCAGTACAATTAATTTTATGTTTCATTTACTGACACTGGCGTGCACTTAGCTTTGTAATATTAGTTAAAATTGGTTTATGATGTCAGTTGTATTTTTAGCACACTGAAAGCAGGGGAATAATTGAAGTGCACTGTTATACAATTTAGGGCTTGTGGTGGACTTCAGGAGATGAGGATGTGCCTTTCCTGTTTCAGTCAGCCTAGAGGGAATAGCTTTTCTCTTTAACATTTCATTGTAATCTTTCTGATGATACCTCAGACTGTCAGCTTGTGTCTGGTGATAGCTTAAGTTAACTTCTTCCCAAAATAACTTCTGGTGTACCTCAGATGTTTAAAAATTAAATCTCAGCGACAAACACCAATAACATTAGAATCAGAAAGGCTGTTGAAGTTCAGAATGTCATTTATTTTGGTTTAGTTCTATTTTTCATTTCTAAGTTGTATGCTACTACTTGCAAGTTGACTTTACAGGCTGCCACAGCCTTGGCTTGTCGTCCTGTGAAGCTTTACCAGCTTGTGGTGTCATACCCTAGTGAAGTGTGAGTAAGTTTCCAGGATAAAAAGGAATTTACAAGTATCTTGTCTGGAGTTTTCTTGCTTGCTTTTTATGGCAGTGCTTTGGTTTTAAAAAGCCTGTTTCTGTAATGAAAGTAATTTTTAGCTGTTCTACAAAGAAATGAGTGCATTAGGAGGTCAATCAAGCATTGATTAAAACCTGGTTTGCTGCACTCACTGACTTGCACAGCCTTCCTTAAATCTTATGATGACTTGGAGAAGGGGACATGTTTCCTGTCAGGAGTGGTGTCTGATTGGAAGTGTGAAGGGGGAATAACACCCTGAGACATCTACACGTGAGTGGTGTCCTGCTTGACTCTTCTTCAGGGAAAATAATGTGTGTAGATCATAAAGTTAGTTCTGTCTTTAGAGTTTATGGAACATTTGCCTCTGTGTTTGCTTTTCCCTGTGAGATAAAGCAACCGTGGGGAAGCACTGAAACTCAGTGCAACATGCAGAGCTCAAAGAGCAGGAAGACCTTCATCAGCCGAACGAGTCGGTCTGTGTGCTCACCTGACCTTGCTCACACTTTTTCTGTCAGAAGAGCAGGTTGTTTGCCAGAGTAATTCTGAACTCTTGCCATGAAACAGTTTTTCTGCTGTGCTTGTATCTAAAAGCTATCTATTTTTATTGCTGACCCCATCTGAGATATTTCAGGCTAATGAAACAATATGATTGTTTTTATCTCCAAAGTATTTCATTTCTACTGAAGGATATCATAGAGAAGAATGCCAATCTAAATCTGAGTGGTTGTCTCTGCTAAGCTGCTTTTTAGAAATGAATTAGCTTAGTAAAGAACTGGCAAACACATGCCGAACATTTTGTGAGGATCGCTGATTGGGAAGTTTTGTTAAACTGTGCTTTCTCCAAGCATGTACAAAAATAGCAACTTTGGAAATCATGGAGCTGTGTCTTTTTCACCACTGAAGCTATTATGGGGCTGCAGGCAGCATTCTCATTCCCTCTCTCTTCCCCTTCGAAAGCTGATCATCTCAGAAATGTGAGGAAGGAGTAAGTGTGGTGCTTAATGGGACTGACTGCTTGAGAAATAGGTACCATGTGCCATTTTAGCCAGCAATTAGGGCTTGCAGCGCTGAGTCTCATTTCAAATTCATTAATGAGATCATTAACAAAGATATTATACAGTCTTTTCCTCTTGTTACACGTGCAACTCAAGTGAGTGAAAACTCCAGATATTCCCAGACCAGTATTACTGTCCGTATGAACCTGCCTCTGTGGTGCCTGTAAAGCAATATCAAAGTGAACTTTGCAGTCTTTGGGAAACTGTCCCCCAGAAAGTGACAGGGAATCCTTCTCTGGCCAGACTCATGTCTCCATATGAACCTCAGTGGCTTCTCTTCTGTTCCAGCCCCTCGTAGGCTCGTCCAGGTTTACAGACTAGCAAGGATCATTCCCCAATGCTGCAGTTCCAGCTTTCATGAATGATGGTGTCACCTGTGTTACTCCTTGGGAAAAGCTGCCACAAAGTCACCCCACAGTCTTCTTCAGATCCCACCTGATGACTGTATCTTGTTGGCTTAGTACTGTATCCAGTTCTGGGCTCTCCAATTCAAGAAAGACAGGGAACTACTGGAGGGACTCCAGCAAAGGGTTACAAAGACAATAAGGGGACTTTGGGTATCACTCGTATGAGGACAGGCTGAGAGAGTTGGGGTTGTTTAGCCTGGAGAAGACTGAGAGGGCATCACATCAAAGCTTATAAATATCTAAAGGGTGGGTGTCAAGAGGATGGGGCCAGACTGTTTTCAGTGGTGCCCAGTGACAGGAGGAGGGGCAATGGGCACAAACTGGGACACAGGAAGTTCTGTCTGAACATAAGGAAAAACTTCTGTACTCTGAGGGTGACAGAGCCCTAGGACAGGCTGCCCAGAGATGTTTTGGACCCTCCTTCTCTGGAGATATTCAAACCCACCTGGACTGACCCTGTGCAACCTACTATAGGTGACCCTGCTTTAGCAGGGCGGTTGGACTAGATGATCTCCAGATGTCCCTTCCAACCCTGACCATTCTGAGATTCTGTGAAAGCTTGCCAACATTTGGCTTACTGCACTGTGCTCGCTGCTTGCTGTCTTGCCAACCTGTGTTGTCTCACTGTTTCTGCATGTGCTGGGCTTGCCTTGTCCCAGGGAGCTCAGAGGAGTCTACCTGGAGGAGGAAAAACTTTGTGCTCTGCTGCTGTAGTAGTGTCTTTTCTTGAGACAGTTCATCTAAACTTAGATGGCAAGACTGTACTTACGCTCTAGCACACAGACTTTCTTTGTGATTTGCATTGGGAATGCACCTGGCATGAGGAGTAGGGGGATGTTTTCATCACTGCTAGGTTTTTACCATCTGAAATCGACAGGCGATATATTTGTATAAATTACAGAGCTGCCCTGTAACAGCAGAGAAATCATTAGAACTCACCTTCTCTTCGCCGGTGCGCTGCTTGTGCCCGGTCTGTCTCGTCTGGCGTTCGCACACATACAGCGTACTTGTAAGTGTAGGTTCCCTCCCTCTCTTGCAGGTCTTAAAATCACACAGTTATTAAGAGTATAATGTAAGAATTTTAAATCTCTCCACTCATGTTGCTGCACAAAGACCACTGGAGCTCAGTCTCTTAGTGAAACTGCCACTTTGGCGTTTCCCTGTCTCCTGGGTGTTTTGATAAATGTATTATTTTACAGAACATGCCTATTTTTTTCTCCTTGATGCTGTTCAGATTGGACCTAAGAAATACCTAACTGCTCTGCAATGTTCTTTTTTCTTATTAACTTGCTGGAAAAGCAAGGGGGAGGGACAAAATGCAAGAATTTGACATTCAAAGATGATTTTCTGTCTCTCTCAGCTATTGTTTTGTATGTATAATGTATGTATAATGGCTGCATGTGCTTAGTGGAAGGCAGTGGCTGTCCTAAAGAGCTTACCTACTAAGCAAGACAGATGGTAGGAAGCATCATCTGAGGGTTGCTCCTTGGGGATGAGGCCCAGAGACAGTGAACCACATGCTTCAGGTTGCATGGGAAATCTGTGCTGGGACCAGAACTGAATGCCAGCTCCTGGTCCCTCCAGCCTCTGTTCCTGAGGGAAAATCCTCCTCTTAATCACCTGCAAAGCCCCATCAGGTAAAAGCAATTCTCTGAGAATCCGTGTGAGCAAAAGTGGAAGCAGTGCTGAGCCTCATGGTTCCTTTCCTACCTCTACGATGCTTTCGGGAGCGCTAATGAGACCTACCAGCCTTTTTCATCCAACCTATCAGCTGAGGACTGGAGGAAGATGTGATTTATTAGGTAGGACCAGGATGGATAGCATCATAAATCTCCTCTAGATGGCAACAATTAAAGTTGCCAGGTTTCCCCGCCTTGCCACATAAGAGTCCACGCGACTCTGAACAGATTTGACTGGCTTATTCTGCTAAATGAGGGTGTTGAAATGACCGTCTGGAGTTTATTAATAAGTGTATAAATCTGAACTATAAGGGGAAAAAAGATGAACTGGTGCTGGTGTATCTGTGACATATACTTAATAATAAAACTTAAACTCTTATACAGCCTGATACAAATTACTGGCTCTGCTGCGCCGGGTCTGCCACAGCCACGCATTTCATTTTTGTGATACGCTCTGCGACTGCTCGGCTAATAAGCGCTGAGAAGGAAGAGTAATAGATGGATAGATGCATCTGGTATTTATAGAGGACTGTTTTAATGGTGCTAAAAAACTGATGTGCTCAGCGTTCCTCGCAGCTGCAGTTGCGTTCGTGTCAGTAATCCTATCAGGAGGGTTGCTGGCTTCCAGAGTAATTAGAACCCTGAAGCAAATAAACACTAAATGAATCCTCTTCTTTTGAAGTTATCTTTTTTTTCCCCCTCTTTTAAATGGCCCTTCTCTGGTATAATTATGTACCAGTCATTATAACATTAAAAATCATTTTAAGTGAATGAATGCTATTTTTGTTGTTGTTGTTCCTTGCTAATTATTATGAACTAATTGTAATTTAGGATAGTCTTCTAAAAATCTCATTTCATTACAGAATGGCTACTGACTTAAACTGCTTTCAGCCTTGATCCCAGGGAGAGGTGGCAGCTCCAAGCTGGGTTCATCTAAGCCGGTCGGGTGGCTTGTAGCACGTGTGGGTGGAGAACAAGCTGTTGCTCAAAGCCATTTTGATAAACTCCTGCCCTTCCAGTGTTGAAGCCATGGTTTAATTATAAATTCACAGTACTGTACGCTTGCCACCAGGGAAGCAATGACAAATACTGTATGATAATACAGGGAGGTAATAACCTTCCTATCTGGCTTTTTGCAACCGTGACTAGGATAATGCATCTTCCTATGCATCCTATACCCCAGGCAGCTCGTTCCTGGAAAGATACTGGCAGGGGTTCAGAGGACAAGAACATCCCATGCAGTGGTCTGGGGCGGGTTTGACTCTAAACTGTGGTATCTTCACCATTTATCTTGGTGATTAGCTTTAGAACGTTTGTGGCTTTAGTCAGATGTTTTAGATTTGTGCTCACATGTGCTGAGTTACAGTGTGTAGGTGCTGGGTCGCCGTTGAGTAAACTGTGATCTGGTTTGTGTGTTTTTGGCTCTTGTACTCAAGCCAGTTTGAAGATTAAAAAAGTAAGGATCAGTTGCAACTATGTAAGCAATTATACATTAATTGACGTTTACTGGCCATGAGGTATGAGAATGAAAAACCCACCCCACCTCTCGGATCCCAGCCTGAGTTTTTAAGACTGGTGGTTAGAAGAAAAATGTCTTTGTACTCACATATTGAGCACGTTCCACCCAGAGTTACTAGCACATAATAAACATGGAAACATCCAGTGACACTTTCTTTAATGGACTCATTCTTTAGACTAGAACCACAGCTTTTATAACTCAGATTTTTAAAATGCCTTTTATAATGTAGCTTCTTAAACAGCCTTAGCTTCTGTTGTCCTGTAACAACAATTCTCTCCTACCAGAAGGACCAAGATGCCGCAGCCCTCAGCCTGTCACCTGGCACATTCGCAGAAATACCTCAGGGAGATGATGTGAAGATATTAAAGCTTCAGGTGTTCAAGTATTTCTAAGGTGCAGTTCAAAGTGAAGCTCAGGAGATACTTCTATAGCATTGGCCATGCTCAGGACTTTCCTCCTTTCCTCACCCCTCCTGCAGTTATTTTTGGGCAAGAGAGATGTATAGCGATAGAGCAAATTGCCATGTTAAATCTGAGTTCAGCTCTCGAACCAGTCATTGCAGAGCAGGGCCATATATACACAAATACATAGGGGAAAGATAAGCCAAATCTGCTTATGCTTTAAGTCAATGCTTCTGTGATAAAGCATATAAAATCCTCTAAGGAGACTTGCAGTGTTGTGAGTTATGACTACTTCATGCTCGAATGAAAGCATCCACTTGTAGGCTTAAGGGACGCAACCTCCTACACAGTGACTTCATTCTTTAGGGTGATTTACCTTAATTTTCCTCAGTGTTTCTGTGTTTTGGATTGCAGCTCATGTATGCTGAATTATAGCGTATGGACCCTTGGGTCATCTCCATTTGAACCCTGTTTTTTATCCTGCCTTTTTTACCTCCCGGCTTTGAAAGGCATCTCCTGAGGAAAGAACATGGGTTTGTGCCTGTGATACATCTCAGAGGCTATTTAGATAATGGTCTCTTGACAAGGAGGTGCTTATGGGGTTTTTTTTGCTACGTCTTTTATTCCAATTGTGATAAATTTGTGCTGTGTAACAGTGAAAAGAAAACTCCCCCCATAGTTTCTTTCGAAATGAGCTTAGGACTGTACCATCCAAATGCCTCATGCTGTCAGAGAAACCCATAACACCAACTGTTGCACGCACTTGTGCTGATCCAGGAGTTTATAGGCAAAGAAAACAAGATATGCTTCATAGACGTGTATCATCCCCAAAAGAAAGAGGGAATCCATTTAGAGGAGAAAATTCTGTTTCCAGGGGGAGGGGGTTGAAATGTGAAATTACTGCAGCAGGTCTTAAAATCTGGCAGTGGCCTGACAGGCGGCAAATCCCAGAAAGGTTACGGGTATGCCTGGTACTGGCTTCTGGCTGCTATTTCAGTCAGCTAGATAGAAGTGAAGATAGAAGTGAAGCAGAGGTAAGGAGTCTAGTCATTCAAAAAACACCCACTCACACATACGCTATCTCCCATCCAAGAAGAAATGAAGCAAGCAGTTCACCTAGAGTCACAGCAGGCATGGCAAACTAGTTTCCTAGTCCAGAGAAAAGTTAACAGTACAGGAGAAGATTCTTTTAATTATTTTTTGCTCTCAACAACATGTTAAAATCGAACAATTTAGACGCAGTTAATGGGACAAGAAAATAAATTTTAAAATAATAATAATTTTTAAAAAGCCAGACTGTGATACTGTGCTCCTTGCAATTATTTCTTAATGCTAAATAAGCACACTGGTGAGAAAATTGTAATTTTTAATTATTGCTCAGTGCTAGAAAGAGCAGTGTGGTAGCCAGTGCCGGGTAGGTCCTCGATGAAGAAACAGGCTGTTTATAGCATTAGGCTATGCTGCGTTCTGCCGGCGTGTAAGGGAGTGGATTTCAGTGATGCTGTAGATTTAGCAAAAGACCATCGTGCCAACCTGTTCCATGTTGTTTTTTGGGAGATGGAGAAAGGAGAGGGGAGGAATAGCGATGTCTATCATGGAGAAAAAGGCAATGAAATGCGACCCTTGTTTAATTAAAGGCTCCCGCAAAGTAATTTCCCCCTTTAGCTTGTGATAATATGCTTTTGGCAGGAAGAGTAATGCGAACAAAGCACTCTTCCTTATAAGCAAAATCAAGGAGGGCAGGCGAATTGTACTCAGTAGCAATTTGTTGGGAAATTTGTCATTTGTTGTTGAAGAGAGCTTTGAGTTGGGCAGCGGGAGCGGGGTGTTTCGCTTGTGCCTTGTGAATGGCAGCAGCAGTGGGGGTTGAAAACCTTTTAGAGGAGTCCGGGGATGGTCTCCCATGGGAAATTATGGAAAATACCTGTCAGTCTTAATGGAAACTCATCATTCCAAAAGGAGACTAATGTGCTCTTTGGAAGTATATTTTATCAGCTTCGAGTCCTCGTTGTGGTAACAGAAAATAGGGTAAATACAATTGAGGCAGTGAAATCTTATAACGTCTCCCCAGCTACGCAGGTTCCCTCCGGTTATTTGAGCAGGTTGTAAATAAGTAGAAAAATTGCTTTTTTTTCCCCATTTTGGTAATTTTGGATACATTTATTCCTTATTATCTGCCCAAGTGTGAACCCTTTGTACTTTGCAGGACCAGATTGAGCCGATATGCATCATATTCATTTCCTTGTGAAAGGACCTTTTAAGGACGTATGGCCAGAAGAGGTGGGACCCTCCTCCCCCTTCAGTGGTTAGGTACCATTTTGATCCTCAGAGGTTTTAGAAACATACAGCACTCCGTGGGATGGGAGAAAATATGTAACTGATGTAACTTAATTAGTATATTGTGCCTCTCATTGTAGGGTCTTTAGCAAAATATGCCACAGGAAGGATTTTTCATGAAGGTGAAATGCAGCGTCCTATTGAGCGGAGAGGCTGAATGACCCTGAAGTGGGTCTGCAATTAGTGAGCCATAGCCAGGAGAAATCGTGCCGCATCTGACACACAATGCAGTGCTTTCGAACCAGAAGAGACACATGCACGGTGCTAGGGAACAGCTGATGGCAAGCCTTTCTGGAAGAACAAGCTGTAACACAGCAAAACTTAATCAGTGCTGTCCTCCCTCTTTCCTGCTCTGTATGTCTTTATTTCTGCCTTGTGCATCTGCTGCTTCTATTGAAGACATTATTTTAGATGTTAATGGCTAAAACAGGGATCCTACAGAGGAGTCTTGCAGTGTAATGGGTTTGGGTGGAGGCATGAAGCTTTAGGAAACGGCCAGAGATTGGAGGTGCAAGAGCTGTTGTTACTGTGAAATCTGTTAAAATAGAGGGAGGTGGATATGTAAAGACATGAAGTCTAAGTGCCAAGCTGATACCAGATTTTACTGTCATGCTGGTAAATGTAGGGTTTCTTCATTTCTTTCATTTCTTCATTTCTTCCTTATATTTAGTTTGAATTTCCCCTCTTTTAGTTTAAAGCTGTTGCCCCAGGTCCTGCTGGAACAGATCCTATTAAAAACTGTGTCCCCACCTTCCTTCTGAGCCCCCTTTAAGTACTGAAATGCCTCCATAAAGTGTCCCTGAAGCCGTCTCTTCTCCAGGCTGTACTGATACCAGAGGTGTTCCATCCCTCTGAGTATAAGAATGAAGAAAGGTGATCACGTGACATTTTTAGGGATTGATGTAGTTCCAGCAGGCTCCAGCAGCTGCTCTTTATCCAGAGGATGCCCAGTCCTGCTGCTGACTGAACTGTGAAACAGCCGTTACGGCTGAGGCTGACCTCCTTCTCAGAGATTTGCCCCTCATCCCTGCCCTCCAAGAGGCCTGCGGTCTGGCAGCGAGGTGGCTGCGTGTTTGGTGGTATGCAAACCAACAGGAAGAACCTCTTCAAGATACCAAAGGTGATCTCTTTCTAGCATTTCATACTGGACCACAGTATTTTGGGTTTTTTTTCTGTTGGATCAAGACATGTTCTGACTCCTGTTTGCTCTCGAGGGAAGAGATGGCAGGCAGCAACCATCACACCTGTATCCTTAGTAGAACCTTCTTCCCATTTCTTGCCCATAGCTCTCTTACTCTACTACGGCAGCTGAACTTCTGACCTGGTGCCTTTGACCTATTAGTTATCTGACCATCCGCAGCTGTTACCTCATTTCAAGTCAGTATTACCACATCCATCAGCAATGGCATTTCCCTCAGTTTCCCCACTTTTATGGACACCTGGCTTGCATCTGATTTCATTAAGGGTGTTTCTCTTTTGCCTTCTGTTCATATTTCAAGTGTCCCCGGGTGCTTCTATCCACCAGGCCTCTTGTCTTCTGACAGGGCAGAGGCATTTCTGACCATCTACCAGAAATACCAGAGGAGTGAGGTACAGGGTGTCTCCTCCTCCACCTGAAAGTCATCTCACAAATTCTAAAAGTCCTTTTAATAGCAGAACTTACCTTTCCCTTTTCTTTATTTTTAACATCAGCCTCATTAGCCCTAATTTGTTCAGCTTTTTGTGAGCTACCATATGGCATCAATGGAAACCCGGTGAAAATGTATTTATCATAGCACAAAACATATATAAAGATGTCAAACGCACATAATTAAAAGCATTCCCTTTAAGATATATTCTACTCATTAGTCATTTGGAGCTTCTAGACCAAGTCTTATCAGCTGGCTGGCAGGGGATATTTTGAAGATATGTGTCTCGAGTCAGGATGAGATATAAAGCAAGTGCATCAGGTATCACAAATGAATTTGGAGTTCTTGAAGATCTGGACTGAAATGTTTCATTCTTATCTCTTAGGAAAATCTCTCTGCCACAGAGGAGAAAATGAGGTGTGATGGAGAAGTGTTTCTTTCCTCAGTGCTGGAAGTGGGCAGCCCTGACTTTAATACAGCCCAGGTTTTTCCCACCAGACTTGCATTACATACCTGGATTTGGGAGACAAGAAACTCTTTTTAAGCCATTGATTCAGACAGGCTTCCAGAGGGCAGTTCAAATTTGAGGCAGTATTCTCCCTTCTCTGAATATAAAGTAATCAGGTTCTGAGCCTATGAAGGCATTTATTTAAATGCTTTCAGTTCAGTGGAATGTAGCCAGCCTATAAGGTCTGGCTCTGCAGCCTGGCAGAATTTGTTTGGACAGGAATTTGGCTTCCAGGGAGTGAGGAGCTAGCTGGAGAAGCCAGGCAGAGCTTTCTTTTGAAGAAGTCCCTGCTCCACAACTCTCACTTTATGAAATGTTTGATACTGCTGGTCCTTTGCCTAAGACTCAGGTCAGTTGTTTCTTTGGTTAAACATTCTTCTTAAAAATCAAGGGGTCTTTCATTCTCCATTCATTAAATAAGGGAACTCATAGATTTATTTTTTGTTCCCTTTAATATTACGTAAATTCATCTGCGAGGCCAGGCTTGGAGCAGGTCTAATCAGCAGCTGCTTTCAAGTGCTCTGCACCTAGACATGTCTGTAGAGGCAGGGAGATCCCCATCACAGCTTTCCACCTAACATCATAAGGGAATGTTTAGAAGTCAGGCTCCAATTTTGACATGTCTCTGCAGCAGTATAAGGCCACCTGGGTAGATGCTGTTGCAGCTTCTCCTCAGCCTCTTGCAAGTCCCCAAGATCTCTCTTGGGACTCATACAGCAGTGCAGAGAATCAATTTGCAGGGTTGGTCTAGCCAGAAACCAGTCACTGTAATGACAACCAACTACCACAGTATTGGGGGTTGTGTACACTGTGACATTTGTCATTCACATTAACAAATTTTGCATCATGCTGCTATGTTGTCATGGTCTGAGCCCAGCCGGCAGCTAAGCCCCACACAGCTGCTCACTCACTACCCCCCAGCGGGATGGAGGAGAGGATCGGAGGAGTAAAAGTAATAAGATTTATGGGTTGACATGAAAGCAGTTTAATAATTTAGTAGTAGTAGTAGTAGTAGCAGCAGCAGTAGTAGTAATAATAGTAAGAATAAGAATGTAATAGAAACAAAAATATCAAAGAGAGAGAGAGAAAACCAAGAAAAGACAAGTGATGCAGAAGAAAATTGCTCACTACCAACCAACCAATGCCCAGCCAGGCTCTGAACAGAAGCTCCTCCACCAACCTCCCGCCTAGTTTTATTGCTGAGCATGAGCTCATACTGGATGCAATATCGCTTTGGTCAGCTGGGGTCAGCTGTCTCAGCTGTTTCCCCTACAACTCCTTGTGCACCCCCAGCCTCCTTGCTGGTGGGGTGGGGTGAGGAGCACAAAAGGTCTTGGCTCTGTGCAAGCACTGCTCAGCAGGAACAAAAACATCCCTGTGTTATCAGCACTGTTTCCAGCTCAAATCCAAAGCACAGCCCCATACTAGCTGCCATGGAAAACATTAACTCTCTCCCAGCCCAAACCAGCACATACATTCTCATCTTCTCCATGCACACAAGCACACACTCATTCATGTTCAATTTTGGAGTGTGAAAGTGTAGCTTGTTTCTAAGATACGACTTTCTTGTCTCCGTTTCCACCTTCCTCTGAGCAACATTACTGCAGAAAGCAGAAGGGCCTTTACTCTTAAAGGTAACACCTTTTCTATCTGAGCTGTCAAGAACTGGTGCAAAAATTCCAGCTCTTTTTCCAGACCTGCCTGCTGCGTGTGCAGCGTATCCGCACCAGAATGCTGTGTGCCGGATCAGGCCTCCTTGAAAATCTGTGCCATAATATTTTCTGTGGCAACTGACCTCATTTTGGGTCTGTACCCCAACTTGTATACATGTGTCAGTTTGGTTTGCTTCCCAATGCTGTTCTGCCTCCCTAGTTGTACCTGAGGCAGACAGGGTGGATCAGGAAAACCCCTTCCATGGAGAAACAGGTTTCTGACTCTTCCCAGAGGAAGCCCGGAGCAGTTCAGCGGTTCGCTCCATCCACAGAGGCTCCACCAGGTTGTGTGGATGGGAGAGGAGTAGACAGGAGAGTGAGCACTCCTGGGGCAGGTCACCAGACGGTATGGACCTAACCTCTATGTGACTGTCCTTTAGCAGGGTCAGGAGACAGATAGACAAAAGGTTTTTCCTTGTATCTTTAGTGTTGTGCGTTTGCATGGCTGGGTTCTGGTGGAGGGCGGGGGGGCTTCAGGGGCAGCTTCTGCAAGAAGCAGCCAGAAGCTTCCCCTAGGCCCCACAGAGTAAACACCAGCCAGGCTCACTACAATTGTTCGCCGGTGGTAGGAGGACATTTTAGGGAGGGGACCATTTTCCTGTACCCACCTCCCCCTGTAGCAAAGCTCTAGCCAGGACTTTGTTAATACCCATTCACCGCTAGCAAGTGCCTTTCCTCTTTGGCCATGTTATTTAGCACAGGCTTCAATTAATCAAGCAAGCCGGGGAAACTGGGGGGGCGGTTGCCTAGTAACCAATTGCCTTGAGATCTGGAAAGATACAGCAGAGTTAAGGGTTAATTTTTGCAGGTGAAAGTAGGAATGTCCGGGGATGTGGGTGGTGCAGGTTTTAAGCTTGAAAGATCTGGGACATGGTTGAGAGAAGGAGTAGAGTTCCCACTGGATTCTCTCTCCAAATAACAACTCAAGAAGAACGCTGTTTGTTTTGCTAAAATCCACGCTGATGGAAATTTAGAGAGCACAAACAAGATCAGTGTTGGAGGGTGCTTCCTTGTGCGTGGTATTTGCATAATTTACCACAGCATTGCAACATTTTCTATCTGTGCATCTCATTCCGAGTTCAAAGCTTGTCTTAAATAAGCAGCTACACATGGCCGCACAGCCTGCAACAGCCAGCCCTTGCTTTTGTTCGCGTGTTCTCTGGGATAGCCTGGTTTTTACAAGGTGCCCACAGGTGTCAAAAGAGCTGCATTAAATACCTGAAGGTTTATTTTGAGAGAGCCAAGGCCTGCACAGAGCTTTTGGGCACTCCACCCCTCTGAAAATAAAGCAGCAATCGTGCCTCTTCAGAACTTCCCATTCTGCCTTAACGAGCGCGTATTTTCCCTCCTTTAATGCATTTTAAGTAGTTTTAGAATTGGCTAAACAGAGAAGAGAGACTGGTTGTGTGATAGTGCATGCTACTTCATGAAAATATCCTTGGCATAAGCTGCTAGACAATCTTGAACTGAGAACGTGAACCCAGATGTGGGGCAGAGTGGTCTTTTGGGAGACCTGTGTCCCCACCCCTGTAGCGGGAAGAGCCATGAAGGAGCCAAGAAGAAAGCAGGTCAGACGTGAAGGTACCGAAGTGTGCTTCAGCCTGCACCCTTCGTTTGCAGTGTCATTGTGAAGAATAAACCTGTTCTGCAGATACGCAGATTGATTCCCCATGAAGGCAATCATCAGGCATCCTGAGAAATCTCTTCCTTACATCTTGGATGGTACGTGTGGCCTGCCTGCAATATTCACTAGTTACTTTCTGTCTGGATATTATAGTCCTCTTTTTCTTTCTGATGAAAACCAGAGGGTAAAATTAATCCTTTCCGCATGCTGTTATTTCTTTGTTCTTACTTGTATTATGACAGCATTTCAAAAGCCCTCCTTGTGGGCCAACACCTCGCTGCACTCCATGCTTTATGAATGTGGACTGCAAAGACTGCAAAAGTTTTCATGCTAAGTATGTGAGAAAGCAGCAGATAAATGCAACAAATAAATACTGGAGAAAAATAAGACAGTAGCTCTCCTAAAAAAAGCCACAATCCCAACAAATATGCCAAATTTTTGGTAGATGTCATGCTAAATGAAAATCTTTCTAGATTTCTTCAAAGATTTTTGAAGAAGACAGAAAGGTGTGGCCTCGCTGGTGTTTGGAACAGCCTCTGCCCAGAAGTGGGACCCTGTTGGGAGAAAAGCTAATTGTCTTCAGAGATTTTTTGACTGGGTAGCAGAGGCTAGTGTCCCTGGCAGAGTTAGGATCAATAGCTCAGGAACAAATAAGAAATGATGGGTAAAGATAGGCTCTGCTTGGAGGAACCTTGAGAGTCTTCAGGCATTTCTGAGTCTGTTATTGCAAATATAAATCTATTATTGTCAAATCAAGGACACTGAAGATGGTCTTCATGACAGAGTTTTGAATGGCGGGGAAGCAAGGCCAGGAGAGCCTGGGAAGTGTTCCCGTCCACAGCTGATGGACCCTGACTCTTAAGGTAGTCAGGAGCTTGGACAAATTCTCATTTGGAAATGAAAAAGCTTATAAGGGTAAGAGGGAAATACTGCCAACACTTAAATGTGCTTTTAATCTGTGCAAGATTACCCAGATCCTTGGCAGAGCACTGTTTGTCCCGTCACATTTTAAAGCGATGGCTGGATTGTTGAGCATCCGATTCGACGTGCTTTAGGAACAAGTACCTAAGGATCTCCTAAAGCAATGAGTTTTGTGTTAGGTGCGTGCTGGGAGAAGAGGAATGTGTGCCCTTTAGTAAAAAGCCTTTGGAGTGTAACTTAAAATACGGTATCCCCCTCACTCCTGTTCTCGCTCAGAGAAGGATGTGTGCTGGGCTTGCTCTGCAGGATCCCACTCACAACTTAACAACCCCTCGGAACAGAAGTGCTTTCCCATGGGACAACTGTATTTTGTGTTGGGATTTACAGTTGTGAAGTATTGCCCTGTTTTCCCATTTCCAGTGGTGGAGGTTTTGAGTAATCAGCTTGTCCCTGAGCAAGGAAGCAACTTTGTCAGTGATCATACGATCTCCAAGCACAAGGTGTGCTCAGTGCTGTTTATGTAGGACCTTCAGGCATTACGG
Source organism: Zapornia atra (assembly GCA_013400835.1). Lineage (NCBI taxonomy): Eukaryota > Metazoa > Chordata > Aves > Gruiformes > Rallidae > Zapornia > Zapornia atra. The sequence continues at coordinate 211,051 of VZTU01032719.1, forward strand.
TTTTTTTAATTAAATTACTTTGACCTAGAATGAGGTTTAATTAAATACTATATTAAACAGACTTAAACAAAAAGGCATTTAGTAAACCACTATGCAAATTTCAAGGTAATTAAAATTTGAGATCTGTCTACTTCACACTATCTCTATAATTGATGCTAAATGTGAACAGATCAAATAAGTACACATTTTATTGTGGGTTTTTTTTTTTTTGTCTTGCACAAGCCATGATTGCTAATGATTCCTTTGAATTATTTCTCTTATCTGATGTCTTGGATTCATCATTAGAGTGGGTGTCTTTGGGGTTGGTAGTTGCTGGTTGGTTTGGATGCACCAAAGATGTCTTGCATGATACAGAGGTGACAGGGCACTCATTAGAGAAAATAAGATGAAGTATTAACTGAAGAAGTTGATTACTGGCTTTCCTAGTTAGGCTCAAAGGGAAAAGTACATGGAACAAATAAATTAGAAAAATGTCCTCCAAGAGTTTCTGGATTTGGAACTGGACCAACATCACTAGAGCAGGACTGTATTCAGTCCACCAAGACAGCTGACTAACTTAGTCTTTGAGACTAAGGTCAAGAAAGCAGTGAGCAGCATTCATAATTTTCTAGCCAAAACCAATTGACCCTTGATCCGAGTGATAAATAATGAGTACACATACATTGAGAGCCTTTAATAGTTGCCTGCAGTTAGGCAATATGGCCCCAAATATTGGTGAAACTGGTTCTGCTGTTGAATGAGTGGATAAAATGAGTGGTCAGGGGAGTCCCTCTCCACCCGAGGCTCACAGAGAGTCAAAAATGAGCACAATGTGTGGGACCAGCCTGCGTCTGCCTCTGCAAAACCTGAAGATTAACAAAGCCAACATATTTCTGCATCGATAGCATCTGTTACTACTGCTCCTGCTCTGTAGCAGCTGATGTGACCCAGCTGTGGAGCAGCATTTATGAAGGAGCCGAGGATTATGTGCTCAGTATCTTTTCAATACATCCTGCTGTGAACTCCACTGATTTCCAGAGAAGCCTCTGGAGAGCGATCTGAATGCTCTGAAAGCTGCCAGTGCTTCCTCTTGTTGTCCTCCGTGTTGTCCTGCCTCTCCTCCTTCCCCACCTGTCCCCCCTTGCCTTTGGGATTCATCCATCTCAACAGATGATTGTGGATTTTGCTTTCAGAGTTGCGGTCTCTGTCACAGAAAATTATAAAATACCCACAGCCGGTTGAACAGGCAGGTTTTAAGATGACCTGCAGGAATCTGGAGACAACAGAGGGTAGCCATAGATAAAAACTACAATTAAACTCCTGTTTTCTGAAAAATAAATTAAAAAAAAAAGGAGGGAAAGTAGCGTGCTCTCCCACTTACCCTCCAGATTTGAAAGGAACAGAAATTGGTTCTTACTGTATCGAGTCCTTAAAAAAGACCTGCCTTTCTCAGCATTTTTATAAATTAGTCTGACTTTGAAACTGCGGGATGTGAATGGTTTCAGAGGTGAAAAGATGAGCATTATTTGCATAATAAAATCACAAAGGGAGTGAGCATGCAAAATTTAATTTATTTAAAATTCACCCACCCAACATGCTGGGCACAGGTGCAGAGGATTAATAATAAAAATAGTCACCTACAGCATATAAATTAATGGCGATGTCCAGAGCTAAGAGCTTCCTTCCCTGCACTCAAAAAAACCCTTGGAGAAGGGATATGCATCATGACCTGAACGTGATCAACTCTGTTGGCACAGGGAGGGCAAGGAGAGGCAGCCTCACGCTCCCCTGTGCCGCCAGCCGACCTGCTGTAATGCCCCGTGGGGCTCCAACTACAAGCTGCCGTGGGGCAGGGATGGGTAAGCGAGCAGGTCTGGGTAGCAACAGGCCCACTGTGGAATGAAGGATGCCTTAAGTGTCTGAAAGGATGTGCTCTTGCATTCCAAGCAGAAGTTGGTAGCTTTTTTTCCTCAATTACGCCTTGGCAGTTGGTTGATGCACAATGGATGACAGGAGGGGATTTGGTCATCCCAGGATCTTGTTAAAAATAACTTCTTTTCCTATTACAAGCACCAGTGACTGTAATGTTTGCAACAACGCCACTGCATTTCTGACAAAAACTTGCTGAAGAGATTGGGGTTTATTACAGTTTTTGTGTTACATGGTTAGTGATGTGTTATACTTAAAAAGCCCAGGGTGACACCCTAAATCCTTCCTGCACGTGCACTGCATTTGCTAGTAGATGGTTTCTGAGGCTCCTACCCAATGTATTTGGCCAAGGGACAGGGAAGGATGTTTGAGCTTGGATACGATGAAGGGTAAGTTTGGGCTCTTCTCTCCAAACTGTAGACCTGATGATGTGACCTACATCTTGCCTAATTTAAATGCCTGCCTCCAGATGAGATGAACTGCACACCAGAAATGTCTATCGCTCTCCATTGTGGAAGAAAGGAGGGTAGCCATCGACCTCTTGGCTGTCTGCTGTGTAGACATCTGCTGTTGGCTAGATGAAACCTGTCCTAAGGGGATTGAATGATGGCCTGAAAACATTTAGTAAATAACTATGCTCATGGTATTGAAATTAAATCTGTAAGGGGATGTCCTAGGAGGCTTCATAACAGAGATTAAAGCATCTGAATATCAAAGTGTATGTGAAGAACAAAGACTACTGTTAGGTTTTAAATGGTTTTGTGGTTTGAATATATGATTTGCAAATATTAGTGGGTTTATTTTGGCTGATTTTTTTAATCAGGTCCATCCCAAAAAGTACATCTAAAAACTCCACAAGCAGTGTGGAATAGACAAGGATTGTCTGTTAATTACCGTTTTGCTTACTTTACTGCTATGTGATCCATTGATATGAGCTCACTAATATTGGTGGCTGTGTCCAGAGTGCATCCATACCGTGGGATCCTGTACTTCTTCCCAGCACCTGAGTCTGGCTGCTTCTTAGCTCCATGGTGGTGCAAGACGCACATTTTCCCTTCTTTCAGTAAACCCTAACACCTCAGTTTCATACAGAGAAAGCCCAAGTAGCAGACCATCACAGCATGCTCCAGCGGGCCCCTCAGGTAGGCCATCAGAAGGGAATAATCATGGAATCATTTAGGTTAGAAAAGACCCTTAAGATCAAGTCCAACCATTAACCTAACTGCCAAATCCACCACTAAACTATGTCCCCAAGCACCACATCTACATGTCTCTTAAATACCTCCAGGGATGGTGACTCAACCAGTTCCCTGGGCAGCCTTTTCCAACGCCTGACAACCCTTTCAGTGAAGCAATTTTTCCTAATATCCAGTCGAAACCTCCCCTGATGCATCTAAGCCGTTTCCTCTTGTCCTATTACTTGTTACTTGGGAGAAGAGACCAACTGTCACTGGACTACAACATCTTTTCAGGTGGTTATAAAGAGCGATAAGGTCTCCCCGCAGCCTCCTTTTCTCCAGGCTAAACAGCCCCAGTTTCCTCAGTCACTCCTCACAGCTCTTGCCGTCTAGATCCTTCATCAACTTCGTTGCTCATCTTTGGACATGTTCCAGTACCTCGATATCTTCATTGTAGTGAGGGGTCCAAAGCTGAACATGGGGTAATTGTGGGTTAGGTGCATTTTATAGCATGTTCCTGCCCTACATTGTTAACTGAGCCATGGTGATACAGTTCACCTCAGGCATAGGATGACACAGATGGTATTAAGAGCTTAATACTTGGCTTTGCTCCTGAAGTCCATTGTTCAAAAGTTTATAGAAGAAATGAGACACAATGTTGTTATCATATGGGACATTGATAGATTTACTTCCTGCTTTACTTTCTTCACCTTCCATTTCTTGTCTGTCTTCTGAGCTAGTCCACTACCTACAGCTCTCCCTTTACAAGTGTCACATAGCTGTCAGCTGTCCCTTCTTCAGTAGGCTGCTGCATCAGACCAGGGGCTCAAGCTTCACCAACTGCCACATCAGTAGTAAGCAGGAGCTGAGGAGAGTCTGCAGCTGGAAAGGAATCAGGCAACCAGGGCTGGGGAAATGACAGTGATTCCTGGGCATGGAGTTGCTCCATCCAGGGACCTACTCAGGAGCAGCAGCCAGAGGAACCTCAGTTATCATCTGCCTTGCTGTCACCAAACAGTAACAATCAATAGGTGTCATGGCGAATGCTACAGAAAGACCTGAAGTTGTGTAATTGTAGGAGGTCCCTCCTTTCAGACTGTGAGTCTTTTGCTGGCTAACAAGAGAGTCAGGATAAAGGGTGCTAGCTGAGTTGAAAGATCTATTCTAGGCAAATTTCTAAGTCAGAAGGCCACCTCCACGGGAGAAAGACAGAGATGGGATGAGATGCCAGGTAGAAGGGTGTTGCTGTTAGAGGCATATGAAGAAGATAGCCCCCACAGCAACATTTTGAGTGTAGTACTGTGGTGGGTTGACCCTGGCTGGAGCCTCCGCTACCTCTCTGGGCAACGTGTTCCAGTGATCCACCACCCTCATAGTGAAGAATTGTTTCCTAATATCCAACCTAAACCTCCCCTTTTCTAGTTTAAAACCATTACCTCTCGGCCTAGTGCTACATGCCTTCGTGAACAGTTCTTCCCCAGCTTTCCTATAGGCACCTTTCAGGTACTGGAAGGCTGCTATAAGGTCCCCGCAGAGCCTTCTCTTCTCCAGGCTGAACAAGCCCAACTGTGCTTTGCCAGTGCTGGAAATACATCACATGCGATGCTGTCCAGGTGTAGAGAAAGCCTGCTTATTTATTCCTGAGCTAGAAAAAGTATGAATGACAGTAAATATTGCCTGCTTCCAAAGAGATTTATGGATGAGCTTAATGTGGCTTCTCAAGAAGGTAGGAGAGGAGAACATAAACTGAAACATGGGTGTTTATAATTGAAGAACATTCTCCCCAGGGAATCATATCAATTTTTTTTAAATGAAAATTCAGTCAACTAGATATTTAGTTAGCCCAAGGAAATGTTTTCAGTTATCAATTAAAGGCAGTATGTGTGTTCTGCTGCTTGAAGATGCCATATCTTAAAATGAATCAGGATGCTGGATAATTATCACTTTACTCTTTATTAAATCGCTGCTTTTCCTCCAGCAGTGGCTGCAGCAGCTGTTCAGCCACATTCATTAACTTGCAGAGTAAAAGTTTTTATTTTAACCACAATTATTAGGACTAAGGTTACTTTTTTAGGGTTAGTTTTTCAGTTGATATTTGAATCGTGGAATCAGTAGGAATTTAATCCATTTGCTGTCTGATTTCACATTGTCCTGGTTCTGGCCAGGCCAGAGTCAACCTCCCCAAGCAGCCAGCCCAGGTGAGCTGAGTTAGCCCAGGTGAGCTGAGTTGGCCCGGGCTGTTTTCTGCACCACCTATCATCACTCCCTCATAAAAGGGGCTTGATTGTGTTTCCTGGGCAGTCTGACTGTGGCTGGGGTGTTGGGTTGGTCCTTGCATTATGCAAGGTGTTGAGTCAATATAAGGTACTCTGTGTTATCACTGGGTGGAAGTGAAATTTGCCGTGTGCTGTTACTGTTCCATTTTCATGGTGATCTTGTCAGTAAACTGTCCTTATCCCAACCCATGAGGCTCTTTCTGTTCCTCCTGTGGGAGTGAGTGGCACGTGGTGCTCAGCCACTGCTTGGGGCTGAAACACCACGGTCCTTTTTGGCACCCAATCTGGGGCCCAAAGGGTGGGGGAACGGTAGGTCTGACCCAGTTGTGTGTGAACCACCACACGCGTACAGGCAAATTTCTAAATAGGAGTTGAGTTTGGGATTAACTTAAGTATAAAGCTGCTTGCAGTGCTGTTGTAAAAATCTGTGGTTCTGAGTTGCTGTTAAAAGTACAAAATGGCTTGCTCACTTTTTAAAGGCAGTGAATTAGAGCGTTTATAAATGAAAAATGCTTTTTCTTGGATATTAATAGGGCACGTCTATGTGTTTTAAAAAAATAATTTATTGAGCGTTTGCTCAGAACTTAAGCCAAAGTACTGTTCTACTATAGATGAACAGATGTTTAAATGCACTAGGTGGCTTTCATTGATTCTCACATTTGCAGGCTGTTTCAATACTTGGTGGTCCTGGAGGGCAGGAATAATGCTGTGAGGGGTTGCATACACATGTGAAAAAGAATTTCATATTTGCTGCTATCTCTCTTTAATGATGGCTAAGACAAATCTGTAAGCACAGCTTTTGCAGGGGCTGGGCTGCCGTTCTGGTCACTGTGTTCCACTTTCACGTGCTGACTCTTGACCATCTCTTCTCTCAGACCATCAGATCTCCTGTGGGTCTGTAAGTTCTGTTTCTGTCTTCTGCTTCCCCCATCAGGTGTTTACACACTGCACAAGATCCCCCTGAGCTTTTCCAGAGCTGAACAGCCCCAGCTTTCATGTGACAAATGCTCCAAACAATTCTCTCTGTAGCCCTTTGATGGACTTCCTTCAGTAAGCCCATGTCCTTCTGATACTGGGGAGCCCAGCATTGGATGCAGCACCCCAGTGTGTCTCACTGGTGCTGAGCAGAGGAAGGATCACTTCTCTTGAGGTGCTGGCAATGCCTAAAGAACCTCAGGAGGCTGTTAGCCACCTTTGCTGCAGGAGCACATTGCTGGCTCGTGGTCAGCTTGGTGTCCACCGGGACCTTTTCGGCAAAGCTGCTTTGCAGATGTCTGGCTGAGGTGTGTGCTGGTGCACAGGGTGCTCTGTGCTTCCCTTTGCTGAAGTTCATGAGAACCACCACACTGAAACAACAGGTTGCAAGATTCACTGAAGCTCAAGTTTGTTTCCTAAGAAGTGGATAGAGGACATTGCATGTTAGGTAAAATTAAAGGATCCACTTCATTCCCGTGGCATGGTAAAACCTCTTTGTTCTCTAGACTGGCGGAGCAGGAACTAGCTTGCTGAACTGCTGACTCTTGGCTCCTACAACCAGATGTGAGTTTCTGATTAAGAAACTTAAGCCTGGAAGTGCTGGAAGTCTGTGGGTGCCATTCCAAGAGGTGGAAAGTGGGAGTGATCCGTCCTTGTTCATGTTGGGTCATTTCTAGATGCAAAAATAATGGGGTTGGGTACCTAATTTTTGCCTCTTTTTTTTTTTATTTTATTTTCCCTGCAAGCTTTTTCTCTCAGAAAGCTTGAAGAGCACTTTTTGGCCGATACACGTTCATACCCAGATAAGCCCAAATGTAGTGCAGCTTTTCCAAAAGCTGCAATCTCAACAATCCAGCTTTCCTGGCATTCACAGGCAGTGCTCGGAGGCAGCCTGACATGTTCAGTCCAAGCGAAGGGGTTGTGCATACACTGAAAGACCTCTCATTGTTCTTACCCTTAGCTGCGAAACAGTGTCGAGCAAGTGCGGGCAAGTTTTCCTTTGTGTCTTTTCAGCTCAACTGAGGTTTGAAAACGGATGAATCGAATTGCAATGTAGAGGAGAAGACTGGGATAAAAAGAAAAGGAATCAAAAAGGTTATGAATAAGCATCTGCTCAAGATTTAAAATCATTATTGTTAAAGTTATCAAGATATATAGATATTGTATACTATTAATGATTTAAATACTGAAGTTAGATAGTAGTAGGGACAGATGTTTTCCTGAGGATATCTGCTCTCTGTGAAAGCTGTTGGGCAGGGCTAAAAGGGTCCCTTTTGGAGACTGTCCACGTGCGCTTGGTAGTTTGTCATCAGAAAGAGTAATGAAGGAATGCCTGTTCCTCAGGGAAGCTCTCACACTAAAATGGCACAAAATCACCCACAGTCCCAGTATTCCTTTGGTTCACAGGTAGCCTAGCATGATGGAGGAACATGATGCATCATAGCATTTACTTCTGCCTGTTCCAAGTGATTTCAGTTAAAATCAGATTTCTTTCCTATGTCACCTTCTCTTAACACCAAAACGTCACACACAGAGTCCATCGCAGCGTTGACAAGCTGGTTGTGATTTCTGTTGGGTCCCTTTGGCAAAATCCATGATAAACCTTCATGTATTGAGACTACTGTAAATGACAAACTACATGCACTGCTGCCTGTCCTAGGACCACTGTTTCTGTACATAGTTCTAAAGTGCAGCGCAGAGCCCAAAGAAAAACATTTCCTGGCATGATAATGTATATTCAAAAAAATACTGGTGGGAGTTGGGACTTGGTTTTAACTGTTTGGAAGGGGCTGGAGGATGACAGCGGGGAGTGTACAAGGGGATGGCTATCTTTCCCAGCCAGTTGACTGACACCGTGAAAAAACAAATTGATGTGCAGGAGGCATTATCTTCACAGCTCTGCTTTTCACATGTTGCTGCCAGCAAATCTTTCAGAAAGAATCAGCACAGAAACAGGCAGGTTTGGTGTCACCAGTGATCCCACCCTTACCCCATCTGGTTGTCCTGCTTTCAGCAGGGATAGATTTCATTTTCTTCTAGCAGCACCATATTTGGGAGTTAGGATGAGAGCAGTGCTGATAACACACAGATGTTTTAGTTGCTGCCAAGCAGTCGAGGACTTTTCAGCTTCTCATCCTGCCCTGCCAGCAAGAAGGCGGAGGGCACAAGAAGCTGGGAGGGGGCACAGCCAGGACAGGTGACCCAGACTGGCCAAAGGCATGTTCCATACCAGACAGTGTCATGTGCCGTTTATAACTGGGGGGCAGCTGGTGGTGCTGAGCAGCAGCTGGGGGCATAGTGCAGCACGTGGTGGTCCTGTGCAAACATCAGCTTTGGGGTGATGGCTGAACCCCTGCCTGCTGAGGGAAGGGGTGAATGAATTCCTTGTTTTGCTTTGCCTGCAAGGGCACTTTTGGGGGCTCTTGTGCAGCAGCATCATCTTTGACTGGGGAGAAACTGTGCTGTTCATAACTTGTTTTGTGTTTATTATTGTTGTTGTTATTACTACTATCTTCCTTTTTTGGCTGTCCTATTAAACTGTCTTTATCTCAACCCACATGTTTTCTCAGTTTCCCTCTCCTGATTCTCCCCCCATCCCACCGAGGGGAGCGGGTGGCTGCATGGGGCTTAGCTGCCATCCAGGGCCAAACCGCAACACGGTGAACACACGAAACCCTGGCAGCAGTTTGTGTGAGCGGGCTCAGCACACGGGCTGTAACCACCCCTGCAATGCCTGGTAAATGCTGCCCGGCGTCACCTTGTCATAGAATAACAAGGAAGGGGAGAGTAACTTGATAGTGTAAAAAGCATATTATGGTGCAAATGTGCAACCCCATATCTGGATCAAACTCTTCTTATCCTGTGAGCTTTTGATTAAATGAGGTAAATAATGCCCGGGCAAAAGCAACTCTATTTTCTTTAAGTTCTGCAGTGGTTTTAGAATACATTTTGATTAACTTCATTTCCATTAGCTGAAAAGCAGGGCGTAATTCAGATTTATCTTGAGATCAATATGATTCAAACATTGCTGGATCTTGTTGGCCAGACCTAGCACAGGCTGTGGAGCTCTGAATGGGTCTGAACTTTTGTATTGAGTGCTTTTGGGTTGTTTACTTCCCCTACATTGTAGTTTGTAGAACAGGTGATTGAATCCATTTTTTTTTTTTGCACGTAAAATAATGAAAAGCGGCTGGTGCATTGCAGGGAACAGAGGCCCTTTGTGCTATCACAGAATAGGTTTTAGCAAAGAATTTTTAATAGTTAGATTTTTTTTTCACGTTTTCTCAAATGCCATCATTTTCTTAATTCCATTTGCTTACCAGAACAAACATGAGGAAACCTATATATGTATATTGAAATCCTTTTGGGTTTTCTCCAATATGAAAAGTTCATCTCTGGACAGCAGTTCTGTTTTTATTTTTCTGCTTTCAGATTCGCTGCTAGCAATTTAATCCAAGCTTAGCTGTAAATGAACATATGACTCATTCTCTAGATGAGAGTTTGAAAGGGAAGTCTTTACATGTCTCGCTTGTTATTGTTTTACTTCCTATTTAATATTTCAAGATTTGCTTTCTATATTAAAATAGTCTGTAAGAGAAACCTGGTACTTTTCCAGAGCTGGCCAGTTGTCAGCATTGACTATAAAAGTCACTCCTGTTAGGAGAATTATCTGCTGATCTTTGAAAAGTATTGAAAGTTTTAGTAAATTTGGGGTTGCGTAATTGTGGAATCGGCTTTTTCTATTCTCACACTGCCAAACTTTTGTGCAAGTCACCAGCTTAGGAGAGGAAATTTGAAAAAGTTTAAGAAAAGCAGTAGGCTGGAAAATAGTAGAAAGAAGTGCAGCAGGCAGAAAGAATTATAGGAGGGTTTGGGTTTCTTTTTTTTTTAAATCCGAATACCCAGTGTTTCTCCTCTGAATCAGTCATCGGCATTTAATTCGGTGGGAGAAAAATTAAGGCAAGTGCTTTTGAAAGTAACCCTACTACTCTCCACATATTTTAAGCTCTCTAATCAGAACAGCAGTTTAGATATTGTTAAGTTTACTGACTTAATCATAAAATGTTGCAATACAGTAGCAAATGCAATCAAGAACAGGGAACTATATCTGGTTCCATGGAAGAGCTGGGATATCAGATGCATTGCTTCTTCCAAGAGAAGTCTTCTACCTGAAAATATTTCTACATGCACTGTGTTAAAGGAGGTAAATTTAAAAACAAATTGTGATTGCTGCAATCCCCACAGAGAAGTTTACAAAATATCTCCACTGTGTTGGAGTTTTTTATAGAATAGCAATATTCTGGTTTTTCTCCTATTAAAAAAAAGATTTTGAAGATTTTCTTACAGCTCATGCCTTGCTTAGACATCTGTCTGCATGCTTTGCTGCCAAAGGCAGCATTTCAGCCCTCAAAATCTTAATGCTGTGGCCAATCACATGGTTTATTATGACTGTGACGATATTTGGTATTTCTCCACGAGCTACTGCTCCTGAAGTCATGTGAAATTATGAGTTTTCAGCTTTCATTAAGCAATGAAAAAGAAGTTTTTGGCCCTTCATGGTCTGGGGAGAAGAGCTTGAAAGTGTGACTATAACAACTGAAAAATCAGAAAGCAGATCAATCCCTCATATTGATTTTTCACACAGGCTTTTGGTTTTGTGGAGGGGAGTCTGAGTCTTGTCTTCTACTGAGACTGACAATATTGTCAATATTCTGTCATCTCTGGCAGTATACTTTATCATCGAGATCAGGGTCTCAAACTTTGTACAAAAATAAAACTATTGATGGACAAAATGAGGGTAGAACTATGGAAAAAGAAGAATACTCTGAAAAGTTACTGTGTCTGTGCAAGAGCCTCTATTTTTAAATGTGCCCTGAAAGTTCCTTTTCTGCAGGATTACTTAACCATATGCTTGTAATTGTGTGTGTACCTATAAGCACACACACATATATGCATATGTGCCTGTGTTTGTATGCACCTATGCAGCAGAAGAGGCAAACAGGCACGGTCCTGTATCAAGTTTATCTCAGGAGCTTTGATAGCTCAGACAGGGTAAGCGCTCCTCGCCTTTTGATATTCAGTGTTCTGTTTCACATCATACATCCAAACTTGTCTCCTCCAGCTAGGAGAGAAAAGTACAGGGCAAAGTTTTGCTGTAATTATAGATGTAATAAACCACTTTTATATTTCTTCAGAAGCAGTTAGCTGAGAACACCCATAAGCTTAGATCCAGCAATCTACTATTTTAAGATTGCCCAGAGCAAGTTAATTTTAGGTTTAGTGCTTTGTAATTTAACTAGAGAACTGCACCTAACATTTTAAGATTGAGTTTTGCAGACCTTAAGAAGATTGGCTTCTTTGAGTTTATTATTATTTATAGTTGAAGTGTGTTTAATAATTCGCTGTGTTATGTGCACAAAACTGCCACTACAATCCCAGTTTAGCTAATGGTAGTTGGCGGCATTTTGTTTTTTCTCCTGGGCTGTCGTGGAGACGCTGTTCTGTGATCTTACCCTGGTCTTAATGAGATCCATCCAGGAGCTAAAAGAGCTATGCCCCCTCCACACACACGCATGTGCACGTGCTCCAGTGATGTCAATGTGGTCGTTTTATTGTTCGAAGCGGGGATTTGGAAAGTGACTGCAGCCTCTGGGAGCCAGGGGGTGTTGCGAGATGCCGGTGAGAGGTAACTAGGACAAGTCTGACCGTGGTCAGCAAGCATCCAGGCATCGTTGTGACACACACCTCCCAAGGATGGATGTTTCTGAGAGGGCTAAAAACTGACACAGGCTGCAAAACTGCTCATGTTTTGGAGTTTCCAGCTTAATCTAGAGGAAAACATCAGGCCACGACCCAAGACTAATCTGACAGTGCGGTCCAAACACTCTCACTAGTAACAGCTCTGCCTTCAGCCCTGGTTTGAGGAGGCTCTGTCTGTGCAGGTCCAGCCTGGGGAAGCAAATGGCTCTGAGACATCCACAGCTGTCTAGCCTCATCCAGAAGATGGGTAAATTGTCTAAAAAGTAGTCACTGAATCACATTTATTTGTGCACCTGAAAAGAGCGGGGAAGGAGTCAGGGGAAGGATTAACTGTTTGTGTTTTTGGCTGTAAATGGCAGAGCAACGAGAGTCACATCTGAGCTGCGCATTCAGGAGGCATGGAAATGCAACTGGTTAGTACCACAGGCTTCCCTGCAGCTGTCCTCCGGCTGTGGGGACACTGAGCCGTTCAGTTTAACTCTTCTGCTTGGAAATCTGCAAAATGTCTTTCCAGAAACAAAAGAAAAAGATCATGCTGGATGGGCTGTAAGACTCGTGGGGCATGGTACAGACTTGCTTTGTCTACCTGCGGGTGCTCTTCAGACAGGCTGCATCCGAGAGAAAACTCTCTAGTTAAGTTTCTGTATATCCAGGGAAACAGAAGAAAATGGGAGGAAAAACTGAGCAGGATGAAGGCCTGAGTGTCTCTGCCTGCCTCTCACCATATTAAGTACAGAAAAATTTATGCAATTAAAAAAAAATAAAACCCCAAGGAGGAAAAAGTCAAAGGAAACACGTTTAAACAGCTATGGGTGAGTCAGCATACAGGAAGGTAACACACATGACTGGAGAGATTATCAGTAAATCTTCTTTCCCACTTTCCTTCTCTTCCCCGAAATTACAGTGTAATGATGCTGCTTTAAGAAAGAATAAAAAATTCCAGTCAAGTCTTGCTGTTTTCCTGGAGCCCAAATTTTCCCTCTGTCCTGCGGAGTGGCCAGCTCTTTTCCCCTGCAGCCACCAAGGCACAGAGCCACGTGCTTCGTTCCTCCATGCTCAAGGAAAGGTTGGATGAGGTACTTAGGGACATGGTTTAGTTAGTAATATAGGTGGTAGGGAGACGGGCTAGATAATCTTGGAGGTCTTTTCCAACCCTAATGATTCTGTGATTCTGTGCCTGTCGGCTGGCGGGGGATAGCGGGGGGGTTAGATTTTAAAGCCCCAAACATGTCTCAAAGCTCACTTGCTAATTATTAGGTTCAGGAGAGAAGAACTTCGATTTCACAATGAGCATCTTCAAGGCCATTTTTTTTAGCTGTGCATGGGAAGGATTTTCAACGCTTTTGGTCGTGAGTGTTTAAGTGAGAAGGTAATGCTGTAGGGCCTGGATTCATAGCATCTGCTGAGGCGCCGAACACCAACGATAACTGCACTTCTAATTAGAAGCACAATCATTAACTTAGGGATCTAAAGTAATTAAGGGTAATTAATAATCATCATTAACAAAGGTATAAATTAGATGGGGTGAATGCAGTTGTAAGGTCAGGGTCTGGTTGATCTGATTTCTGTATGTAACAGAGGAAAGAGTCTCAAGAAGTCCTCCAGCTCCCCTCCAGAGATCTCCTGTAATGTACCTTGCTTAGCTAGTGATGCCAAACCCCTTCTGATGCCTAATTCAGGCTCTCAGTCTGGCATCTTTCACAATAGCTAATGTCTTACCGGGGTGGTGGGGAGCTGGGTTTTGGGGTGGACTTTTCCCCCCTTTGTCAGAGTTGCAATATAGTTTATAGAACGGATGGAAGCACATGCACTGGCAAGCCTGCTGTGCTAATCCTCATGGGATGCCCAACTGCCTTGTTTCCTGAGTACATGTTGTTCATCAGCGTAGGTTGACTGTGATGCAACTCCAGCCAACACCCTGAGTGTTTCATAGTCTTGACATAACTTGATTCCAGGAACAACTAAAGCCAAATCTGCTTTAACTTTTCTGCCTTTTCATTTGCACTTATTCACCTTGATTTCGTGCCCGCGATCCAAGTTTGTAAAGTCAAACCGCAGCTCAGGAGAGGAAGGTGTGGCTTCCTGCTTTGTTCCTCCAGGTAGACCTGAAATAGGAGCAGGGAGAAGATAAAATGTCTCTTCCTTTAAAGAAGATGCATCAATTCAAAGCAGCAGATAATCAATACTGTTCATCAGCCTATTCAAGCAAAGCTCCTACTGCCTCCAAGTCCAGCTTCAGAACCTTGTCCATGGATACTGATGGCGATTTCCAAGGTGGGAATCCTAATACCACATTTTTTAAGCTTTTAAATGAGGCACTTATTTAAGTGGCCCCTCTTTCAAGGTAAAAACACTCAGCTCTTTGCACTCAGGCTTCAGTACAGATGTCTGAAATGGTTGGGAGCTGCTGTAGGCTCTGCATTTTTGAAACAAAAACCCCAAACCCAAGAACCATTGACAGAGCCCTTGTCTGAAATGCTGTTTTCCATTGGTGAGGCATAAAATGCTGGTTTCTGCTCACCTCCAAGCAAAGGGTAATAGTGGATGTTATGTTACTCTAAACTCACTGATGACTATTTTTACAAAACAGACTACAGTACATTTACTAGTACATGATGAAAGGGCATAAATAATTTAAACAACAGTTGTCAAAATAAATGAGCAAAGTGCATTTTGTGATAAATTACACTTGCTTTTTTAATGTGTTTCTCACTTAGTAGCAAAATTCAGTAATTTGCAGTGGATATCCCAATCATTAAAGTGAATTAGCAAGCCTCTACTCTCTCAGCCATAATTTTAATCTTAACTAGAAAGGAATTATTTAGTATTATTTTGGCAAGGGTTCCTCCTTAATATTCTTTTATAGCTGCAGTCTTGCAGTGTAATGTAAGTTATGTGTGTATCCTGGTGACTTGGATTTGAGAGCCGAAAGCTGATTACGGACAGTAAAGAATTTCAGCTAGCATAAAGATATAATTGTTTTAAATAGAGTTTAGCAACAATTCATATCACTGGCTGCTTCAGTCCTGCCACTGGCACGCAGATGCCAACCAAATTTATAGTTGCTTAAGGAGTGCATAATGGGAAGCTATTTTTTAGAGGTCTAATACCAACATTAATGTATACACAGAGCATACATCTGCTTAATTTGTCTGCTTGCTTGTGTTCAGGTTATAACTTCTGTGATGGAACTCTGTTGTCATCAGTCTTTTTTTTTCTTTAATATATATATATCTGTGCTGCTTCTCCTTTATAGTTGCCCAGGATTGTTTGGCTTTTTCACTTTCTTTCTCCTGGAGCTAAAGGAGGCTGCCATAGTCAAACATCTCTGCAAAACAGATATGAAGTCACTTTTCCCTACCAGCCTGTGGGTGCCTCTGATGGTTTTTTGTTTTGTACTGGGCCAGGATTATTTGAAAAGAAAAAAACATGGCAGAAAACCCACAAAAATTGGCAGTGGGCTTCAGGTGCACTAGTAATAACCAAAGTATTTTTTGAAAGTGTTTGGCTTGCATGGGCTAGTCATGGAGCTGACAGTATGTTTTTAAATAAATCATCCCTGGTTATGTATCACCCCGTGTCCATTTGGGGCTTACTTTGAAATCAAAGATGAAGTTTCCCACAAGTGTTACTCAGAATAAGGAGAGACAAATCAGAAACACTTCAGTGCAGACTTTTAGGGGTAAGTCTGGCAGGCATCGTGACACACAAAGGAGGAACTGGAACAGTGTAAAATATTTCTGTTTGGAGCTGCTGACAATGTAGGTGTATGCAGTAATCCATGCCAACACAGAGACACAAGACAAAAATCTGATACACAGATAGATAGTTACACATCGGTAAGGGCTGTTTTCCTGATTCATCCCCATGGGGCACATTTGACTGTCCATACACGTGACAACGTTCATTCCATAGGCCCAGATGTCACCTTCAGAAGGGCTGAGGTATTTTTGTCCTGGTTCTGGCCCTTTTGTTTTGGCCATCAGTAACTCAAATTGCAGCATTAAAAAGCCCTTTTTGGGGGGGGAATAAACCTCAAAACTAAGCCTTTCATTTAAAGGTACAAATGGGATCTTCCCCAATATAGATCTCCTACCTTGAAATCAAATTTAACGTTTCTACTGGACTGAGACACTGGCTGTTTATATAACTTGATTTCACATTTGGTATTAAAAGGCTGAAAGTTTGCAGACTGCTTCAAAAACGTGACATGGGGAGAGGGTGTCTGATGAGACCAGAAACTAGCTACAGGCTCATCCTGATGCAGCAGGGTTATAGGTGATGGAATACCATCACCTTAGGTCCCCAAGAGGTGCTGGAGAAGAATTTGCTACTTCCTCATTCATAGTTTATGTATATGAACACACACATGCCTGTGCATAAGTTTTGGCCCTCTCTTACATTAAGCAACTGCCACAGGGTGGAGGGGTAAGATCATAAAGTCCCAAAGACTGAAAGGATTTGAAGCTACTATCCATTTAGGATGGATGTGCTTCTGGGGAGGAGAGCTCCATTAGTGCCAGTCAGCAGAGACGGAGGTGATTTGCTGTGTAGGAAGGACATTTGCCAGCTGGCAGATAGCTGGCATCAGACCTTCACAGATTTTTATTTACAAGAGAGGTCCAAGAGTCTAGGCACCTATATGGAGTTAACAGAGAAACCAGTCAACAGGACACAACTTCCATTCCAGTCCTCCAAATCCATTGTATGGTCCTTAAAATCTCAGATAAAGATTGTAGCTGAATTTATAGCCAGCACTAGAATTAAGAGTGACTTATAACAGAGTATCAAGTAAGGAGTCTTGGCTGTTACCAGTAAAGTCAGTAATTCTTCTGCCATGCAGAGAAGTGAGCACCAACCAAGCTACTATCAGAAACCTCCATAGAAATGACCCAGGGAGACTGTTTTTCACCTTTCTGGTGGTTGCCATGGTGTTCAAAAGGCAAAGTTTCCAAACTAATTCTGTCTCTCACAATCAGAACCTATAAAACATTTTTAGAGTGTGCTATTACTCATCAGTATGTAAAAATGGCACCACCTTACTCAAAAAATCTGTTCCCTGTGTATTCAGATCCATGCATTCAGCCTTGGTTAACTAAAATAGGTTTGTTGCTTTTTTTTCCCCCTTAGCTCTGTAGATGCAGCACAACTCACAGCTCATTTGCACTCTTGTTAACTGAGGTTGGACAGGTCGGGCAGTTGGTCTAGATGATCTTTATGGATCCCTTCCAAGTGAGCTCTTCTGTCACTGAGAATATTGACCATTAGACTAGATAATCTTGGAGGTCTTTTCCAACTTTCATGATTCTGTGATGATTGTTCTTCTACATTACTACTTGTTCTTCTACATTCTACATTACAACCATCTACTTGCAGGTACCTTCCAGGTTTCTCTGTGTTTTCAGTGCAGCAAGGATCTCCTAAGAGCCATGGGGCTTGGGGCTGGGGACGAGAGGCAGGTGACCGTCTCTGCACTGACTGTCGAGACAGTCTGCAGATGTAATATAGGTAACAGCAGTAGGTGTCTAAAAATAGTTGGATGAATCTAGGCCACATTTTCACTCGCAAGAGATTTGCTGGTACAGCTGCCCAAAAATACTCAGCGTGGTAGGTAGACTTGGGGTTGAATGTAGGTAGCTAATCTTGCGTGAAGGGGAACAGACATTTTAAACAACTAGGTGCTGTTACCTTCAGTGATACTTTTATCCTGGGCTTTGGTAGATGACTCAGTGTGGTGTCAGAATGGATCCAGATCCTTACCAGAGATTTTAAAGACCATTTGGAGAGATCCAGTTAAGCTTTGTCTGCCAGAAGCACAGAAGACTGTGTCTCCTCCTCAGCTTTAATGGAGCATGTTACCAAGGTCTCCAAAACCTCTGAGGCTGTTACAGAGGTTTTGAAAGCAGAATCTCAAAACATGAGGCAAAAAACATGGTCTCAAAACTGTTTTTCCTGTTAGATCAGGTGGACTGGAGTTGTGTAAAGATATTACCCACTCAATCATGAGCTCGTATCCTAGACACTTGTCCTGCAGGCAGTCTGCTCTCTGGGAATAGGGGTCATTTTCTTTAAAGGCTGTTGCAAATGACATCTCAGCATGGTGGCATGGATGAATTGCTGGATCTGCAAAATGTGGGTATTTAGTCATAATCACTTGTGATTATTTTATATATATATATATATATATAGTCATGATTAATAGAGTTTGTGATATATATGTTTCTCATTACATTCTAGCTCAAGTTATTGTAGACACATACCCTGTCTGGATCCCAGACAAAGACCCTGTCTATACTTTGCATTTCTTGTGCAAACAGTGTTTTAAGAGTGTTGTGCAGGCTTACGTGGGCCTCACGTTGTCACACCAGAGGTGATGGCTGTCTAGTGACAGACACGGTGAACTGCTGTGTTCACGGGCAGATGAGCATGTGCTCGTGCCGTTGGTTTGCCAGGCACGCTCGGACGAGCAGCGCTCGGGAAAGGCACGATAATCACCATTCATTAACATTTGTTTTAAAAGATCGTGCCCATATATAGACTTTCATTTCTGTACCTTCTACTTTAACTCCACATCAGTATCATTAATGAAACTGAGTAATTTGCTGTAGCTGACATTGTGTTTATTGAGTATCTAAATTTAAATATCAGCACTACAACTGCAGTGCCTATTTTTCCCTGTAGTTTGCTTACAAATGGCATATGCCCCATTTGTCTAATCCCTACTTTTGTGATTGCAAAATAGCCAGGTTACATAAAAACCCCCTAAATTATATATTTGCATACAAAGCTGCTGTGGCTCTGCGGAAGCCATTTTGGGCTGTTCAATGCTTATAGCTCCTTTTGTTGGAATCGTTTGTTATTTCACCAGCAGTACTGCAGAGCTGTTCCAGTCTTTTGCTTGGAAACATATTTTTTTCATTATTCTACCCTGATTGCCACAAATGAAGTAAATAATATTTAGCAAAATAAGTAATACAAGACAATAAAAGAAAGTACTGCTAATGTAGTTCTTTCTGCTGTTTAAACCTATGGGATTATTTATTTTTTTAAGCTGGATTTCAAAGTCTCTGGGCAGAAACCAGCCTTTAGTTAAGTGTCTGAATAGCACAGTGGGACCTTGATTCATGGCTGGGCGCTGACAAAGTAACGCTGCTAAAAATAGTTTGCAGAGTTGGGCCCTCCAGTAGCAAAAGGAAAGCTGGAGAATGCATGATTTGAAGAAATGCTGTGGCTGTTGCCAGTGGGTCTGCTGTCCCCATTGTTATTCAAAACCAGAATTAGCTGTGCCTGTGCTCTCCAGCAGTCTGTCCATTCGCAGGCCACTGGCTTCCTTCTTTACTACCTTCTGAATTGAGTTAAACATCGGTGCTCTTTGGGAGGCCACAGTCAGCATCTGGAGAGACACCAACTACAACTCTGCATTGAGAATACTTTGCTTGTGGGAGAATACTTCGCTTGTGGAGCTGGCTGAGGAAGGCTCCTGCTGCTGCCCGCTCCCTACCGGGGCCACTCCAGCTGTGGTGAGGCTCTGAAGCAGATCTGGGAAAGGAATCAGTTTAAACCTTTAGTCTTGCTTTCCTCATGGGCATCTTTCACAGGCTTGTTGAATAGTGGCTTGGCCCAGCAATAGGCCAGCGGAGGAAGGGAAGGAAGGAAGGAAGGAAGGGAGGGAGGGAAGGGAAGGCAGGGAAGGAAGGATTGGGGGACCACCTCTGTCTCTGCTGCTGCATGCTTGGTCACATCAAATGGTGCTACCAGTGCTGGAAGCAGAGCCACGGTCTTCAGCTCACAGGTTGAAGGGGAATCTGTCACCTTCACGCCAAGGAGCCAAGAGAACAGTAGCTTGGCGATGGCCGTGAAGCATCTTGAAGGCACACACAGAAGATGTGTAACTCCAACAGCAGGTAGATACGTCTGATGTGCCATGTGGAGTTTGCATATACAAGGACATTCACAATGCCAGCATTGCATAAACCATACACGTTAGCATGAGAAAATAGAACAGAAAGAAAAACTCCCTTTCCAGGAGAGGGGGGCAGAACTGTTGGATCACCTGTTTTGTATACCAAACTCAGTAGTCTTACCTTTTTTCCAGAGATACCACAGGTTATTTACTGGTTAAATTCTTGAGGCTTTGAATCAGATGCAAAACAGAGCTTTAAAACCATTTTTGTTCTGGTTTTGGGGGTGTGTGCTGGTGGGGGTTTTTTAGTGGGGGGTTTTCTGTTTGTTTTTTGGTTTTGCTTTCTACATAAAGCCAGTAGTATCTGTGAGATGAAAATCCAGATGGATTTCCTTAACTCCCCCAATGGTGGGGGTGGATTTACAGCAGCAGATTTAGAAATGCTCATTGGAGTGTCCTGGCCTGTGTGCTAGCTATGAATGATAGCCACGTGCAATGAAGAAACATCTTTCAACTATATCAGAAGACTTAATTTCCTGAGATATTAAAATGAATTTCTGCTCTGGAATCTGGGCCAAGAGGTTGAAGACAAAAGTTCTTGTTGGTGGGCTGTGCTCCAGTGATCACAGAGTCGTCTCCAGGATGTTCTATTATGGACGCAGATACAGTAATCTCATGGAAGCCCCTAAACAGAGAGAGTTGGAAAAAACGGGCAGCCTGAGCTGTAGCAGCATGTTGTAGATACGCCCTAGTGAGGTGAGATCATTTCTTTCTGTAATCTCAGAACTGAAAGTAGAAGCTGAATGGCAGTGCTGTTAAGAAGTTGACATTTAGCATGTTTACAGTGCTTCTAGTTCCCACACCCTTTGGGACTGACCCCCAGACTCCTAGAGTTCTCTTCCAGAGACAAATCCTCTGTTAGTGGGGACAACCTAAGTGGCAGCTCCTGAAGATCTCACACTGCTTTTCTGACAAGGCTGCTGCTTGGTTTTGCAGTCTGTGCAACATAATAGCTTTGGGGTTTTTGCCATTAAGGCATTTTATCAGCACAGTGTTTAAATACAGTCCCACTGAGAACCTAGGGCACAAATCCTCCTAGCTAACCAGTGCCAGCACCCATTTCTTCATGACGCACCCAGCCTGCTGCGGCCTAAGCAAGAATGGGCACCAGATGAAAACCCTTCAAGGACGGGCAGGAGGTGACAGTGAACAAGCTGAAAAATGGCTTCGTGAACAGTGTTCTGCCTGTGTTTATTCTTGGGCAGCCTGTGATAGTGTCTGGGCTTGTACAATAAATCTGACAGCGTGGCTACCTGAGCGAGTTCCAGTGTGGCAACTGGAAGATCGAGTGTGAATGCCGAGTATGTGTTGCATGCTTTTCTTCACTGGCCGTGCACCGAGCTGCCTTGTGTTTACCATGGGGTAAGGTCATGCACATGGACAGCTACAGCAGAGCATCTGTTCCGCAGTAAATCCAGACGCCGGTTACCTCGCAGTAATGTGTTCATGGAGGCATACCCTTAATTATCCTAAATAGACAAATGCATGATGCAGACTGCAGATTTCAGACATATGGACATGCCAGAAGTTTTGAATCTCTTGTGGGTGAGGCTCTAGAAATGTCTTGAGGGGTTACCAGAACTTGTTGCAACCCCAGATCTGCTTTTGAATGATGTGTCAGCACTTGTTTAGGATAAATATTAAAAGACTTGTAGGAATCATCAGAGAAAATTTTCACAAGTAACTTGGAAATCAAAGTCTTGTTGATGCCTAATGAGACTTTGGTGTGCAAATCACTCGGGGTTTTTTGAAAATCTTGTCCGTCTTCTTTCCAGCCAAAATCCGTTTCATGCTCAAGTGGCAGAAATCCTTCCTTCCTTCCTTCCTTGAAGCAAAACTTTAATTGGGATCAGTACTTTCCTGGCATTGGAAGACAAATACCATGTCCCATTAAACATATTCCACAGATTTTTGAAGCACAGCCATTTGTCTGCTCGTGTATTGTGCTAAACTCTTTGGCCTGAGATAAAATGGTAGAACTTCTCCAGTTGCAAATTCCTACCAACCTAATTGCCTACCAGAGCTAAAATATGAAAGGTGTTGAAGAATCAACAAAGCATTATTTTTGTTTACTCTAATTTTACTTACCTGTGTAAATTCCTTGACTGTGATGCTGATTTGTTCATACACTGCAAGTGGAAATGAAAAGCAGATCAGTGGCAAATCGAAACAATTTGGCAGCATGGACACAACAAATTATCCAGCTGCAAAATGATACCAATAGTGCTGAGCAAATAATTCCTCTAAAAAACTTTGGTACTTTGTGGATTGTTTGCAGGAAGTGTCTCATTATCTCAGTTGTGTATATGAATTCTAAGAAGATTATTTACTGTGTAATTTCCTTGTCAAATTCCAATATCCAGGGCCTCAAAGGAATTTGGGGCTCTTATCCCTCGCTGGAATCTATATCGTTCTTGATTTCAGTAGAAATGCAAACATTAGACATGCTAATCCTGAACATTGTGGTACCTACATTTCACACACTAATTGGAATTTGTAACAATCAAATTAAGCATAAAGTTGCAATTCCTGTCACCTCTTGCTTGTGTTACATTGCCGGATACCTACTCCGCGCTCATCATTCAGCTCCCTTGATAATCGGTGAAGAGAGGAGCTGCCAAAGCATCATTTATCCAATATGACAAGTAAGTAGATGAGTCAGTCTTCCAAGGGCCCTGTCTTTGTCCACTGCTTGTTGAAGAAGCATAGATAACTAGCTGTCTAGGATGGGTGAAACAAGTTTGTCTGTGCATCACCATGCACACTTCAGAGTGAAATGAGCTGGTACTCAGCACAGCCAGGGATGCATCCTCCTATCCCACTTCTGTGATTTGCATTACGTCTGGGTTGCACTCTGCAGTTAGGTGTGGAAACATCCAGCTAACTTTAATCAGTCTACCTGGAGAAGTTCTACTGTATCATCTGAAGACCATGTAAGGTTATTCATTTACATCTGTAACCATAAAGACAAGCTTCCAGGTGGGAAGGCTACTTTTTTTTTTTTTTTTGATGTAGTTCCACTTTGGGCAGCACAATTATGTATTTATTTAACTAGACAGCAGAGGAAAATCTCATGGTCCGTAATATGGCAGATAAGGACTTCATCTTAACTACTGAGTTGCCACTCTGCTGCATATTGTACTGTCTTGCATTCATCAGTCCATACTGGTATGTTCTGCAAGCAAAGAATCCAAATAATGAATGAAAAGTCTTTTTCCTGATATGACATTTAGCCCAAAACCCCTCAGTATAAAGTGTAGCGATACCCTTCTGTCTGACTTTTAAAGGTCATCTTCTACCTGGTATTACATTATTTTTCTGCCACTAAGTACATTGGCCCTATCCCTGATTTACACTGGGAACACCTCCACTGTGGCACCTGAGAGCATGTCCCAGCCCTTTCCCCCCAGAAGGAGAGCTGCATTTGCAAGCAGTCAGAGGGATGTGGAGTACTCCACAGGTTCAGTAATCTGCCGCACAGGGCCCACCTCAGTACATTGCAGACACAGTTCCTATCACCATGGGTTGGTCTCTCCTCCCAAGTAATAAACTATAGGACAAGAGGAAATGGCCTGGGGTTGCATCAGTGGCAGTTTCAACTGGATATTAGGAAAAATGCCTTCACCAAAAGGGTTGTCAAGCATGGGAAGAGGCTACCGAGGTATTTAAATACCCTGGAGGTATTTAAGGGATATGTAGACATGGTGCTTAGGGACACGGATTAGTGGTGGACTTGGCAGTGCTAGGTTAATGGTTAGACCTGATGATCCTAAAGGTCTTTTCCAACCAAAACGATTCTGTGATTCTATGGTATCACTTAGTTTGGGCAAAGGGACATTACACAACATCTAGCTTCGGATGGCAGCAATCAAATATAGCATCATCTCCACAGCATACTGAATAGCCTCTGTGGTCTGAAACCATTTATATATGTCTCTGTGCAATTGTATTTTCAGGAACATGTGCATGGTGCAAAAGGAGACAGAAAAATTTGCAGGTGCTTTGGATAGCCTCCAAACCAAAATAATAGGGAAGGGGCAATCAGAGCCAAACAGATTTTGCAACTGATCAGAGAGTTCCTGAGTGCAGCTAATTATTACTCCCTAAAAACTTGACTGAACATCTCATGCCCTCTGAACACTTTGTTTCATATTCTTTGTTTCATACATGTTGTGTTTTCATGAATTACTTCTTTGCTTGGCTCTATGGTCAATACAGCCAATGTAATTTAAGGCCTTGGACTTCATGCCTGACTTAAGAACCTCTTTGACACAGTCATCCCATCCTACATGTATCAAGTCCTTTTGCAGAGGCAGCATTACTTGAATCGAGGGTGTATATCAAGATATAGTCTTAATAATCACGTAGGAAACTCTTCAAAGGTGGTAATTCATTTTGATCTCTGTAGTGCATTTTCCAGATGCCCAGAGACATGAAGCTCAACTTGCAGAGCAGCGAGCACTCTCAGCTGCCTGACCTGTCACAGCATCAGGCCTTGGTTGGAAGGTGACCCTCTGCCTTGGGCAGGAACCTTCCCTCTCCCTGACCTTGGTCCTGCAGCTGAGAGAATTAGACCAGAGGCCTTTGATTTTATTTGGTTTTTAGAACAGCAGTGGTACATACACTGCTAATTTTTCTGTAAACTTTTTCAAGGATGCCAGGGAGATTGATGAGAATGAAATGGTGACTGCTTTTTCTAGACAGTGCAGTGGCCGTGGAGACTGTGCTGGTTTGTAACACTGCTGGTGCAGCGATTTCCCCTTCAGGTGGCAATCAGTGAGGCGCAGTTTACAGATAAAATCAGACTTTGGGGGAGATTAGGAAAAGGCATCATGTAAAAGCATATTGAGAAGTCTGCATGGATGGTCAAACTCAAGCTTTGCCATCTTTAGGGTCCTACTTGTACTTCTCCTTGAAGCTGCAGCTTCCAGATCCAACCTATGTACTACAGGAGCCTCCTCAAACCCATCCTCCTCCATACAGTTTTCACCTGACTCAGGAGCCCCCATAGAGCTCTGAAGGCCTGGAGCTCTTGGAGCTGGAGGCAAGACCTGGACAGACAGCACCAGTGCATCCATGTAACTCTCTTGATGCCTAACTAAGAATTGTAAAATAGGGTGAGATCTTCTCACTGACGTATTTTGAAATTGAGGCATTTTGTTTGTGAAAAGGTTGTATGCTCTGTCCATGTCTTCTCCTGTTAAGGGTTGGATGTTGGGCTTTAAATGAGGTGGTGGGCCATGTGCTGAACTGCAAGGATAAAGCAAAGTGCCAGATGGTATTGAAATGCACTTTCTCTGCCATGTTTGGTGCTTGCATGGGTCCAAAACCACAGTGATAACATGACATGATAATACAGGTACAGGGTATCATAATCCATTCCTCCACAGGGCTAAAGAAGGTTACTTGTTCAACTAATTAAGGGAGGGGGGCTGATTTTTGTAGGCTTCACAATCTGTTTTTGTTTTGTGTTAAATGTGCTTGTGTGCTTATGGTGCAGTCTTTTAGGTGGTTTCAGTAGATATAATTTCCCTTTTTGCTTGGTTAATCACTTTGAAACTTCCATTTCAGGGATCCTCAGAGTGAATATCTCCCTAAAGGTGGATAGTTTGTTCCACCTATTGATCCTGCATAAGCTCTGCATAAGCAGTGAGGGAGATGTAGTTCCAGAGAGTTTCCAAACCCTTTTGCTAGAATACTTTGATTGTACTAGTGAAGTCTTCGGTTTCATCTGATTATGATTCTTAACTTAATGCTTATCTCACTGAAGATCCAGAAGCAAGTAATAGGATGATAAACCAGAACAGGACTAATTCCCAAATGCTGCTGCACACTTCTGAATGAGATAGGCTCAAAAGTGTCCTGCAGAAGCTGCAGAAACAAGGCAACAACAAGTTCCAGGTGATGATCAGAGCAGCCACAAGACCACATAGACCACTGGGGACTCTGTGGTTAAGCACCTGGTGTGCATGCTGAAGGTACCCCTGAAAGCCATGTCTTTGTGAAGTTTAGTCAGCTTGAGCAGTTCCTGGTGCTTCGTATGAAACCACAGCCTCTCGAAACAAAGCAGAGGCTCACACCGTGGTGCAAATGGCTATTTGGAGCCACAGAGTGTGGAAGACTATTCATCTGTGACAACCTTTTTCACTTCCTGCAGAGCACCCCACAAGGACTTGTGAGATCGAGAAGTGATTACAGGCAGGCAGCGAGAGATATGCATGATAAGGCACAGAGTCAGCAGTCTCGTACGCGTTTTTGGTTTCAGACAGCGCCAGCTGAGCCTATCAGACTCCTTAGCATCACATTCCTTTACGTCTTTCTGTTTGCTGGAATATGAGTCTCTGAAGAAGGATGCTGGTGGATAGCCAGTTCACTGTTCACAGTGATGGGTAAGTGTGCAGCAGATCAAGAGAATTATTTGAAAGCAGCTTTAAGCACTAAGGAAGTAGTTGGATGCACTTTTTCAAGATATTTTAACTGCTTGTTAGTTCAAGGAAATCATCAAGATCTGTTGAATGCAAAAGCGCGGTTCTTTTTTCTTTGTATGTTTGCAGCAGTATGTAGGTGGTGGGGTGTATGAAGCATCTTGAGTAGGGATGAATGAATCACTTTGAAAGAAGAATGAATATCTCCCTGGATTTTGCCTGGTGTTTGAACCAAGCATTTAAGCTTGGGAGATTTTCCTGTGCTGGTTAGGCTCAGGCATAAAAAGGACATAATTCCTTGGGACAGATTTTTGTTCTGAGTTTTCCAGATTTAACACTGTAAAATCAAGCTCAGAAGATACTAAAAGGCTTTTAAGATATTTTTCAGAACAAGGCTGGAGCGTGAGCTCAAGCCCTTTTGAGAGCTGTCCACCATAAACTCCTTTTTGAAGCAAGGGGTGAGGAACTGAAATGCCTGCATAAATCACCCGCACACAGAATCGATGTGCGCCCTCATTTTGTTTAACCTAGTGAAGTTGCTGAGAGGTTTTCTTTGGTAGGGAAGCAGAAGCAGGAGTTGTGCATGACTCATGAGGAGACTCTTGGCTAGTCTGACTGTTTGAGGGCATTGAATAGCTTAGTGAAATGCATTTTGGACAACTACATTTTCAACCCATTCTGTGTGAACCAACTGTGTTCCACAGAGCAGCTGCGATAACCTCTGACTAATTGGCTTTTCAGGAGGTTACCTGCTGAGAGCATCTGCCACGACATCCATTCTCCCAGAAATGTTTCATCTCAGAATTGCCTGATGCAGGCTATAGAGCCCAGCATCACAGGCAAGAACTGCATTTTCTCTGGAGTCAGAATATAGGTGAAAGGATTTGCCTGACCTTGTTGAGTGTTCATCATCCACCTTGATACGTCCTATCTAAACTCCCTTTTGAAGGCCACCCTGAAGTCTTCCTTGAAATGAGATTTGCTGCTGAACCAGACAGAGAATCTGCACGCGAGCCAGGATCCCGCATACCCACATACTTGTGATGGCTTATTAGGGCTTTCACACTGCGTCAGGCAGCATCACACACAGTGCCGTGCCCAAGCAGGCTGTGCACAAGCTGGATGCCAGCTGCTGCCGCAAAGCTCTTGCGTGGACCTGGGACCGCTCGGACTGAGCAGTGTAGGGATACATAAATAATGCCAAGGAGTTTATTGCATGTAAAGTCATTCTCTTCCATAGGTCTCATACAGGAATATTTATTCAGCAGTGTGCTTGTGGTGATGGTGTCAACAGATACTAGAACTCTATCAAGCAGGATTAAGCCTACCTGGTTAGGGGAGCAAGTTGTCCAGAAGAAGTGTTTTCCAAAAAAAAAGAACCCCTGAATTCATTGTTGCAGAAATACCAATTCACATGTCAGCTGCTGTTTGTTTTAAAGACTCTGCTCCTGGAATCTTGTGGGGGATGATACATCAGTGTCCCTGATTATTTGACCAAAAAAATTTCTTGTTTCATGGTTGGGTTTCATAATTCATGACAAATAAGTCCTAACTGGATCCTAAAAAAAGTAAGGGTGAGGGGAAAGGAACATTTATTTTTAATTCTGTAATTAAAATTTTGCATGGCCTCATTCATGAATACTGAATGCTTGGGATTAGGATTGCTGTGTTCAACATTGTAGATGTAAGGCTTATAGATCCACATTTTGTCTCAAGCTACTCCAAAACTAAAGTTTTGGTTTCCTGCTTGGCAAGCAAATTAAAAAATCAAATGCAAGAAGAGACTTCCTGACTTCCTTCCTTTCCCCCTTGGTATTTTTCTACTGTATTGACACTGTGTTTGACAAACAGCATTAAATAACCTTCAAGTCTGTATCAGCTACCGGGTCTTAGTAATGAGGGGAAAATCAGGCAAGCCAGACCAAGACATGACTGGTTGGGAATCAAAACAAAATTGGCAGTCTTATCAAAACCCATCCACATCTCTGTTTTCTCTCTCGGCTGCTGGGTGTTGCATTCAGCCCATTGATTAATGTGTCACCGCTCAGCACAGGCTTGCTGGGCTGTGACACTTGCAGCAAGGCAGCTTGCTGTCTGCGCAGCCCTGAGGCCCCACGCGCTGCTTGTACGAGCCTGGGCTGCTCGAGGAGAGGAGGCAGAGGGGAGGTGGTTGGAGCAGGCTGGTAAAGGTTGCTTTGCCATCTCCCCCATGCTGGTTCCAGCTCACTACAAGTGTGCAAACATTTAAGGTGACCTTAGATCTCTGGCTCTGTTGACTCCACTTATCAGTGACCTGTTAGGTAATAAGGATGTGCAGCAACAGCTTCATTTACCCAGGGGTTAAAAGAAATACTGTTGTTCTCCACCCAGAACTGTAATGAGATGATAGAGTGAAACCAAACTCTTCGGTCTCATTTGACCTGGGGCAAGTGGTTACTGTCCCTGCCCAGGTTGCCCTGCAGCAGCATTTCCCAGCCCCTCCTAAGCCGCCTTCCCTTGCCACCATGGTGACTGACCAGGATCAGCAGCTCCCCAAGTAGGTATTTTGTTTTTACATTAACTTCCATGAACCTCACAGAGACACCTCACGCTCTCACACCTCAGTGGTAACTAATTCCATGCACAATAAAGGGTAAAGCTACGAACGAGCCACCAGCCATTCCCTTTTGGTAGTGTACAAAATCCTCCAAAGGCAGTGATATCTCTAATTAGTAAGTGCCAAGGGGCAACAAGGCCACAGTAATATACTATTATATAGTACATTATATATACAAATATAATGTATTATATATTATATGTACAAATACAAATGTATTATAATGTCTCAAGTGACATGAGAAGCATGAAGTGAGATACCTGTGGCCTGTCTGACACCGGAAAAATACCATTAAATGTAGCTGAGTGCAGTTTTTCACCGAACTCCACAGAACAGTTGGTAGTTGGATGTTGGAAATAGGTATTTTTCATAATAACCCCATGTTTGAAGTGTCCTGACCTTAGAAGTATAGTATAAAATTAGTTCCAGGAGAATAAACCTAGGAAGGGTAGCAGATACTTGTTTGCATTATCAGAATCCCTCAATGATGACAATGTGACAAATAGTAATACTGCTGGGTCGGGCTGAATTAACGTGAGTTTAAAATGAATGAAAAAGATTTCCTTTTCCCAGCTAGAAAAAAATCACATAGTACAGGTACTCAGAAAATGAAATACACCCCTGGCTTTGAAATTATTGTTGTCTTTCTGCAGCAGCTTCTTGAAAATGTCAGGTGAGATTAGATCTGCACACCGTTGTGTTGGTAAGCGTACAAACCCCCTGCAAAAGGCAGTCTTCGTTCCAAGAGCTTACAGTCTCAGGCAAGGGTTTCAAAGGCAGCTGCTCATTTGTGATACCTTTTTAAAAGATCTTACTTTCAGAAAGCGCTGGGTACGTACTGCTAGAAAACCAGGTGGAGGAGTCTCCAGCTGGGCAACAAAAATTACATGGGTAATGAGGAAGAATAAGTGCTTCTAACACTCTGGCCTCAAAAAACATAGTGAGAAGAGAGGAAACGGGCTACATCACCACTAAATCCTCAGTGTTTGCTCTAAATGCAGTACTTAAGAGAATGACAACTTCTCCCTTGTTTGGTGACACTGGTTGTGTCCAGACTGGCTCTGCCAGGTATCCTGCACAGCTCGAAGGGGTTGCGCATCCTCTGCAGTGTGGATGGAGCTCAGGTTGGGACTGGTCCCCACTTCTCTTTGTTCATGGGTTTCTGGCTGAAGAGCCAGCTGGTTCATTTCAAACTTAAACATGAGCACAAGCCAACAGCTTCAACAATGTGGGTGACTGTGGAATTTCAGCACAAGTGCAATCCCAAGACCTGACCCAGTATAATTACTCAGTTTTACCCATTTTATTTTAGTCCTGCAGCTCTGTGGTTAGGCAAGGTATTTTCCATTGTCTCAGAGAGCTTTTCAGATTTTCCTTTCTTTGTGGTACCTGAGCTATTTAAAGACAAGTAGTTCTAGTTCCCCTTTGTGAGACGGGCCTGTCTCTGTTGATGCTACACAGATGGGAGATATCCAATGGGAGATATCCTCCAGTTCACCTGGAATCAAACACTTTTGAGGTGAGGTACCAGTTTGCTTCTCTCCACGTTTAAAACCAGATTTCCTCTTTATCTTCGTACCCACTTAATACCATCATTGCTTTCTTTTCTGTCCTGGGGAATGCAGTCTAAACCAGCTGAAGGCTCAAAACCTTCCGGTCCATTCTTCCATGAAATAAACCAGTTGCTGGGTCATAAATGTGCACCTTTCTCAGGCTAGTACTGACATGGGTATCTCATGGCAGCAGGTGGTGGTGTGATCACAGCACTAGAGAACCTTGAGAATAAAAGCTAGGCAGCTGTAAAAACAGAAATCAAAAGTAGCACTGTCATCAGGTGAATATGCCCACATAAGGAAGGAAACAGCCAAGGAGACTGTTGTTTTATTGCTTCTCTATTTCATAGGCCATACTCAGACTGAGGGATAAAGTGCTCATAGCAGCCTATGTTTTCTGTTGGTTTTTTGCTTTTTTTTATTTTTAAGTCTTAATGAGCATTCTTTCAGCACCTGCTGGTTTAACATCCCATCCTTTCCCTGCTTGATCAGGTCTTCTTGTCCATTTCTGTGAGGGTTTGGGGTTGAAAGAGGCAAATATGGGCAAACTGATAGCTTGGCAGAACCAGGCAGCCCAGGCCCTGCAGAGAAGAGCCCTCCAGGTGTGAATTTGTTGGGGTGAGAAGCAGAAATCCACTGCCAGCCTGAGTTTTAGCTGACATGAATGCTGACTTTCCAGCATCGGTATCCCATGAGCTTCAAAAATTGGGATCTGCCAAAAAAACCCCAATGGTCCAGCTCCTTTCACACTTACAGATATGTACATTCATGCAAGAGACAGGGCATCAGCTGGGAAGGGTGCAGAGCCCACCCTGATGAGTCCCGTCCCAGCACTGCCCTGGTCTGAGATCTGGTCAGTAAAACTGGTGATGGGTTAAGTTCTGTGAGAAACAAAGCTGTCCAAACACGTTGAAATAACGTGGTGAACTTGCCTCCACATGGCTCCTTGGCTCCAGAGGCTAGTGTAAGCCCGTGGTGAGTTTACACACATTTTTGTGGATATAAATTGAATACATGACCGAATGCTCTTCAGCGTGGGCAGTCCTGTGCCAGCACTCATCTCCTGTTCAGAAAGGCAGAGCAGGGAACACAGATCCCCATCAGAAAATGCTTATTCGTAACATAATTTGGGTTGGGAGGCCTGTCTGGAGATTATTCCTCTTAACCATGCTCAAAGCAGGGCCAAGATGGGCTGTTAAGGCCTTGTCCAGTTGAGTTGCTGATAGCTCCATAGGCAGAGATCACACAGCCTGGTCAGGTAACTTGCTCCAAAATTTGACCACCCTTAGTAGAAAGAATTTTTTTCCTCATATCTAGCTGGAATCTTTTTAGTTACATCTGTGTCCATTATGCCTTGTCCTTTTGCTGCATGTTAGGGTGGAGGGGAGGAAAAATGACAAGAAACTTCCACATATTTGTCCTTTACCATGTGGTCACCTTACAGCTTTGCAAGGGCTTTCATTAGGGAACAGCCCACACCAAAATTGAGTGTGCTTTACTGCTCTTAGCAGGGAAGGAGAAGCTTTCTGCAAGCCCCTGATTATGTTACGGGATCTGAAGTGGGGAGTAAGTGTCTGAGCTGTTTTCTCATCTCCTAGTCAGCAATGGCCAACTCTCGCCATCTCGGCCAGCAGAATTGGTGAGGGAATGTCAGTGCGTACTTTGATATTTGGCAGAGCCTTTCCAGTACTTGGCTATCAAGTCTTCAGTAGTTAATGCAGACCCAACCACACCTCAGAGCCTACTCGCTGGCCCTCAGACTAGAGGAAGAGTAAGCAGTGCTTTCACGCAAGCCAATAAAGTTCAAGTAGTAAAGTTGTTAAATCGTACACGAGTGCTGGTCTGCGTGTTGCATTTATCTAAGGAATTGATTAAGCACTGAGTTTTTTGATTGGTGAGTAAAGCTGATTAGGGAAAGTACCAGGTTCACAGTATATATTCTAGGAGTAGTTTGTCTTTACAGCAGAAGTACATTTACTCAGCTCAAACCTGACTTTTTTATTTCAGTTGAAAATAAAGTGGTGAAAATCCCTTTCTATACTCACTGTCTGGTTTTGGTTTTCTGTCTCGTTTCTTACAGCCCCAGCAGAGAGCTCTCCATAAACATTTCCAGCCTCTAAAGCTGCTGTCCTGCCACATGATATGAAAGTGAACTTTCCTTCATGAAGAGGAAAACGTAATAAATGGCACTGCCAGAAGGTGACCATGGAGGATTGAAGATAAACTTGAAGTAAAAATCCGCTTACTCAAGATGATGCATTCTGGGAAGACCTGGTTGGCTGTGGAGTAAAAAATGTGGTGCATAATATCCAGTGCTAATTTGTTGAAAATGGTCATTGACAGACCTTTAGCTGGAATATTTCTTCCAGTTTTCATCACTGTGCATAACTTTTGAGTTCCCTTTGGGGGACTGTCTATGCCCTTCACTAGAAGTCCCATTTTAGCATGGCAACTACTGGATTCTTTTATTATGTATGCAGATGGCATGATGTTTTAGGAAAAAACTTACAGCAATTCTCCAGTCTCAGTGGATATGTTCACGATATTACACCCCAATAGGAATGTAAGCGTCTTGTATATGTTAGTTTTGCAATCTAATGGTATTCTGTTAAACAAGATAAGCACTTCATGTGTGCTTTCTGCACAGAACTAGCACAGTCCATATATATATAATGGTCCTTTTTAAAAATACTGAGGATACATTTCAGTATTTGTGCTGAGACTGCATCCAACCTGAAGTCCACGACTAGCATCCCTTCACCGATTCACAGTAGATTGTGTAGATAGATTTGCACGAGGCAGAGGTGTGACTTCTTTTATCAAGACTTCGAGAACAGCTACCACAGAGGTAGCCAAGAACAGGGTAGGCTGAATGAGCTGTGGGACACTGGCTCTGCTCTCCCTCGTGCACCTAATATCAAAGGGTTTTGTTTCTAGGGTGCCAATGTGTTTTCTTATTTATCGAGGGAGAGGCAAGGGAGAGAGCCTTTCTCAGACATGTCTGTGACCCTGGATTTGGTCTATGATAAAACCAGAATAAACTGGAAGAATTCAGGTTCTTTATGCTGGCCACCATTTGTGTTTTGGGCAGGACTGGGGAATCATAGTCCAAACCAAACTCTCTGGATAAGGTAAAATGTAAGACAACACTTCTAAAGAGCAAGACACTCCCTTTGGGGAGGGCAGACTTCTTCATTAACTTTTTCCACTTTCTACCCAAAACAGTATTTTGGTAGGAACTGGGAATAAGCAAATGGTTCCAATAAGCCTTTCAATACACTGTAGCAGGCTCAAGACTGTTGCATTCAATCTGAGCGTTGTGTTTTTGTTCAGTCCGTGAATGGCTGGCCTCATCACTGGCTGTATCACAGCTGGCTGTGGTACTGTTTCTTCCATGGGGACTCAGTGGAATTAGTGTCTGTCCATCACATCAGGACCTTCTTGACACTCTTTATAATGAACTGATGCCATCAACATACTGAGGGGACCTGTTTATTCCTTCTTTCTTTAATATCAAAGGTAGCTTTTTGTCTATTTAAAGACCATCACTCTCTCCAGTCTGATAGACAGGTACTAGAGAGGTATTATTATACACCAAACTGTGGGTGAGATACTGTCCAGGTGTGAAGATGCAGCCATGGAGAGAAGGTGTAACTACATCAAGCCAAATGGACCTTTTTAGAGGAAGCTTCTGTGTTAGAATTCTTAAAAACTATAGTACAGTTCATTGCTAGAGGATGGAAGGTCAACCACTGAGGGTGCCCATACAACCAACAGATCTTTAGGGCTCAGTTTTTTTAAGTGAGCATGGGCTTCGGTTTCAGCTCTCCACCCATCTCAGATTCAGCATGTTGGATACTTCTATAGTGTTCAGTCCAAAAGCAAATTACTGTTACTGATGACCAAGATTTTCAGAAGTCACTCGTGATTTCTAATGGTTTGCTTCTTTCCATGGGTTCTCACATGGAGCTCCCAAGAATTGCAGAGCAGTAAGCTTTTGCATTCTCTCTCTGAAAATCCTGGTCCCTACTTTTAAATTAATTGGTGTGAAAATTCTCCTTCAGACATAAAAATCTTTGCCAACAGCAACACCTGCACCTTTTAGAGCTTTTCATAGGGTTGCAGGTTGGAATGAGATACCAAGAGACCTGGCTGTGCACGTGGCACAGGTCCACTGTAAGCTTCAGAAAATTTTACAGCTCTTTCTGCTACAGGTTTTAAAAATTGTGCTCTGGCAGCCAACATCAGATTCGTGTTGGTACAGCCATTAAAAAACCCCACTTTGATACAGGATATTTTAAAAGGAGAATGCTATACTCCCTCTTTTACTACCCAGTGAAACAATCCAGAATAATTTGAATGATAAAAGAAGAGTTTATCAGCGAGTGTTATCTTAAAAGGGCGTACAAGAAGTTGAGTTAGGCAGAGAGCCACTAGAAGCATTTTTTGTATCAATGTTAGTTTTGAACATCTTCCAGTATATGGGCATGACTTTAGATGTGTGCACTCCTCCTGTTAAAACAGTTTGTTTTAAAAGCTTCCCAGGATTTTAGCTACAGTGACCTAGAAAAGCAGTGTTATAGGCCCTAAGAAATGTGAAAGTCACGTCCAGACCCTTGTGTAGCCAGACTCAGTGAGAAGTCTGCTGTAGGTGCCTATCGGACAAATCTCCTTGGAAGCTGGTGTAGGTCTCCATCCTACAGCCAGCCTGTGCATGTGGATAACTCCAAGCATAGTTCCCCCGAGTCCCGTGACACTTCTCACGTGTGTAACTGTCTGCCAGAGCCATAAGGAAGTAACTGTACTTTTTGGCTTGTGTTTAACTATTCATCGTGTTTGGATTTTTTAATCACTGTTGTTCTCCCAAAGTAGGCCATGCTTCCTCAGGGATATTTATGAAATTGTTCTACATCTCCTGAACAACTATCTGGATCCCAGCATATTCTTCTGAAAACTTTTTAATATAAATAAACATGTGGGAGAGATTTTTGTTATTATGAATGGGGGCAGGTACTGTGTTCTCGGAAAGGCTATTGAGTGCAGACAATCAAGTCTATTGCATTTTTTATGCCGAACACCTTATTAATAGCAGACACATCCGCTTTTGCCTGGGTCGCAGGAACAGTTCAGGGGAAAGAATGCTTTATCTCTAGTCAATAAATCATTTATGTGGAGAGTGCCAAAGACCAAGTCGACATGAAAGGGAGCGAATAAGTTATTCCGGCAAAGGAAGTGAATTTAAATATGCCCAGAGCCATTAGTTCGGTGCAAAAGAGTGGGAGACTAATGCTATTTTCATAAAACAGCAGTTATCAGCCCTGTGGAGATAGGTAATTCACAAAGGCCAGTGCTGCCGTTGCACTGATCACCAGTTATTATCTCCGAAACAAAACAGTACTGCGACCAGGACACCGTTTCCCATGTGCAGCCCCGCAGCCTTCCTGCCGTGCCTCTCCCCGCCACCGCGCTCGCCTGGTTTCTTTGTGTTCAGAAAGCTTGCAGCAGCAAACCCCAGTAAGAAACACTGACTGAGACTCAGCCATCCCAAGTGCTTCAGACCATGGGAAGTCCTGTGCTAGAGACCCGGAGGAACCGCTCACCCCAGAAAACACACTGCAGCTGAAAGCATCCTTGGCGTTGCTTTGTTCCTTGGGGTGTTTTTCATCTGCGTGGCTCTCGGTGCCCTACCCCCTCAAAATGCAGCCTTCTAGGAGGGGAGTTGGAGAAAGCTCTTTGGTTTTGCCCACCCAGCTGCATGGCGATGCTCTACCGGTGAGTTTGTCCCTCCTTGCCTGTTCCTTAGGGAAAGTGGTGTCACTCGACAGCAGCTGCAGTGTCACTGAGGAAATCAAACCATTAAAAATGACAAAATACTGGTTTTGTTGTGCCCTGAATTTCCAAAAGACCCCAGGCCAGACTGCTGTCAGACCTACCTTGGCAGTGCTCCATCAAAGTCTCCGGAGATGTGTTGATGACTGCCAGCTGTGGTGCCAGGCCTGGGGTGATTTTTGGTTATCCCAATCACCACAAAGCCACAGGATCTTAATTATTCACAATTGTCTTGGGCAAGCAAAGCACAATCCCACATCTTTTATACCAGTTCCCTTTTAATGAACAACATCCCTGCCATCAGTGTGCCCTTCAGAGGCCTGACTGAAGGACTGTGCTAATATAGACTGTGGTCAATAAGATTTTAATTTAAAAAGTTCCTCTGGTCTAAATAAAATTGATGGGCAGGGGGAAAATACTACCAGCATACCTGCAGCCTCCAGATTCAGGAGGGTTAGCTGGAGTGCAAAAAACCCCACCAACATAATGTATGGGTGATTACACAGGCTCACGAGGATAGACTGGCAAATAAGAAAAGTAGGTGTTTGATGAGGGAAGCCAGAAAATACATGGGAAGTCAGTGGCCATTAGGTTAGGGCTGGTTAGACCAAAGACTTTACATATATCCTAATAAATACCGTCATAGCAAAGCTAAGTCTGGTGTTAGGCACAGCACAGCTATTGCTCACAGTACATGTGAAAAACTAAGTATTCTTCTTTTGTGTTTGAAAGCAGTAGAAGGAGGTGGTCAGATTGCACAATAAAATGTAATTCTTCCTACTCCCTCAGCAATTACAGGTAATATTAAGCAGCAACTGTCCAAACGTATTTTTAAACTTGGTAGAACTGAATCCAGAAGTGAAGGCACACTTGCCTAGGACTCCTCAAAAC
Organism: Zapornia atra; assembly: GCA_013400835.1. Taxonomy (NCBI): domain Eukaryota; kingdom Metazoa; phylum Chordata; class Aves; order Gruiformes; family Rallidae; genus Zapornia; species Zapornia atra. Next base: position 248,405 of record VZTU01032719.1, read on the forward strand.
CAGAAAGCATAAAAGAAGCCACAAATGACACCAAAACCCTGATAATTCAAAAGAATGAGTGATTTGACCCAGAAAACTATAGGCTAATTATCTTCCTATCAGTCTCAGGCAAAGTCATGGAAAGTTTGATACAGCACAATCATTAAAACAATTAAAAATTGATAAAACCCTCCAAATAATTTTTATAAAAACTTATCACACCAAATAAACTTGCTATAATTTTGGGGGATATTGAAGGCTTCTTGATAAAAGAAACTCTGCTGGCATACTGTACTTAGCCTCCTACAGATCCTTTGATTCTGATAAAGACCAAAATCGCGCAATGCAAAATCAATATCGCCCATATTAAGTGGATTAAGACCGATTACAAGCTAGATCACAAAGAATGGCTGTAAATATGAAATTGCCACCAGCGAGATTATTTCTAATGAGCTCCTCCCAAGGTATGCTTTATTTTCAATATTCTTCCCAGGGAAAGAGAAACCACTGTTGGCAACGGCCAGAGATGACAAAAGCAGGAGCAAGTCAGTAGTAGAAAGGAACCTGGAGGACAACAAAGTCAGATAGCCAGGAGACATGGCAGCAAGTCCCACTTAGAGGCATGGGGAGTCCGTCTGGAATCATATAGTGGCTGTGAAGGTGATAAACAATCCATTCGACATCAGCCCCAGAGATGCTCTTGCCAGCTGGGATGTAGGACATGGCAATAACAATGCTGTTCCAGTTTGTTCGGTGTCTGCCTGTCTTTCAAAAAGGGTATCAACGATTTGGAAAGATTATTTTCAATAGCTCCCGGTGTCATTCAAGGGCAGGAAAACAGGTCTTATTATAGTGCCAGACTAATGAGGCTGAAGCTATTAATTTATCAGAGGCAATTTGAAGAGGTGACTTGATCTCCATCTGCAATCACAATCTTCTACCTGGGCAGAGAAGTGCTGTCTGAAGGCAGGTAGCTCTTTTATATAGAAGAAAAGGGAATGATGTGCTCTACTGGTTGGAAACCGATTTCAGGCTAGAAATTAAGTGCAAATGCTCGACAGGGAGGATAATTACCCATGGAGACAACTTACTTAGTTACCTGGCATGTTCTCCATCACATGAAGTCTTTAAATGTATGCAGAGTATTTTTCTAAGTCAATAAGCTCTACCTCAAACTGAAATCCAGGCTCAGTGCAGTAATTACTGGATGAGGTTATTAGGTGTGTGTTATGCAAGGATTAGACTAGATTGGCAGATGTAAACTTCTAAATGAAAAATATCTTAAAGATTCTGATATGATAGAAAGTCAGGGCAACCTGTATCAATCAGTTATCAAATTGGTCTTAATTTAAACAGTTTATATGAACAGAGCTGTGCTTGGTGGCATTTGGTCTGTGCATCGGTAGCTCTGCTTGCAGTCCTGCACATAATTAAAGGAAGAAAATCAGACAAGAAAGGACAACGCAACCCTTGGACATACAGAGAAAGTCTGTTGTCTTTTGCTGGTAACAGCCTGAGACAAAATGATGCACTCAAATGATGGGGCCAAGTGGAAGTGTAGTCTGAGCAAGGAATAACAACTGTGGGTTTGCCTCTTAATTAAGGAGGTGGCGTCTTGCTGGCAAGAAACAGATTTTCCTGCCTTCAACAACCGGCGGAGAAGCTGCGGTGCTGATTGAGAATTATGCTGTATGGCTGTGCTGCTGAACACAGTACATGAGTGCCTTGCTTCAAAGACAGCAAACTCTTCCTGCTATCATGATGAGCCCCATCGGAGCCGGTTAATAAAGCCCTAGAAGCCAAATGACTTCAGTGGGACTGCCCAGAGTAATGAGAACTGCCCCCAGCAGTGGGTTTTTGCAGGGCTGGGCCCTATTACCCTTGGCTGGGTGGAATGTTGCACCTTTAGGAAAAAGCAAAGGAGCGCTGGGTGTCTGGTTCAGGTTTCACAAATCCACTGCGGATGGGTGCGGGGCAAGTGTGAACTGTCAGAGCCACCTCCTACCAGGCTTCACCTGGTGGTGGGGAACAGCACAAAGGAGGATGTACATTTTAAAGAGTAAACAGTTCACGCAGACAAGAGAAACCATAAAAGCAATGCTTACTGCAAATTGGTATTGAATCGACATCAAAAAGCTGAAATAAGAAGGGAGCTAGCTACGGCCATAGCTAAGAAGATAAAGATCTTTGGGGATTCTTGCTCTAATCCAGTGTGAAATCCTAAGAAAATGAGTTTGGTCTAGATTTATTGTTTAAAGAACATTGGTACAAGCCGGCCGCCTGTCAAATAAATTCTCCGGAGTCGGTGGCTTTGGTGCGTGATGGCTTACGAGTGTCCTTGCGCTGCTGAGACACCTTGCAGCTCCGAAGGAGAGTGGTCCTTAACAGGCATGTCTGGGATGGACAGAGCCGAAGCTGAACTTGCTGCTGCCGTAGAAGTAGGATTGCCAGCTTTATTATAACGCAGCCAGGCTTAGTTTGAGAATGAGATGAAAAGCTCCTTTCTGATTTTAATTCCAAATACATCTGAATACTTTTTTCAGGAAAAAAACAATCTCTGTAGCTGTTGTTACATCTCTAATCACATTACTTCTATTAAGCACTTGCCTTGAATTCATCTATTTAGTATCATAAGTCACCAAATTAAATAGCGATACACAGGGCTTTCTTTAAAGCAGGGAGATCGATACTGCAGCAAAACTGCGTGTAAGCAATAAGAAGCTGTGCAGAGGAGAAAAAAGAACCACGAGCTGCCCCATCAGGCCTGGGGGACTTGTTTGGTTGTTTTTTTGTTTATTGAGAGCACTGTTTTACAGCTAGACAGAGGTTTTCCCAACTGAGCCAGGCTCTGGTCTCAAGACCAATCCAGATAAATGTTTGCAGCCCTCTTACCCCTTCATATGCATCCATTGTTTGCTGGAGTCATCTTTGATTTTCTTCTGAGAGAGGTAGGAAACACTAAGTGGCAATAGAGAAGGCACACAGGGACATGAGCTTCCCGCCTATGCAAAGCATCTCAGCACGAAACCCAGCTCTCAGCCTCCTCCCGTGACTGAGGGGAGGAATGGGGCTGTGCTGGGCTAAGCCCAAGTGAAGCCCAGTGTCCTGTGCCATGCTGAGTGCTCTCTTGAAGCTGTTGCAGGAGACACACTACCTTGCAGAATTGGACCTTGTGTTTCAGGGTATAAGCTGGGGTTGCTGCTGTCTGCTGGGCTTCTCCCTGCAGATGAACTGCACAGGGCAATGCTCTGGCAATGGGAATGACCAGCATCTCCCCAAGGAAGCTGCATGCTCTGAGGAGAAGACCCCTTGGCTTTGCACTAGCTGCTGCGGTACCTGGCAAGCCTGAGGGACATATTTTTAAACTTCGCACAGTTATTGCAGAATCTGACCATGGCAGGGACATACTTTGGGATGTGCTGGGCTTGGCTTTCAGTTTCTTGTAGGGATTGTAGTTACCTGGACCTGCCTTGCCGTTACTACTTCTTTTTCACAAGTGGGGGAAAGGTGGGAGCGGTGACTGCACGGCTCTGCACAGCCCACACCAGCAAAAGGAGCTCTAAATTTCGGCTCCTCTATTCTGGAGAGTTGAATTTAGGGCTGATTGAAGCTGACCTTGAGGAGAGCAGAAGCAGGTAACTGACAGCTGCCTGAGTTGTCTCCAAAGGTTGTCCCCACATCAGTAGCCCATGGACACAGGCAGGTGCCAGGCCGCGCATGCGTGTCGCACCAGCGGCTGATGATGGACGCGAGCTGCGGGGAGCCAGACTGGGAGCAAGGTCCTGGGACATGGTGGCCTGGTGCAGGGGAGATGGATGCAGAACAGCTGAGTGCCAGCCCACGGCCATGCTGTACAGTCAGAACCGTCTCCTCAAGCCGGCGAGTTGTGTCTCCTCCAGCTGCCTTTGGACCCCCTTCTGCTTTGCATTCACTAAGAAAATCCTCTAAGCCAGTGGTCTCCTTTTAATGTTAACTTGGTTAAAAGTCTTGGAAAATGCCAGCACTCCAATGGTTAAGAGCAACACGCTGTTATTCCCAGCCCATCTGTGGTGGAGCTTTTGAGATGGAGCCAAATGAGGTGGCATAAGACAAAAGTGTGCCTTTTTGTTTGATGTACACTGCATTTCCCCAGGCATCCAAGGTGTTCATCTGTACAGCAGTACTTCCTTTTCCCAAAACAGAAATTATCATGCAATCTAATTTTTAGTCTACAAAGTGGCCATCACTGTTAATTCCGCCCTACAGTTTTTATATTTACTTTTTAATTCCTTCTGTTTTCAAAAATCAAAAAATAAAACCCGGGTGGGAGGCAGGAATTCTTTTAAACAATGAAATTAAAATCAATATCAAGTTTTTGGGTATCTTTGGGCATGATCTCTGGAAGCTTTGGATATCTGCTTTATCATTTTGTATATTTGACAATTTTGTACTCTGCATTGTTTGACTTCATTTGTGCATGGCGATGTATTAAAACATGGAATTTTTATTATACAGTAAAAGTACTGTGTTTGATTCAAACAAGGTCGGGGCTTGATCCATTGTGTGAAGATGACAGGGGAAAAAAATAGAGGGTTTTGCCAGCAACTAACCTCACCTGACACCCTGATCGGTCTCATTTGGGGGGTTTCCAGCACCTCAACATTCAGAGAATCACCGAAAATTGGAAGGGACCTCTGGAGATCATCTGGTCCAACTGCCCCTGCTAAAGCAGGATCACCTAGAGCAGATTGCACAGGATCCCATCCAGGTGGATTTTGAATGTCTCCAGAGAATGAGACTCCACAACCTCTCTGGGCAGTCTGTGCCAGTGCTCTGTCACCCTCACAGTACAGAAGTTTTTCCTCATTTTCCAATAGAACCTGTATTCCAGTTTGTGCCCATTGTTCCTTGTCCTGTTGCCGGTCACCACTGAGAAGAGTCTGGTCCCATCCTCTTGGCATTGGCCCTTTAGGTATTTATAAGCATTGATGGCATCCCCTCTGTTTTCCTATCATCTTTGTAGCCCTCCGCTGGACTCTCTCCAGTAGTTCCCTGTCCTTGAACTGGGGAGCCTGAAACTGGACACACCAGGGCCGAAGAGAGGAGGAGGAGAACCTCTCTTCACCTGCTGGCCATGCCTTTCTTAATGCACCACAGGTACCATTGGCCTTCTTGGCCATGATGGCACGTGCTGGCTCATGGATAACTTATGTCGTCCCCCCCCAGGACTCCCGGGTCCTTCTTTGCAGAGCTGCTTCCCAGGAGGTCCACCCTTTACCTGTACTGGTACCTGGGGTTATTCCTCCCTGGGTGCAGGACCCTACACTTGCCCTTGTTGAATCTATTGGTTCCACTTCACCCAATTCTCCAGCCTGTCCAGATCTCGCTTAATGGTGCCACAGCCTCCTGACGTGTCAACCACTCCTCCCAGTTTTGGATCCACAGCAAACTTGCTGAGGGTGCACTCTGTCTCCTTGTCCAGGCCATTGATGAGTATGTGGAAGAAGACCGGACCAAGCACTGACTGTTGGGGCTGACTACAGGCCTCCGACTAGGCTCTGTGTCACTTATCACACCTCTCTGGGCTCTGCCATTCAGCCAGTTCTCTGCTCACCTCACTGTCCCCTCGTCCAACCCACACTGCCCAAGCTTGCTTACAAGGAAGTTATCAGAGACAGTGTCAAAAGCCTTGCGGAAGTCAAGGTAGACAACATCTACTGCTCTCCACCCACCCAGCCAGGCATGCCAGCATAGAAGGCTGTCAGATTGGTCAGGCACAATTTCCCCCTGGTTTATCCAACACATTAATAGATGTAGCAGGAGGTGTTAACCAAGCAAAGGGCTGTGTCCTGTTCAGTGGGGTCTAAATCCAGACCAATTCCGCTGACTTTGCTCAATTTACCCTGAATTTAGTGCAAGGAGGCACCACACACTATGATGAAGAATTCCACTTTCATTGCCTTTACTTCTCAAGCCTTGGTGGGATGCCCTTGTAGACAGTGAAGCTCTCTCTCAGAGGACTGAAGCACAAAAGGAGCCGGTACTAGACTGTTTATGGTGCATGGCATTCCACTCCCAACCCCCTCCTCCTACCCCTGTTCTCAGCATGTATGGCACAAGAGTCATTTAAGATTCAGTGTGTAAGGCAGTTTTCAGAAAAACTAACACTGGAATTCCAGCATGATATTATGCTCTCCCATATCTGTGTGTTTTTCTTCTCAGCTGTAATTCGGGATGTTCTCGTGTTTGTAAGGTAGACTGATGACATGTTTTGGTCAAACACAAAATACTGGGCTTAATACGAAATAATAGAACAAAATTACATAGTGTGGGGTGTAACTGACAAAGTCAAGATAAATTGTCATCTAAAAAAATCACAAATCATTTTTTTATTGTAACATCTCGTGATGGGGCTGCAATTTGCTAGATTCTGTTTATGTCTTTAAAAAGCTTTCTACTCCATAAACTTTGTCAGTGAGAAGAATATGTTAGCAGGGAAAGGTCCGTTTCCATACAGATCTGTGCCCGTTACATCTCGGGCTGAAGGAAAGGAGAACAATCATACAAGTAAAGAAAAGGGTTTCTGTCACATACACTTTTCCCCATTAGGGTCTCCAGAGGGGTTACAGTGGCACCGTATTATTACCAGTCTGGGTGCTGCACACTGAGATTATTTCCATTATAAACAATATGCCACCTAAATCAGATCTGCTTTATAATGAAACAGCAGCTACCACGATAATTAAATACTCCTCCCTGGAGACAGAGGAAATATAGCTGCTGCTGCTGTGGAACAAGGAGTTTCCATATGTGCTCATATGGGGTTTGCATTATAAATCTCACCAATGGGGTCACAGTTTCTTATCACAGAATCACAGAATCACAGAATATCCCGAGTTGGAAGGGACCCATAGGGATCATCAAATCAACTCCTGGCTCCACACAGGGACAGCCAGCTCAGAGCATGGGACTGAGTGCATCCTCCAGATGCTTCTTGAACTCAGTCAAGCTCAGTGCTGTGACCACTTCTCTGGGGACCCTGTTCTAGTGCCCAACCACCCTCTCAGTAAAGAACCTCTTCTTAATACCCAACCTAAACCTTCCCAGTCACAGCTTCATACCATTCCCTCGGGTTCTATCACTGGTCACCAAAAAGAGGAGATCAGCATCTGCCCCTTTGCTCCCCTGTGTCAGGAAGCCACAGACTGCAAAGAGGTCTCCCCTCAGTCTCCTCTTCTCCAGGCTGAACAAACGAAGGGATTTCAGCCTCTCCCTAAGTCTCCCCCTCCAGACCCTTTCCCATCCTCATTGCCCTCCTCTGGAGACTCTCCCAATAGTTTTGTGTCCTTCTTGTTCTGTGGTGCCCAAACCTGCACACAGTGCTCCAGGTGAGGCTGCACCAGTGCAGTGTAGAGCAGATCAGTCACCAGCTGGCAATGCGTGTTTGATGTACCCCAGACTCAGCTGGCCCTCCTGGCCCTTCATTCATAGTTTGTTACTCAGAAGTCATTGGTGGAACAACTGCTTGTGCAATTTGGTTTTTTGATTGTTTTCCTTCCAGTGTTAATCAGTTCCTGACACAACTTGCATGATCTTACGTTATCTCCCTTTACGCCCCACAGGTCCCTCAGAGCTTACCTTACCCCGAGCAGCTACAGTGAGTTACAGGCCCAGGTCATGCTGCTTAGACCCTTGGGCTCCAACTCCATGATCAAACATTGGATTCCTCAACTAAGGATTTATTAGCCAAGCTCATATCTGTGTTCAAATGAGGAAAGCCCTGTGATGTAAGCAAATATCCTTAGTCTGTAGTGAAGTCTAGTGAATGACACACAAGCCTAGAAACACAAGTCATGCTCTGCATCCCACCATTCACCTGCTGTATGTGAAGGAACAAGTCCCCTCATGTCATCTTGTCGTGTCCCACATCCTTGTCTGTAAAATGGAAACTATATTTTCCTGTCAGTGTTAAATCTTGAAACTGTAACTCTTCCAAGAGGATTGTGTTGCAAGTGGGATTGATTTGAACAGACTGGGCATCTTGGTACAAAACTTTACTTGTGTTGTAGTTTTGTGTGACTGAGTTCTGGTGGAGGAGGGGGCTGCAGGGGTGGCTTCTGCAAGGAGCAGCCAGAAGCTCTCTGCAGGCCCAACAGAGCAAACACCAGCCGGCTCAAGGCCCTAGTCATTGCTGACCAAGGCCGAGCCCATCAGTGATGGTCACAGCACCTCTGGGAATCACATTTAGGAGGAAAAAATCCACAAGCAGCTGCTTTTTGCCACCAGAGAAGGGAGTGAGAATATGTAAGGAGCTGTGCAGGCAGCAAGGCCAGGGAAGCAATGGGGGAGGAGGCGCCCCAGGTGTCGGAATGAGAGAGATTTCCCTGCAGCCCATGGAGAATGACGGGTAGCAGAGACCCCACCTGCAGCCTGTGGAGAGGCCCCACACTGGAGCAGGTGCAGACATCCAACGCTGTGACCTGCGTTGGAGCAAGCCTCCTGGCAGGACCAGCAACCATTGGAGAGAGAGGCCCACACTGGAGCAAGGGGGGCTTGTGACCCCGTGGGCGACCAGGCTGGAGCAGTCTGAGCTTGAGAGATGGAGAGACATTCTGTGATTCATGACTGCACCCCATAGCAGTGACCCACGCTGGGGCAGCTGGGGAAGAGCTGAAGCCCCGTGGGAAAGGACTCAGGCTGGAGAGGTTCATCGAGGACCGTCTCCCATGGGTGGGACCCCATGGTTCAGCAGGGGAAGGGTGTGAGGAGTGCTCCCCCAAGCTTAGATAGAAAACAACTCGTGAGGAATTGACGGAAACCCCCATTCTCCCATTCCTTGCCCTCCCTGTGCCACAATGGGGGGGAAGAAGGGAGCGAAATCATGACTAAAGTGAAGTCTGCTAAGAAGGGAGGGGAGGGGGGGAGGTGCTTTAAGACCTGGCCACACTTCTCATTACCTGACTCTGGTGTTACTGGGTGTGCAGTGTCATAAATTACAGAGTTTTCTTTCCTTTATTCTGTGTTGAGTCTGTTTTGCCCATGACACTAATTGTGGAATGATCTCTCCCTGTCCTTATCTCAACTCCTAAGCCTCTCAATATATCTTTTTTTTCTCCTTTCCAGCTGAAAAGGAGAGAGATAGAGCAGCTTTGGTGGGCATCTGGCCCCCCACCAGGGTCAAACCATGACAATTTGGAAGACAGGAAGTTGCCATCCACAGCTCGTTGTTATCTGACATTCAGCTCTTGTTTCAGCCAGGCACCAATCTGTCAGGCTCAGTGCATGGCATGACACTTTCACGGGTGAGGTGTTGGATCAGCTCAGATTCAGTTTGTCTGAGGTTTATTCCTCTTGTGTGCATTCCGTTGTCTCGTTCACATTGCTGCCTCATCATTGCCTTCTCCTTGCTTTTCCTCCCCTGACATTGTTTCTTGCCTTCTGCTGTTATTAACATCACAGAAGAAATACATTGAATTTCTGCACATGAGAAGCACACTTCAAGTGAAGCAGTTTTGCTTTAACTAAACAGGAACAAGGCACTGGCTTTAGGAAGGGATAAAACAGAGGATACATTGCTATGTGTTTGTTCTAGGGCAACATGGAGATTCATAGAATCATAGAATATCCTGAATTGGAAGGGATCCATGAGACTCATCAAGTCCGACTCCTGGCTCCACACAGGGCCAGCCAGGTCAGAGCATGGGACCGAGCGCATCCTCCAGACACTTCTTGAAGCCTGACAAGCTCTGTGCTGAGCTTGTCATCTTCATGTCTGTGTTGGTGCAGCAGGCTGAAATGGCAGTGAGAAGGATGCACAATGGACACTAGGAAAAGCTTTCTAGGAACAGGGATGCTGAAGCAGTAGCGACTGCTTAAGGAGTTGGACAATACCTTTGACAAGCATCCATCAGCAATTCTGGCCCTGTGGTAGGACAGGAGCTCTTTCAGTCCAATCTTTCTACAGGTAAGACTTGAAGCAAAAAGCTAATTATTTTAATTGTTATTAGTTTACATTTCAACTGGAACTGAACGTAGCTCTTCTTTTTCTTCCTCTTTGAGGTAAAAACCTCTAACTATGTAGCTATGAGTAACTCCAGACTCATTTAATTCATTGTGTCAGACTGTCCTGAGAAACTGGGAGATGTCCACTGCCATAGCTAGTCCAGGAATGGCAGCAGGATCTGGGCCCACCTTCTCACCCAAAATCACTGGATTTCTTTTGAGTCAAGTTCCTGTGGTTTATGGCAACAAACAGCGGCAATTAGTGAGACAACATGAAAAGGGTGGCATCATTTAGGGTCACAGTGAGTATCATGTGTCAAATCATCTCCAACATTTTGGCTGGCCCTGTGTGGAGCCAGGAGTTGGACTCAATCCTTATAGGTCCCTTCCAACTCAGGATTTCTATGATTGTATGATCCAGGCTTTCATCTGGTATTCACTGTGCATGATCACAGTATTATGTGGGGAAGAGGCTTGGGAGCATGGAATCATAGAATCATTAAGGTTGGAAAAGACCTCCATAATCCTCTAGTCCAACCATCCCTCTACCTCTGATATTACTTGCAAACCATGTCCCTAAGCACCTCATCCAACTTTTCCTTGAACACCCCGAGGGACAGTGAGTCCACCACCTCTCTGGGAAACCCGTTCCAATGCCCAACCACTCCTTCTGAGAAGAAATTTCTCCTAATTGCCAACCTGAACCTCCCCTGGTGCAACTTGCAGCCATTCCCTCTTGTCCTGTCGCTACCTGAGGGAAAAGGCTGACCCCAAGCTCACCACAACCTCCTTTAAGGTAGTTGTAGAGAGCAATAAGGACTCCCCTGAGCCTCCTCTTCTCCAGGCTAAACAGTCCCAGTTCCCTCAGCCACTCTTCATAAGACTTGTGTTCCAGATCCTTCACCAGCTTTGTTGCCCTTCTCTGGACACACTCCAGGGCCTCGATGTCTTTCTTGTAGTGAGGGGCCCAAAACTGAACACAGCCCTCAAGGTGCGGCCTCACCAGAGCCGAGTACAGGGGGATGATGATCACCTCCTTGGTCCTGCTGGCTGTGCTATTCCTGTGATGATGTGATTTAAAAAAAAAAAAACCCATACATTTTGATCCCACTTATATGCTGAAGAGAGGCAATATTTTATTTATAGCTAGATGACCAAAGCCTTGAGAGCTTCAGCCATCCATTGCAGAGGGCAGGCTTGAGAGGGTGTGTGTGGTCATCTCCTGCCTCCACTGAAAGCTGGAAGCTGATTAGGAAAAATGCTTTCCCTTCACCAGGGAGTTTTACTGCTGAGAAATTAAGCACTCCAGGGCACATCTACGTCTCAGCTTGAACACTCTGCTCTGGCACTTTCCAGGACGAGATGGGAGAGTGCGGTTGGTGCTGATCAGATGCTCAGCCCGAGGGGCAGTTCAGCTCTCTTCCCTGCTGTGAAATGGGACGGGGATGCAGACTACGTGGGAGGCAAATTGTGTTATGGAAAATATTGAGAACCATTGTACTAAGCTGATTAACTCATTTTAACAGTTTTATTTAGCTGCAGAAGTTGCCCGGCGTGAAAAGTGCAGCTGCAAGGGGTTGCGTGGAAGCGCTCCCACATGCAGGGAAGCCAGAGAAGCCCCTGCCTGCCATCATTACAGCAGGAAACCTCAGTACATCAGGAAAATGCAGGGTTATTTCTGCCTTTGCTTAAGCTTTAACTCAGACCAGGAAGGATACACTTACACTAACTGGTTTTGTACATCTCCCTCTTGCCCCAGACTCAGCCTGGGTTTGGCAGCTCTTGGCAGGTAAAACTTTGGCAGAAGCATGAGGAGTTGTGGGAACCTGGGCACCCAGTGCCTAAATCCACCTGGTGACAGCTGCTGCTTGTTTCACCCCAGGGAAGGAGCTTTTCTTGCCCCCCTCCACTTCCCTGAGTTATAGGGAATTGGGCTTTTTTCGTGTTTTCTCTCTCTCTCTGTTATTAATCCCATAACAGGCTGCCTCTCAATCCCAAAATACGGATCTCTCGGATTGCGCTCTGCTAATCTCATGAGGGACGTGGCAATCAACAGGAAAAACAAGGTTGTCTGGAGTATTATCCAAACTCATTGGACCAAGGACCACCCTCAGCCTTCAGCATTCCTCTTGGGTCACCACTCCTACCCCCCTCCCTGTTAAATTAAAACCACTCTAAAAGCAGTGTGGTTTCACGCACTAGCAGCAGGGCGTTTATTTGGGATTTTCAGACCGATACTTTTCCACAGGCCAGTTTGGGACCCCCTGAGTGTAGGATATTGTCTCAAAATATTTCCTGAAAGCCATCAAGAGGCATTAGTAGCCAAGCACAAAAATAATGGCTCTATCATCACACAAAGTGTTAGCTTTAAATCAGTTTTGCCCTCTCTGGTTGTTTCAGAGCTCATGGCTGGTACTTTTACTCCAATTTCCTTTGCTTCTCATTGTAGACCTGGAGACGCAGCAGATCTTCATCAGAAAGTTGGGGTGGCTGCACGTTTACTTTGTCCCAGCCAAGGCACAGAGCTGCCTGGGTGACAACTTGGTGAAACACAAAATGTAGGTGTGCATCTCCATAGAAAAATGTACTTTGGAAGCATCTGAGAGATTCTGGGGGGTACGTTCTGCCATTCGCTTCATTTTCAATGGTAGCACTGCAAAAAAATCAATATAGCATATTTTAAATGTATTATGAGGCAGTTAAATGGCAGGTCTCTGAAGAGGAGTTGCAAATGAAGAGTGATCCCATGGGAGGTTTTATAGAGGGAATATTCAGGAAGCTGTTCTTGGCTGTTTACTTTAGAGGTCACGATGCATAAACAATTGAATATGAGTTCCCCATGTGATGCTCTTGCTGAAGGGGCTAATATGGCCCCAGGATGTATAAATGAGGATATCGAGTGGTAAGGGAAATGTATTAGCTCTATACCTGACATTAATGAGACAAAAATAGTCCAGTTCAGCTGTCAGCACTTAAAAATCACGTTGAAAAACTGAGAAAGGTTGAGAGAAGTGGCATTAGACTGATTGAAAGAGCATCTTACAATGATCCAAAGGAGCACAATCCATTTGTATTGTCGAAGAGGAGTATAAGAAATGAATTGATCGTGATCTGTAAGTATCTATACATGGAGGAGGACTGCAGTGTCTGAGGATTACTCAGCCCAGCAGACAAAGGCATATAAACCAGAAAGGCTGGAGTTAAAAAAAAAAATCAAGTTGAAAACGAGGCACATTTTTCTCCTTAATGGCCTTGTAATTAACCACTGGAGGAGCTGACATGGGATATGGTAGGTTCTCCATCACCCAAAAAGATCTTTAAATTAAGCAGGGATGTCTTTCTACATGATGTAGCTCATGTATCGGTGTGGGAATTGCTGGGCGAAGCTCCACGGTCTGCATTATGCAGGAGGGCTGAGGAAACCACCATGGTGGTGCCTTCTGGCTGTGAAATCTATGAAACTATCAAAACAATGATGTCTGCATATCACAGCCCAGCAGCATCCAGCCTGTTTATGCAACACATGTTATGAAAAGACTCTTTTAGGGATATTTAGAGGGCTTTAAATATTTTATTGCAGTTTTTTTTATAGACTCTGCCTGTAAAACCAGGTAGATGAAATAAACCTTAAAAAACCCCAAAATACCTCCTGAAATAGATTTCCTATACCGCCAAATCCCAGTATTAAAGGCCAATATCTCAGGATACTCAGGGCTTTTAATGTGATGCTCCAAGGACTCAGCCCTTCATCATGGTTTAAAGCTCCTATTTCATAGATTTATAGATGCTAAACTCAGAAGGGACCACTGTGATTAGCTAATCTGACCTTGTGCATGAGGGAGGCCACAGGGCATCCCTCAATTACTTCCAGGCTACGATGAAGCCGTCCATACTCCTCCTTCATACCATAGCCAAGATACAGCCTTTCCCCTCCATCCAGACAGCTAAACTTCACATCATCTCATGTCTCACCGCAACATCCTTCCTTCTGCCCCTGACAAATGAAATCTTTCCTGGCACATGTCCATTCAAATTGCTGCCTCAAGAATCATTCACCATTCCTGTGCCTCCTTGCCTGCCTTACTGGGTTTCCCTTTCCAACACATCTCCTGCCCCTCACAGCAGGAGGTCCCTATCTCTGCCTCTTCATCCACATTTCGTGTGAGCTCACTCCTGCCTCTCATGGCCCACATTGCTCTTTTCTTTAAAAAAAAAATCCCCTTTTTTTCTGAACAAGCCTCATGTGGTGCAGCACCAGTCCATAGGCAAGGTCCCTAAGACACATCCATACTGGTAAATAAAACAATGCTGGGATGATCTGCACCCATCAGACCACGTTCAGGGCACACGTGCTTCTAAGATGTGACTATTTTGTACCACTGGGTCTATGGCTTAAGGTTTATGGCAGGAAAAATGTGGCCAGAAAATCCAACTTTTGGGAGGAGAGAGAGGAATTGGGAGGGGAGATCATGGTACATCATATCTTCCTGGCAGCTTGGTTTGGTCTTGTTGTGGTTTAACGTAGTTGGCAGCTAAAATGACCACACAGCTGTGGTGGTTTGGCCCTGGCTGGAGGCCAGATGCCCACCAAAGCTGCTCTATCTCTCCCCTTTTCAGCTGGAAAGGAATAAAAAGAAGATATATTGAGAGACTTAGGAGTCAAGATAAGGACAGGGAGAGATCATTCCACAATTAGTGTCATGGGCAAAACAGACTCAACACAGAATAAAGGAAAGAAAACTAATTTATTACAAGTACACTACACACCCAGTGACACCAGAGTCAGGTAATGAGAAGTGTGGCCTGGTCTTAAAGCACCTCTCCCCCACCCCTCCCTTCTTAGCAGACTTCACTTTAGTCATAATTTCACTCCCTTCTTCATCATCCCCCATTGTGGCACAGGGNGTGGGGGGGCAGCATTCCACACACCTTTCCCCTGTTGCATCACGGGGTCCCACCCACAGAAGACAGTCCTCCATGAACTTGTCCAACATAAGTCCTCTCTATCGGGGAGTCATCTCCTCACCAATTGCCTCAGCGGGGCTCCCTTCCATGGGGTGCTGACCTTCAGGCCCAGACTGCTCCAGCCTGGTCCCCCACAGGGTCACAAGTCCCCAGCAAACCTGCTGTGGCATGGGTCAGTCTCTCCACAGGCTGTAGATGGAATCTCTGCTCCCTGTCATTATCCATGGGCTGTAGGGGGACAGCCTGCTTCATCATGGTTTCCACAGGCTGCAGGGGAATCTCTCTCTCCAGCACCTGCAGCGCCTCCGTCCTTCACTGCTTCACTGACACTGGTGTCTGTCCTCTCATGCCTCTCTCTGTCTGCTGCTGCACAGCCATTTTCCCCTTCTTAACTGTTAGCCCAGAGGCACTACCACCATCACTGATGGTCTCAGCCATGACCAGCACCGGGTCTGTCTGGCATTGGCTCTGTTGGACAAGGGAGAAGCTTCTGGCAGCTTCTCACAGAAGCCACCCCTGTAGCCCTGCCCACCCCCAAAACCTTGCTGTGCAAACCCAATACAGTGTATCAGTGATAGACCTGAACTCTAGTGCAGGGAGAAATCATTCATGTGAGTTATTAAATGCCTGTGTATCGTTCCAAGACATACAACAGCATGGTACAGTCTGCATCTAGACAGCTTGTATTTTAAGGCTCTTCATCTTTCTAAAAGAACCCAGTTTGATAAGCTTCACTGCAGGAGACCAATACAGCAGGATTGTCTTTGTAAATACGAGTAAACTGAGGCAAGGAACAGGGGGTCCCACAACAGAGGAGTGGACAGTTCAGGAAGAAAAGTCAGGTCATGGAAAAGCTCCCTCCAGACCTGGCTTTCTAGAGAAGAGCTCAGTGCCCTCTAGGCACGAGCAGTGCTCTGTCTGGGGTAGCAGGGAAGTGAGGAGAAAGGATGCACAGAAGCATCCATTTACTGCCTTCACCACTTCTGCTGTACGTAAAATGGCAAATATCCTCTTTCACAAAGCCTCGCTGCTCAGACTTGTTGAACCTAACGCTGCACAACAGGTCTCCATGTGAACTCACCACGGTTACCCCACTTCGCGTTGCGAGCAGAGTCGAACCCTCCTGGAGCCAAACTGCATTAAACTGCCAAAAGCCGGCACACATCTCTGCTCTGCGTTGCCTATTGACAAGCAGGCACCTCTGGCCAAACCGAGACGAAAACATCTGTCAGGAGGTGCTAATGAGACCATAGTGTGTAGCAGGCAAGACCCAACCAGCTCAGCAAGACCAGGCAAAATTGATGTTCTCATCGGGTGATCATAGCTATCTAGGGTTGCACTCAGCCATCAGGGCATCTCTCGCACGCATCCTTTCTCACACTGATACTCTTATGAATTCAGAGTTAGCAGGATGCAAATATGCCCTTTCAAGCTCGTCTGTGGAAGCTGAGCTTTGGCTGGTACCTTGTGGAAGCTTGCACAGGAAAACAAAGTGGCAGTGAAGAATGTTACAAGTGTCCTCTCTGAGACAGTGCGGTTGAAGGATGGGGAGGGAAGTACTTTTTTTTTTGGCTGAGATGTAAAATGAAGTGCCCTGTTGCTTGCAACTAGTCCTGGTACTCTGTTGCTTTCTGTGGGATGCACAGGCAGCTGCAATCTTCATACCTGCCAATGGTCCAGAATGACATGCTGCTGCTGGAATAGGTGTGTGGCACAATTTCAGGTTGTCAGGTGACAGGATCATGCTTCGAACAGCTGTGAGTGAAAATAGAAGGAAGGGAGGGGAAAGGGGAGATGGGGGGAGTAGTAATTCACAGAGAAAACCTTCATTTAATTAACCAATCATTTACATTTTACTGTACAAATCAGAGCTAAGTATATCCATCCAAGTCAATGTATATGATTCACAGTTTGTCAAATAGATATTCTGGAAGTGAGAAGTTACAGAAATAAAAACCGTGAATCATCAGTTGTTCTTTTATGCTTGTGGACAGCATCTTTTATTACACATAAATTCAATTTATAACCATTGCAAATAGAAAAAACAACTAAAGTCAAGTTTGCACGGAGAGAAAAGTGACATGTCTGGGAACAAGAAGTTTCAAGTCTAAGGATAGATTCTGTCCTGTTGCTTTAGCAGGATCCACCTGACCAGCAGTAAACATCTGCAGTGTCTGTTTATGGCTTCTACCTGGGGATTCTCCATCCCAGTCTAAAAAAAGGTAGCTACAATGACAAAGTGTATCCTAAAAGCTACCATTTCCCTCTGTTTACCATCAGAGGAAGCTCAGATAAAGGCTGTAGTTTATGAAAGTCCGGTCAGATGAACTTTACTTGGAAATGCCCCTCAAAGACAAATTCACCAAGTCCTGGATAATTCTGAGAATTTCAGATGAGATGGCTGGTTTGATGTGAGAGTCCTCTGCAACATGCTGAGCTTCTGTGGGGCTACCTACAAAGACAGAAGCTGCAAATACCTCCCTTCACACACGTTTAAAAGCCATGTTGGAGAATCTGAGCTGAACCGCCAAAAAGCAATGGCTGTTTTTTTAATGTGAGGTCTTTCCTGCACCCATTTCACAGCACCCTTTGCCGTGTAAGGTCCCTGCGGGCATAACTCAGCCCCGTCCTCCTCGTGAGAGTCATCATGTGTTTTTGCTGTGACTTGTTGGAGGGAACACACGTGGCTTGGTCTGCAGAAGGTAGCAAGCACATGTCTTGATGTTTCTTTGATGTCTCAAGAAATGTCAAGACTTTTCACAGTGGGAAGAAAAGCCTCATCCCAAAACATCTCAGGTGGGATACCCCAGCCAAGGCAGCTCCTTTGCCATGTCCCTCTCTTCTAAAGTTGCATCAAACAGGAGAACTATGCTCTAGATTTGTTTCTCTGGAGAACATCTATAAAGGCAACCAAGAGGTGGATAAAAAGCTAGCTGTTTAACTGACCATTAGCTGCTTATAAATTTAATACACAAATGCAAACACCACTAGGTATCTGGAAACTAGTGTTTTCCTTTCTGTCTGAGACAGCAAAACGAACGGAGAGCAATATCCAAGCACCAAGAGTTAGCAGACTAGGGACAAAAATATACCAGTTGCTAGGAGATGGCATTTAATCTAGAATTTTAGGCAATAAATAAAAATGAAGTTAGAAGAAGAAATATTGTTTAGGGCAGAAATCAACCCAAAGCGAGCGGTCGTTTATGAAAGGGATCAAAGCTTCTGTGGTTGCAGAAGTGCAAGGATGCTGCTGGACATGCTGCTACAGAGATGGAGGTGACTGGGAAGGTTATTGACTCGACCGTTGGAACAAATCCCCTGCCAGTGAACGACATCGCGGGCAGGACTCTTCCCCAGTTGAAGTTGCTGGGAGATGTGCCTATTTACTAAGGTAAATAAGGGCTGCACTTCAACCTGCAAATATCACCTTTGTCTGTGATGGAAGCCCAGCCAGAACTTCATGTTGTGAAATTCAACTTGCTCCCTCCGGTCATGAAAATTACAGAAAAACACAGCAAATGTGAGTTGCTTGTGAAATCAAATCCCAAATCCACTCGAATCTGCTGGTTTCTTTTCACACTGAAAGCACTGCTTCCTTAATAGAATTGAAACTGATAAATGCTGGTTTTTAAGACTAGAATGTCTTGTGAAACTAAACGGGGTTCAATGGCAAGGCCACCAGGGCGAGGGCTTGTCTGGTCCTTACAGAAGCCCAGCCATTGGTCGGATTTGCCCAAGGGGGATTTTAGTCCTGTTGAAATCAAGGACTAAATTACAATATATCTGAAAAGGTCATTCTGTCCCACACATACACAGGTAAAGGTTTCTGTGTAATCTAGTCCAGCACATGGTAATCACCTACATCTTTTGAGGATGCAGCCTTCTTCACATATAACGTAACTATATGCAGGTATTAGAAGTGTTTGCTTCAACACTGCCCCTGGGTAGCTTCCATCTCAGACGTCCCCTTGACTGATGCTGGCAAGCACTTCTACATTATTTGGTCATGATGATTACATTCATTAGTTGGGCTGAACCACAGGGTTCCCAAGGACAAGATGGAAATTCAGACCTTTCAGAACTTTGATATTACCTGAGATCCCAAATGCTGGAGCACTACTTGTTTAGACTTGCTTAGGATAGTGCTTGTCAGAGTGATTAATAATTTTCTCTGGGCAGCAGCCAAAGATCAGGATCCATGCTGATGCCTGCAATCTGCCAGAAGGCTTTGAAAATTTGAACAGGGGTATGGACAAGCCTAAATAGCCACTGGTTGAGGGGACATGTTCTCCTCGCTCAGAATATGTAGAGGACTGGACTTTCTGCTGCCTCAGTTTGTCTTCTGACTGGTAACTGTTGATTGCAGGCATTGCTGACTGCTGCAATGGCCTCTGCAGACCTACAGGTGCTGGCAGGAAGGCAGTAACCTGTATGCTGTTACACTAATGCTGCTGGTGGCACTGGCATCTCCTCTTTATGCAATCCAAACAGCACAGATGGTACCATCACATCTGAATCTGTATGCTTGCCAGGGTCCTCTGCAGTGAGGAAGGGCCAAACAAGGACCAGTTGGTTGTCGATCCCTCTGATTGATCCCACCGTCTGGGTGGGAGAGTATTGGCCACGGAGGGTTGGCTGAATTTTTGTCATTATGTGTCATTAAGAGCTCAATCACCACAGGCACTGACCACATCTCTCTTGTTTTATCATCTCTGGGTGACCTTACTTGAGCAGGAGGGTTGATACCTTCCAGATGTCCTTTCCAACCTCAACCATTCTGTGATTCTCTGATTTCTATGCCAACAATTCCTTAATTTATGGAGCTGAATGTAAAGCCCAGTCAATGAGAGACTGCACCATTAAGAACATAATCCTTCCACTCCTGTGAGAGGTCTAGTCCAAGGCTTTCCAGTTACACAGGCATCCTCCAAGAGGGACCTGGAGGATACTCTGAGCAAGGATGGTAATGGTGATGTACACCTAGCACAGGAAAGCATGGGCCCTTGCAGCAGCATGGTGATGCACTTAGGTTACAACAACCCAGTTTGGGAAAGAGTGGCTTGAAAGCTGCCTGGTGGGAAATGATCTGGGGGTGTTGGTCAACAACCAGATAAGTATGAGCTGGCAGTGTGGCCAAGGAGGCAAACAGCATCCTGGTTTTATCATCAGAACTATTGTGGCCAGCAATTAGGGAAGTGACCTAAGGCCCTGTGCTTGGCACCGGTGAGGCTTCGCCTTGAGGGCTGTGTTCAGTTTTGGATCCCTCACTACAAGAAAGACATTGAGGTTCTGGAGCTGGTCCAAAGAAGAGCAACGAAGCTGGTGGAGGGACTAGAGCACAAGTCTTATGAGGAGTGGCTGAGGGAACTGGGGTTGTTTAGTCTGGAGAAAAGGAGGTTGAGGGGAGACCTGATTGGCCTCCATAACTACCTGAAAGGAGGTTGTAGACAGGAGGGTGCTGATGTCTTTTCTCCCTAGTAATAAGTGATAGAACAAGAGGAAATGGCCTCAAGTTGCACCAGGGAAGGTTTAGATTGTTTATGAGGAAAAATGTCTTCAGTGAAAAAGTTGTGAAGCACTGGAAGAAGCTGCCCAGAGAAGTGGTTGAGTCACTGTCCCTGGAGGTATTTGAAAGATGTGTAGATGTAGTGCCTAGGGACACGGTTTAGTGATGGACTTGGCAGTGTTAGGTTTACAGTTGGATTTGGTGATCTTAAGGGTCATTTCCAACCTAAACGATTCTATGATTCTGTGATGTCACGACCACTCTGGGCTGCAGTGGGCTTTTCTCCCAGAATGACAGGAACTGCCTTTGCTTCTGCCAACAGTGAGCACAGATTTATCAGCAGGTGACGCAGGCAGTAACCTCCATCCCTTCTGTGTCAGGTGGGAAGAGCTAGCTGCCCACACTGTCCATCTGTCCACACTGTGGATGAGCCTGAGGCTCCCTTCAGCCCAACATGGAGTTTGAATGAAGATCAGAAGGAAAAATAAATGTAAAAGAGGCTTTGGGAACCATATGATTTTTTCAGTTTATTTTTAAAAGAGTGTGTTCCTGGGCTTCCAAGGACCAGTGAGAGGGTTTTGTCCATATGAAGATGATCATAAATCAGGAGAGAGGAGCCCAGAGTATCCTTCCCTTTCAGCTTGTAATCATTTACAATGACTACAAACTGGCAAAGTGTGCCAAAACCAACTGTATCCTAGGCTGCACAAGCAGCATGATAGCAGGTGATTCTCTTCCTCTAGTCTGCTCTCATGCAACCCCAACTGGAGAACTGCATTCAGCTCTGGGGCTTCCAGTACAGGAAAGGCATAGAGTTCTTAGGGTGGGTCCTCAGGAGGGCCATGAAGATGATTGGAAGGCTGGAGCACCTCTCCTGTGAAGACAGACTGAGAGAGTTGGGCTTGCTCAGCCTGGAGAAGAGTAGGCTCTAGGGAAAGCTTATAGCAGCCTTCTAGGGTCTACAAGAAAGCTGAAGAAGGATGGCTTACAAGGGCATGGAGTGATAGGGCAAGGCGTAATGGCCTTAGGCAGCAGGAGGGGAGATTTAGATTAGATATAAGGAAGAAATTCTTCCCTGTGAGGGAGGTGAGGCCCCGGCACAGGCTGCCCAGAGATGCTGTGCTGCTCCTGGATCCCTGGCAGTGTTCAAGGCCGGGTTGGATGGGGCTTTGGGCACCCTGGTCTAGTGGAGGGTGTCCCTGCCCATGGCAGGGGGTTGGAACTAGGTGACCTCTGAGGTCCCTTCCCATTCAAACCATTCTGTGGTTGTATGATTTGACTTTTAAGGCATTGGTTTTGGGGCATTTTGTGAACCTTTAAGTCAGCAACACAACTCCTAAGAGGTCCGGGAAGAAAATTCTGCTTCTCCTGATATCTAGGGCTGAAAATAAATAACTGCTTAGTGAGATATGTACCCTCCAAATCCAAGGGCCAACCCACAGACCAGCCAGTGAAGCCAGCAGCCACAGGGCTTCTCTGACAGAGCTCACCATTGAGCAGCAGCTTTCAAACATTAACAGTGATGTTTATCTGCCGTCAGAGAAGCTTGCTTCCCACATGCATGGACCATGTGCGTGTCAGGCCTGCTTATCTCCTGATACAATCGATATGCAAGGCCCGCTACAGTTTGGTGCCTTATGCAAGCTTAATAAAGGCAGAGTAAGTGCTGCTATTTCAGTACCAGCTGAAGAAGGAAGTAAAACCACAGGGCACTGCCTGGGGTCTGATGCCAGCACTGTGTGTTTTGTAAGAAACATGAAACAGGGATACAGTCTGTTAACATTTTCCCTCAAGTCTCCTATTTCTCTTAAGATTCAAGGTAGATGAGTCCCGCTGTAACCTCAGCTGTAACTCAACAGGGAGGTCTGGGGGAGCAGGGGGAGTGGGGGAGAGGCTGGTCTGCTTTTCATGTGTGGAAAAGGAGGCAGGGAAGCCAAGGCAAAATATTTCTAAGGCCTACTTATGGCTCAGTGGGGATGCCAAACAGCAGCTTGCTCACTGGTTTAAGCTCGATGTGCGCATCCCGAAGGGACTGAGGTCACACCAATGAATAGACGTGACTGCTAAAGGCTCCCTCTCTGCAGTACAATGGTTCACAAAATCTGGGGGGTCTGTAGAGCCAAGATGAGCCCAGGGATTTTCTATTTCCTCAGCTGAGCTTAAGGATTCTTTGTATTTTCTCAGCAGTCGCTTTGGGTTTACACTCACCACCTACCCATGGAAATGGGAATGGGGACTCACACCCACTTACTCTGTGCAGCAGAGCAGGGTACATGGAGAAGATGGATTATTTTCATCTTTGTGATTTCGTTCTACCTTTTTATGACCTGGGCATTTATTCCTTTGTCATGTATTAATTATTGGCATTCTCTAGGCTTCCTTCTGTCTTGATCTCATTTAAAACACACATTTCCAATTGAAAAGTAGGTAGTGTGTATAACAAAGCCTTCTGGTACCTAAAGAGGACTACAAGAAAGATGGAGAGGAACCCTTTATCAAGGACTGTAATGATGGGACTGGGGTAATGGCCTTAAGCAGAAGGAGGAGAGATTTAGATTAGATATAAGGAAGAAATTCTTCTCTGTGAGGGTGGTGAGGCCCTGACACAGGCTGCCCAGAGATGCTGTGGCTGCTCCTAGGTCCCTGGTAGCGTTCAAGGCCAGGTTGGATGGGGCTTTGGACAACCTGGACTAGTGGAGAGTGACCCTGCCCATGGCAAGGGGTGGGACTAGATGGGCTTTGAGGTCCTTTCCAAGCAAAACCAGTCTATGATTCTATGAAATCCTTTCCCTTGGTTTGCTATTAATGATTCAGTCCTGTTTAATATCTTCATCGACGACCTTGATGAGGGAATAGCATCCACCCTCAGCAAATGCTGATGATACAAAGCTGGGAGGGGTGGCTGACACGCAGGAACACTGTGCTGCCATCCAGAGAGACCTGGACAGGCTGGAGAGCTGGGCAGGGAGAAATCTAATGAAATTCAACAAGAGCAAGTGTAAAGTCTTGCACCTGGGGAGGAATAACCGACTGTATCAGTACAGGCTGGGGGATGACCTGCTGGAGAAGAGCTCTGTGGAGAAGGACCTGGGGGTCCTGGTTGATGACAGGTTGGCTATGAGCCAGCAGTGTGCACTGGTGGCTAAGAGAGCCAATGGGATCCTGGGATGCATCAGGAAGAGTGTGTCCAGCAGGTCAAAGGAGGTGATCCTNTGGAGCATCTCCCCTATGAGGACAGGCTGAGAGAGCTGGGTCTGTTCAGTCTAGAGAAAAGAAGACTTAGGGGGGACCTAATTAATGTTTATAAATATCTTAGGCAGGGGATGCAGGGGGAATTGGCCAGCCCCTTTTCAGGGGTCTGTGGGGACAGGACAAGGGGCAACGGCTGCAAGTTGGAGCACAGGAAGTTCCGCACCAACATGCGGAAGAACTTTTTCACAGTGAGGGTGACAGAGCACTGGAATAGGCTGCCCAGGGAGGTGGTGGAGTCTCCTTCTCTGGAGATACTCAAGACCCATCTGGATGCCTATCTGTGCAATGAGCTAGGGAGCCTGCTTTGGCAGGGGGGTTGGACCCGATGATCTCTCGAGGTCCCTTCCAACCCCTGTGATTCTGTGAAGCAAGCTTCAGTGTATCGTATTGATACTGAAATTAGCACACTTCTATAGCAAGCACTTCCTTGATGAACCTACTGTCTTTACCCACAGGCAAAGCATCTTCCTCCCTCGGTGCTAAACCTGGATCCTAACTGCTGCAGTATGGCCACACAACTGCTCCTCTCCCTGCTGCCTTTGTGTGTTGTTTTGTTGAGGTTCAGAGGTTCTGCATCCTGCCCATGGCCTGGGGTGCTGCATGCAAAGCCCAACCTGTCGACTTGCTGCTGGGGAAGGGTGAACTTGCAGGAGGATCAGACATCTGATGCAATGGAGGAAGAGTGAGCTAAACACACTACAGTGTACCAAGCCAGCAGCTGAGGGTTGTGCAGGGAACGAGGCATGCGAATGGAGAGGAACATGTGGTCAGAAGAGGACGGGGTGAGATCAGAATTTGCCTAATGGCCTTCAGGAGCATGTAAGCCCAGAGCTGAAACACAAGGGTGCTTCAAAGTTGTCTATGCTTTCTGTTGCAGGATTTTGGGCAGTTGGGGAATAGAATAAATCAATCTGCTGGTGAGTTCAGTAGCGGTTTTTCCTTTTTTCCCCTTTTTTCTTTTTTGATTGCACTGTGTTGCTTACATAAGATAGGTTTTTTGGGAAGTTACCCTGCGACTGATTGATCTGTTTGAACTGGTGCAAAGGGTGTGTGGAGCCACCAGTGTACCTCACTCATGTTGGTTTCACTGCAGTGACGAGCGCTGGGCACGGAACTGGGTGACCAAAGCTGCCAAGTCAGACTCACTGATGTGATGGTGGCTGAGCTGGCTCAAGTCACCAACCTCAACCCACTGTGGCTGCTTGTGCTGGCTCTCCCTCCGCTCTGCTGGGCTCTGGCAATCAAACTGCACAGAGCAGCCTCTCCTCGCCCTGCTCCAGCACAGTATCTCAAGTCAGCTGTGACTTCTTGAATGGGAGGCTTTTCTCACCTGGAATCTGCTGGTAGGACTGGGTGAGGAGCAGTATTTCTGCCAGGCAGAGCTGGGGAGGGGATGGCCTTTGACAAGAAGTAGCGCTGAGCAGAACAGCACCTCTGATCATAGTGCTAGCTGACGAGGAACAGCTTGAAGTGAACTTCTTTCTGCACAGAGTTTTGCACCAGGCTGAACTGGTTTGAAAAGCATTTATGTTAAACTGTTACAACTTCTGCCCATGGATGAGAGTTAAAGCAGCTTCTAAAGCTCATTTACAAAAGGGGTTGGAAAAGTTATTTCAAGTTAACAGACTATATTACAGTAGTAGTTATTTGAACAGGTGGGGACTGGGGGAAGTTGGGACATTAGCCAAATTGTGAATCATAAGATAATCAGATTGCCACCCATGTTTGCACCAAAAGAAAAAAAAGAAAGGCAGTGCACAAAATACCACACGTTGCCAGCTACAGAACTGACTCAGCAATGACCCAAACTTTTGTTGGGGTTTGCTGAGGCGAGCAGCTACACTTCCAGTTGGTATGGGCATGCGCTCTCTCTGGAGGCCACCAGAGAGGCTGGCTTTCCCCTGACTCCACCACCTCTGAAGGCCTGGGGTTTGTCTCTACTTGTTGCTGCCCACCACATTTCTGCTCTGTCCAGCAGCCTTGCACTCTTCACATTTACCCTTCACTGGGTCCTCTGCCAAAGTGATTGGCCCTATTTGGGGCCAGGTGATCTGATAAAGCAAAGAGCCCAACTTTGGATGTCCTAGGAAGGCACCCCAGAACACCTACAGCCTCCACTTCCTCCAGCGATGCTTCAAGCTTTTGTCTCTGGTGCACGAGGGTTTGTTTGGCTGCCTGGGAAGAAGTGGGTCACAGACTTGTTCCTCAATCCTTCCAAAACCCAGATGAAGGGCTATGCAGAACCACGCCATGGCTCAGCTATGCTGGGTAGCAAGGCCTGCAGCAGAACGGGGGCTCTTCTCCTGAAGTGCAGCCACTGAGGAGTCCCTGGGGTAAAGAAAAAATAAGGAGATTCTACCAAATTAAAGTAAAATAAAATAAAATCTACACTCTTGAAACTCTGTTGACGCTAGTGGAATTCCTCGTGTCTTACACCAGCAAGGAGAGCGAAAGTGCTGAGGCTGCTGGCAGATGCTTGCCTGTTTGTGTGTGCAGTGGAGAAAAGTGCTTGTTTGGTGCTGATTGCAGACTACAGAATAAGAGCAATTTCTCATCCCACCTCCACAGAAGCTATTTAAATAGTTCTACACCCACTTTGAAAGATGCTCAGTTAGAAAGGGAGTAAATCTGGAAGTTATTACTCCTCGAAGGAAGAAGCACCGATAAATAGGCTGAGCTAAGACTGCTGGTGCTCTCGGGGATAGCACCCGCCTCAGAGCTACGGTTCCCTCCACCAGCCTGCCTCTGCCGTGAAACGGTTTGTACTAGGCAGCCCAGAGCGAAAGCACACGCTGCGGGAAGAGCCCTGCGGCTTGTGTCTGAGGAGCCCTTCAAGCCCACGCTTCCCCAGCAAAGCTACAGGCCAAAGCCCAGCTGGTTATGTGCCGATGCCTCGCAGGCTGCGCAGCCACTGTGTGCTCCCAGTCCAGCACTGGAGGGGAGGGAACAGCCAGCAAAACCCAAGGGCACACAAAGCAATAGGCGTAGCGCTAATTAGAAAAGCCCTGATGGAATACTAGGGATGGGGTGTGATGTGTGCAGTCGTTAAATGCCTCCCTTTCCCCTCTCCTTGGGAGTTCCAGGCTGTGAACTCACTCCCAAAGTCAGCAGCATTCGCCAGCTCTTTCCCAACACCGGCTGTGGAGGTTTAACCCGTGGCACAGCACCTCTGCGGGGCTTCTGGTGGATGCTGCCCGCCGTCTGTGTCCCACCTCGTGCTCTCTCTTTGCCAGCCCTCCTGCCCAGCAGGTGGGTGCAAACCAACTGAGACCCTTCCCCAGAGCCAGCCAAAACTCTTCCTGGGGTGGGAATAAAGGGACAAGTTAAACCCAGGTGGGAACCGTACCTCCAGCTTTGTGCACAGGGATCCAGGTATGAGCCAGGGACCTCGCTGGCAGTCGCTCCCAAGCCATTTGCAATGCTGGTCATGCCTGAGAGCAGACGCTCAGGCAGCCAGGGAGCTTTCCCAGCCCCACCACATTAGATGTTTGTGGATTTAAGGTGTTTCCAAATTAGGCTGCACCCAAAGACAGACTTTTATGAATTTATGCACTAAAAATAACCACAGAGTGCGTAAGTCCTCTAATGAATCTCACACAATGCTACTGTCAGAGCCAGCTGCTCGCATTTATACCCTCTCAGCACAGTCATCCTGCTCCGTAACGCAGCACGCCGGGGCCCCGACCCTACAGCAAGTTTCAGGCAAAGCCTTATTTGTCTCCAGCTTTCCCCCAGCAGAGCTCTGCTATGAGATTAAGATCTTAATATTTATAAGCCTCTAGTTTTACTATCTGTTTAATGTCACAGTAAATCAGGTGACTACACTGCTATCCCTCCATCCCACCTGAAACCCTCACCTCCTTAGCAAAGGGCAGTTATGTTTTTCCTTAAAAATAAACTAATTATAAAAACCACAGTGATTTTCTCACATTTAAATAGCCTCTGTAACAACCAATTATTTCTGAGGACATGAGAAACAGCTGTTGCAATGCTGAAGCTCAAACAGTTACATCTCAGCTATCTGAACGGATAAGAGTTGATACTTTTATTCCCATGTGATATTACCAAGATATGATAAACAACCATAGTGTTAGTATTAATTTGTAGAGCAAAGATCACTTTAATTTGCTGAGGAATAAATTCAACAGAGTATTACAATTCCACAACCAACCATTTAAAAAGTCTGCTCTGTCCTTCCATCCTTTTTTCCTTTTCGTTTTTGATAAAGCAACACAACCTGGGCATGGGCTGTTTGAAGGCAGAGCCAGTTTGTAAGTCAGCCTTAAATCTTTCCAGACTGGGGAGTGGACTTCAAAAAATGTTTTCCAAAGTCTAACCTGGCACCATCGACTACTAAATAGGAGAGCACTGATTTTGCCTCCTGGGGACCTTCTCGGCTCCCACAAACATCGCACAGGAGTCAGTTCCTCTCCCGTGGCCTACAGGTAAGGACTTCTGCTAAAAGTTTTGCTCTTCAATCAGTGACTAATCACCCAAATTAAAATGGGATCTGTAGGTACTCAGCATCTGCAGAAACTGGGCTGCCTTCATTTAGGCTTGTAAATATAGAGCCAAGCCTGGAGCTCCAGGCCGCCAGCTCTGCTTGGCTCTTTGGAAGTCCTTGCTGTACTTAGCCACAGAACAGCATGTCCACAGCACCAGAGATACTTAAGCAACAGGGTAACATTTTTTAACTGCGCACATGCCTGTAGCCAAGCCCTTTCAGACATCTTAGCTGCACGACATTTTTATGTTGCTTTCCTCCTTAGGATCATGAAACACTTGGCAATGGCAATAAATCAACTCTCGTGCTGTCCTATTACTCTGGAAAGCATTATCAATCCCCCTTAGCTGGAAATCTGAGGCCCGTAATCTGGCAGCATGATTATCCCAGGTAGTTACCTCTAACAAGCCACTCTCAGGAGGGGAGTCCTGCTCCCCTCACTCTGGGAGGATGCTCTCCTGGAAGGCATGAGGGTGATTCTCAGTCTCTTTCTTGAGCAAACACTTTAGGCACAGTTACTGGATTAAAATAAAATCCAGTTTTTCTTTGGGGTTAGAGACAGGTAAGTGACAGCATTTTCTCTTGTTTTTTATGTGGATTTCAATCCAAGAAGCAAAGTTTAAGGTAAAGGCTTGAACCCTGTAGGCAAAGTAGATGGAGTAACGTCTAACACCCAGCACCAGTCAAGGACATGACTCAACAACATCAAAACTAATGTGCATCCAAAGTGTACAAAGCAGTAGGAAATTTTTCCCATTAAAAAATGTGGAAAGTACCCTAGACTTTATGCTCCTCCAGAGTTAGGTGGCAGCTGAGCAGATAAGTCTGAGGAATTAAATTCCAGAGGCATCTAAAACTACATCTGTATGCCAAGAGGAAGACCCAAAATGAGGAGTCCGCACTAATCCACCTCTTTAAGAATCTGGCCCCAAGTGACTTGCCACAGATTGGGCATGTGTTAAGTTGCAAAGCCAGAAATAGGAAACCGATTCCCTCTCCTGGACTTCTTTTGAGGGCTTGGCCAGGTTCCCAGACAACTGCCAACTATATGAATATCTAAATTATTTGGAAGAGGGCAAAGGGTGATGGAGCAGGGTCAAAAGCCACCTGCAAGCTTGCACACCCTTAGCAGGCACCAGTGGCCAGAGCAAACCTGGGGGTTGTGCCTCATGTATCTGCCACGTGCATACATTGAAATACTGTTTCATCACTGATCCTTCCTCTTCTCCAGGCAGGACTTCTATTATATATCAGTTTGTGCTCCACCATCCACCTGCCTGATAGCAGACGCAGGCAGGTTTATTACCGCAGAGAAAGGTAGGCTCCACTTCTGGAGCGCTCTGCCTCCAGCGCCTGCCCGGGCTGCAGGTAACTCTCCGGCTGAGGAGCTGAAGGCAGGCCGCACAATTCCCATCAGCTGCCATGTTGCCACAGGGCCCAAGCCGCAGCAGTGAAATGGGCTGAGACGGGCACATTTCATCATGTCACGTAGGAAGATGACAAGCAGCAGGTGACAGCTCCTTCAGAAATGTGGTCTTCTTAAAGGTAACCAATCACCACAGCCCCTCTCCCCCCAGTTAAGGACATGCAGGTTGTCTCCCTAAGTCAGTCTTGCATGGCACAAAGGGTTCCAGATCTGCCCTACTGCAACTCAGGATCCTATGGATAAAGCCTGGGAGCAGTGATCTGCAGAGCTTTCTATCTCCATGCTCTAAAATGACACCCTAACCGACTTTACCCAGATCCAAGTATTTTGAAGTTTACGTATTCGTTGCTGCACGAATCGGGCAACAGTGTGGGGACCTCAAGCCAGGGCAGTTCCACAGGAAACCCAACAGCTTTCACTTCCCTCCTACATGCCTCCAGTGCGGTGAGCAGCACCTTTGTGCCACAGGCTCACCAGAAGCCCATCCTCAAAATCTACTCACAACAGCTACTGTCCTTGGCACAGGCAGCAAAGCTTGCAGGCTTCCTTTGCTGTTTGAAACCGGTCCCCAGAGGCTTAATTTGCAGATGGTAATGGGATTCCACCTTCCTGCGCCTGACAGAAGGTGCCTCAGTGAGCAGCCTTGGTTCACCTTTCAAGACGCTGACCTCTTTTTTTCTTGAACAGCATCCCAGTTTTGGTATGTGGGCTGTGACAAACATTTCAGGGAAGGATTATGGGGTTAATTAACACATTAATATTTAATATTGCTTCCCTGCTATTGGGTCACTGGCCAAAATTTCTGCCCCCTGGAACCAAATCTATGCCAGCCGTAAAGATTACTTTCTTCTCAGAATCTTACTTTTTCTTATTATCATTCGCAACGCCTTTCTTCTGCCTTAAGTCCTGCCCTCCTTCCTTCCAACAGTCCTCCCCACAATCAAATTATTTTGGAAAGGAATTGTCTTCTCTTGGCTCCAGCTACACCACTGAACCTCATTTACAGTCAGCAACGTGCCCTTCCATGGTAGGCTCTCGCCTCTTACAGAGGAGGCATGCTGTCTTTGCGCACATTATCCTTACATTTCTCCTTCTCAACTCCACAGATGCAGAGGGAGAAGAGGAAAGGACACATCAGGAGTCCCAGCTCATCCACAGGACAAGCTTGGGGAATGGGGAAGCTCCTAGCCAAGATGGGGTTTCCATCCCTTGGCTGGTATGCGACACCTCTGGATCTGGCAGCAGGAGGTAGGATAGCAGCCTGGGAAAGGTGAATTGTTACAGATCCCACACTGGATATGAGCGGCACGTAAAGCACATTGGCACAGGCTTCAGCGCTGGGTCATTTCTTGACATCCAGGGTCTTGTGCAGCTAGCTCAAAGCCCATCCCATTAATTTCCTGGCTACTATGTGCCGAGTTAGCAGGCCATCACCCCTTCCAGCACCACCCAGCAAGCCGGCGCTCCCAGCCATGCTCCTGCCACCCCAGCAGCCAGGCCCTGCCCGGTTTGCCACACTCCCCCCGGTAACCCGCGCTGCTGGTGCCAGAACTGAACGCCAAGGAGCAGATGAGGCAAAGCACGGGCACGTAGCTGCCGGGACGGCTCGGTGCTCAGGCAGCTCCCCGCAGCCTCGTCACTCGATAGCAGTTTATTTGGTGCCCAGCAGCCCCGAGCGCCGCCTCCGCAGCCCACAAGGCCTGCTCCCGAGGGACACCGACCACCGCGCACGCAGGCCGGAGCTGCCGACGGCGGGGAGCGCTGGGTGCCCTGGATTTAGCGGGACCCCCGGAGCAGGCAGGAGAACCGGCAGAATGGGAGGGCAGCGCGGGCGGCCGCCGGCCGTGCCCGCACCCCGAAGGGCGCTTGTTTCCAGCCGCCTCCTAACTGGCTTCTGACGTTTCTCCCAGTTTTGGGGTACTGGCTCTGCTGCCCCCGGTACGCCCCCAGCCCAGCCGTGCCTCCGGGCGGCTCCCACACGGCGGCGCCGCGCTCGGCAGGGGGCAGCAGCGGCGGCACCTCGAGCAGGGCTCAACCCGGCTGCCCTAACCGGGCTGCTGCCGGCCGTACCGGGCGGAGGGGACGGGCGGCGACCCCGCTGCAGGGTGCGAAGGAGACCGCCCCCCCTACCCCAGGCATTCGATCGGGCTTCGCTGGGTCGTGGCCCGGGGGACTATGCACGACCCCAGTACCGCTGGCAGGACGCGCCGGTGCCGCCTCCCTCTCCCTCCCGTCTCGTCCCGGCAGCGGCAGCAGCGGCACCATCGCTCCCCGCCCGCCGGGTTATGAATGGGTGCAGCGGAAGCCCCGCCC